>CANTFK010000239.1:0-466781 GCA_947646735.1 Peronospora farinosa
ATACCACACGGAGGGTTCGAGGAAGATGAACCGGCCCGGGAAGGTCGGCCAAGGACACCCCTCTACATGGAGAGGCAACCGAAGGCGCGACGACGATCGAGGTCGGCTTTTCAGACGGTGGGTCTTCAGACGGTGGGTCAGCAGATGGGGGGTTAGAACCAGGGGCGACTGAAGGCGCTGGGACGACCGAGGTTGGCTCTTCAGACGGTGGATCAGCGGACGGTGGGTCAGCAGACGGTGGGTCAGAACTAGGGGAAGATATGGCTGGACAGACACGAGTTAGAGGTGGATGAGCAACAAAGGGGACAATGAAGGACCTACGTGACGAAGGAAGTGAAGACATGCGCGTGCTCAATCCGTTGTACGGTTGAGCAAGTGCAGGGGGCGGCTGTGGTGAAGTGCTAATTTTGTGATATGGAGGTCCCGGACTCCAGTTGGATTTAGAGTATAGGCCGTGGGTCAGGGACAGGGGACCAGAGAGACAGGGGCCTCAAAGGGGAGCGACCGTTGGTGGAGGACAATCCGCAGGATCCGCCCAAGAAAATCAGTATCAGGGTACCGGTTAATCGGTACCAAAGGGAGTTGATCATGGCCGCTCATTGATCGACCTGGCCCCTCGTTGGTAGACCCGGGTCCCTCATCGGTAGACCCGGGTCCCTCATTGGTAGACCCGGTCCCTCATCTGTCGACCCGGTCCCTCATCGGTAGACCCGGTCCCTTGTCGGTCGGCCCGGTCCTTCATCGGTCGACCCAGTCCCTCGTTGGTAGACGTGGGTCCCTCATCAGTCGACCTCGGCCCCTCGGGGTTCGGCCACTTTGAACCAGTTAATACAAGGATCAGACTAGTCGACGCAAGGAATCAGAGCTTCAGGCAAGGATAGAGTAAAGGAGTTAAAAGGATAGGACTATATTAAATACTACTCAATTTGCTATCTACGTGGCACGACTCCGTCACCCAAGAAGAACTTGTTCTAAGTTACTCACTGTTCCGGGAAGGGATATATTTTGGCCCCCGTCGAAGACAGTTGTGTAGCGAAGTTCAAGGGCGGATAGAGCTCCAGGATATATTTGGCCTGTGAGCTCGTTCGAGTAGCAACACCCCCCAAAGACCCGCTATCGGAAGCGGTCTCCCTCACCTCAAGGTCTGGGAGCAACGTAGAGGTCAGGTGGTTAATACCCCTGAAACAGAAGGAAAAGGCCAGGGACGACAAGCGCCCCTGAAGAATTTGGCTCTAAGTCCACTCTCGACAAGGTCGATCGAGTGGCCACCTACCGGCCCACCGAGTGAAGCATATCCACTTGAGGCCCCCCAGGTCTACCTCTCTCAAGGCAGACATCTATATCGTCACCAAGTCTTCCGAAGAGTACAACCCGCCAGCCGACGGGTACACAAGGTGAGAGAAGGTTCATACGCGGCATCGGGGTACCCCCTCCGACATTCGGCAGTCCGGCACAGTGAGTGGTTTGGGGTCTCATCATACAATTTTGAGAACCCACTCTACCACAATTACCACAAGAGTCTAGAAGGGGGACACCAAGGAATCGGCCGCACGTACCAGCGGATACGAAGACATTTCCATTGGAGAGGGCTATTTCGAAGCGTACAACGCTTCGTTGGTACTTGTGTCGACTGTGAGACCGAAAAAGGTGGACCCGCTTTACGAGGGAAGACACCAGGGAATGTTCGGGCAACCTATCCATTTCAGGTCATCGCGATGGATCATATTCTATCGTTGCCCAAGTCGTTTAAGGGAAACACGGAGCTGTTGATATGGGTGGCCCTGTTTACTGGTTATGTAATTGCTAAGGCCAGCTCGTCGAGGTCGGCCCAAACAGTGGCAGAAGGGTATGAAGAATGTGTATTTCGAAGGTTTGGGGCCAGTGAGGCGATCCGACACGACAGAGAACCCAGTTTCATGTCAGATTTCTTTCGAGCTTTCAACCGCATGATTGGGCAAAAGCAGCGGGCTACAATGGCCTACCGACCGCAGGCCAATGGAACTGCGGAAAGGATGCTACAGACGATCACCCGAGCTATCAAGATGTATGTGTCGGAGGTGGACCAGAAAGATTGGGATGCATATGCGGAACGGCTCACATTTGCACTGAACACGGCACAGGACCGGGTCCGAAAGGAGACTCCGTTCTTATCTGGAGCACGGTTGGGATGCACGAAGCACGTTGAAGGCCACTATACCGCTGGGTAGTACCAGGCGGCGTGACTGTGACCCCCGACGGTGGCGATATGGCGTACAGCGACAGTATCGCCGGGCAAGGGAACAAGTCAACGAGTTATTGCGATCAGCAATGGAAAGTCGAGCCGAAATCCACAATGAAGAGGTGGCGGATAGCATGATTGAGGCAGAATCTCAGGTGTGGTTGTATCTAGACCGGGTAAAGGAAGGCTATGCCCGAAAATTGGCCCACCTATGGCATGGGCCATTCCGAGTACGAGAGATGGTGGGGGACCATGCAGCTCGCCTGGATATCAGTAGGACCGGTTATCGCATTTACCCGTTGGTGCACCTTTCGAAGTTGAAGCTAGTCCGGCAATATCCCGACAGACCGAATACGGTGTTGGTGGTGGACGAAACAGATCGAGTGGATTTTGACGAAGCCCTGTTACCAGAGGATAGTTGGGATGCAGAATTGTAAGACAATGAGTATGAAGTGGAGATGTTTCTTGACAAGCGCATGGGAAGGAAAACTCGGTATGGTCGTATTCAATGTGAATACCTGGTGCAGTGGAAAGGATACTCCGATCCGTCGTGGGTAGACGAGGTGGACCTCAATTGCGGTGGACTACTTGAGGATTACGAACGCAGGCAAGTCACTCGGAATCGTTTTGAGGTGATGAAGAGCCATGAGGAGTAGAGGGGAGAGTTTGTCTTGGGAAGGCCAAGATGATGCAAGAAGGAGGTGGTATTTGTTGCATGCACAGAAATTGGTCAAGTCATGTATTCGAGAAGTGCAGCAGAACAAGAAGAGTGAAGTATTGCTAACCTGTAGAGGACACCGAGGGACTACCTACCTAAGATATGGCACCAAAGAGGAAAATCGAGAATGTGCTAGGGATTTCGAGGTGAAATGGCATTATCTCAGCTTATTAAGGATGCACTTAAAGCTAGTGATAACCCTCAGGCGGTGTCGGGTGGAGAAAACTTGCCATGGAGACGGGGAACCCCGAAAGCGGGATGCTCGTGGATGTTCTTGTGGTAAAAGATGCGCCACGGTTCGACATCATCCACCACCTGCAACGCCTCCATCAGCCCCGGTTGAGAACTCTCCTGGTTGACCCTTGGGGTCCAGTAAGACAGCTGACGCGTGGGGGTAACGGGCTGGAAGACGGGGTCCAGCAGGATGTCCAAGTCACAGTGACCTGCTACCATCCCCTGCAGGACCTTCTTCAGCACTCCGATACAAGCCTGCGTCGCCTTAGCCCGTCGTTTCTTCCTGGCGTTATAACTTCGGGAGATGTACGCACTGCTGGAACGAAGATATGGAAAAAGGAAGACGGTGCCGGTCCTCCCACAGACTCTGGCGCGATGCGTCTACGTAGGCATCTTGGAGCTCCACCAGTCCAACAAACCAGCCGTTTACGGCGAATGAGAGAGAATTGTGGTGGAGTGGGTTCTCAAAATTGTGTGATGAGACCTCAAACCACTCACTGTGCCGGACTGCCGACTGTCGGAGGGGGTACCCCGATGCCGCGTATGAACCTTCTCTCACCTTGTGTACCCGTCGGCTGGCGGGTTGCACTCTTCGGAAGATTTGGTGACGATGTAGATGTCTGCCTTGAGAGAGGTAGACCTGGGGGGCCTCAAGTGGATATGCTTCACTCGGTGGGCCGGTAGGTGGCCACTCGATCGACCTTGTCGAGAGTGGACTTAGAGCCAAATTCTTCAGGGGCGCTTGTCGTCCCTGGCCTTTTCCTTCTGTTTCAGGGGTATTAACCACCTGACCTTTACGTTGCTCCCAGACCTTGAGGTGAGGGAGACCGCTTCCGATAGCGGATCTTGGGGGGTGTTGCTACTCGAACGAGCTCACAGGCCAAATATATCCTGGAGCTCTATCCGCCCTTGAACTTCTCTACACAACTGTCTTCGACGGGGGGCCAAAATATATCCCTTCCCGGAACAGTGAGTAACTTAGAACAAGTTCTTCTTGGGTGACGGAGTCGTGCCACGTAGATAGCAAATTGAGTAGTATTTAATATAGTCCTATCCTTTTAACTCCTTTACTCTATCCTTGCCTGAAGCTCTGATTCCTTGCGTCTACTAGTCTGATCCTTGTATTAACTGGTCAGGAGTGGCTGAACCCCGAGGGGCCGAGGTCGACCAATGAGGGACCCAGGTCTACCAGCGAGGGACCGGGTCGACCGATGAGGGACCGGTTCGACCAATGAGGGATCCAGGTCTACCAATGAGGGACCGGGTCGACCAATGAGGGACCCAGGTCTACCGATGAGGGACCTGGTCGACCAATGAGGGGCCCAGGTCTACCGATGAAGGACCTGGTCGACCAATGAGGGACCCAGGTCTACCGACGAGGGACCGGGTCTACCGATGAGGGACCGGGTCTACCGACGAGGAGCCGAGGTCAACCGATGAGGGACCCAGGTCTACCGATGAGGGACCTGACCAATGAGGGACCGGTTCGACCAATGAGGGCCATGGTCGACTCCCTTGGGTACAGGTTAAACGTTACCCTGGTAATGAACTCTCCTTTGTTTGTCTTTCACGTTCTCAGCCAACTGTCGCTTCACTCCGAGGTTCCCTTTATCTCCGGTCCCTTCTCTCTGGTGCGTGGTCCCTTCTCCCTAGTCCACGGCCCCTTGCCCCTTCAATCCAACTGGACCCTAGGTTTTTCACAATTTAGGAAAGCACTTCACCACAGGATATCTAGACATCGTCTGCTTCTCCCATGAACGCGAGTCCATCAACAGCCGGAGCTGAGATTCCGTTACGAGACTATTAGTCTCGCCCAGGCGGTCCTTGGATCTTCTGTCTAAAGGGGGGCCCGGACCCATCCACGAAGCCGGAAGGGTCACGCGGGACCACAGGTCCTTCACGCTTAATTGCGAAATCGCAAGGGGCCCCACCATAGAGACGGGCCATGGGGCAACGTCTTCGGTCTTGAACACACTTGGCTGGGCATATCCCGGAATGGATAGACCCCAGGCGCTGGAACCAGCAGGACCTTTGGATGCTGGCACCCCTTGATCATCAGAGTCGAGACTCTCATTATCGGACTCGGAATGACCAAAAAGCTGGATGAACAGGTCTGAATGAAGCGTAGGTGTTTTTTCCGAGTTGGAGGAAGCAGCAGGTGACGCCTGTACTTTGGGAGGAGGCTTGTACGTTGGTTTCCCAGTGGACCCCGCCGGTTTAGGAAGAGTCTTGGACGTTGGTTTCCCAGTGGACCCCGTTTTTTTTGGGAAGAGGCTTCGGCGTCGGTTTCCCAGTGGGCCCCGCCGGTTTGGGAAGAGGCTTGGATTTTGGTTTCCTAGTGGATCTTGCCGGTTTGGGAGGAGGACTGGACTTTGGTTTCCCAGTGGACCCTGCCAATTTAGACTCCGTTGATGTTGGGAAAGTACTGGACTTGGGTGTCCTAGTGGACCCCGTCAGATTGGACTCCGTTAATTTGGGGAGAGGACCGGACTTGGGTGTCCCAGTAGATCCCACGGACGTCGAAGAAGGGCCGGATGTCGGTTAACGAGGCAAGTCTACCACCTCTGGAGCGGGTTCCCCCACAGAAGCCACCGGGCTACCACGACGACGAGAGGCACGTGACCGAGCCATCGCCGCTAGCAGAGACTCATCACTGCTACTGGACTCGTCTTCAGTTGAACTTGGGGCACGGGAGGTCCGACGCTTCTTCGATGAGGAAGGGGCTGGAACTTCGGCAGTAGGAGACCGAGATCTTTTAGCCCTTGAAGGTCCTAAGACAATAGTCTTAGGCAAGGCAGATCTAGCCGCGGCGCTCCGAGCTACGGTCAGCTGTTTCTGGAGCTGGTCCCGTTGGCAGGCGACTTGCTTCACAAGAGCTTTAGGGCGGGCCAGCTCATTTCGAAGTAGTGATATGTGGTGAAGTGCCAGGAGAATCGGGGCCCAGGGTACCAAGGCCCCAGGGTACCAGGGTACAGGGGCCCCAGGGTACAAGGGCCCAGGCCTCGCAAGGTCCCAAGGTTCAATCGAGGGTCACCAGGGACAGGGTTTCCAGTCACCAGGGACCGGAGTACTAGTCACCAGGGACAGGGTTTTCAGTTACCGGGGACAGGGATACCAGTTACCGGGGACAGGGTTTCTAGTAACCGGGGACAAGGGTATCAGTCACCAGGGACAGGGCACCAGGGACAGGGGTACCAGTCACCGGGGACAGGGGTACCAGTCACCGGGGACAGGGGTACCAGTTACCGGGGACAGGGGTACTAGTCAACCGGGGATAGGGATACCAGTTACCGGGGACAGGGGGTACCAGTTACCGGGGACAGGGGGTACCAGTCACCGGGGACAGGGGTACCAGTTACCGGGAACAGGGGTACCAGTTACCGGGGACAGGGGTACCAGTTACCGGGGACAGGGGTACCAGCTACCGGGGACAGGGTTTCTAATGACCGGGGACAAGGGTATCAGTCACTAGGGACAGGGCACCAGGGACAGGGGTACCAGCTATCGGGGACAGGGGTATCGAACGTCCAGGGTCAAAGGTACAAGGTTACCCTACCGGGCGCACACCAGGATTCGAAAGGTCCAGTGCCCCGAGGTGGTCCAAGGTCCTAAGGTCAAAGAAGGTACAAGGTATTTCAACGTGCAGAGTCGGTACAGGCCCCAAGGTCCAAGAGCACAGGGTACAAGAGCCCAGGGTATCAGGGACCAGGGGTACAGGGTACCGGAGTACAGAGGCCCAGGGGTACAGGGTACCGGGGCCCAGGGGCCCAGGGGTAACAGGCTCCAATGTCCGAGGGTGCAGAATCGGTACACAGAATATCGAAGATTACAGAAAGTACAGGTACCAAGGAGCCAGTTCTTCCTCACAAGAGTCGACACGTGGCACTATCCAGATCAAAGGGTTAGGGTTAGGCAAGAAAAAGCATACAAAGTATAAGGTAAATAAACACACTCGAATTTGCATTACACGTGGCAGCTCCAAGCGCTTCCTTCAAGCTTCTCCGTCACCTCACCTATTCCGGGCGGGATACCCTTTGGCCCACCGACGTCAGGTGAGGTGACGGCTCAAGCAACGCAAGTTGAACCTCAGGATAGTTGGCCTGAGGTGTCAAGTTAGTGTCAAGACTCAAGTGCGAGCTTGTTTCGATCTACCCACCTGTTCCGGGGAAGGGATTTATTTTGCCGCCCCCCCCCCGTTGAAGACAGACGTGTGGTAAGATTCAAGCTCGAACGAACCCCAGGAAGTATTTTGGCCTGTGGGTTCGTACCCATTCCACGACCCGCTATAGGAAGCGGTTTCCCTACGGGGAACAAGAAAAAGGGGTCGAAAGACCAAGAAACCGTTAGCCACCGAAGGGGTACATAGTACCAGGTGCACTGCTCTCGACCCAGTCGATTGAGCCCAAGAAACCCTGGGCCCGAGTGAAGCATATCCACTCGTGGCCCCCAAGTCCCTCCATACAAGACCAAGTCTTTAAGTCTTCTGCGTCTAACGAGGAGCAAGACCAGCCAAGCCGACGGGTACACAAGGTGAGACCCAAGGTTGACGCGACACGGTATCGGGGTACCCCCTCCGTAAGTCGGCAGTCCGGCGCTGTGTGTGTTTGTGGTTCTCTCACGTCGTTTGAGAATCCACTCCACCACAATGGTGCGCGTGCCCGGATCTTCGGGAGACGCGGGATTTCACCGTGAGTCCCACGAAGAAGAAAAGACATCGGTCAAGATGGACCAAGGGACGACCAAGACACTGGAAACCGGATCGCCAGTGATCAAGAAGGAAGAAGGATCGGAGGACCTGCAGAGCCCGGGGAGGAGCTCTGCTATTGAGGTCAAGGTGGAATATGAAGAAAAACCACAAAATCCTCCCCCTTATGTCTTCGTTGAAGAAGACAACATGGGCCATAATAAATATTATGGTCCAGGGGTCCCAAGTTTGACAGCGAAAGCTAAACAAACAATGGACCCCGAAACAAGTCTCCCAAACTGCCAACGGTGCCCAAGGACACGAAGAAGAAACAGAATCGATTTGAAGCAATGCGAAGTCACGATGAGTAGAGGGGAGAGTTCATCTTGGGAAGGCCAAGATGATGCAAGAAGGAGGCGGTATTTGTTCTACATTTAAGAATGGGTCAAGTTACAGATTCGAGAGTGCGGCAGCACAGAAGAAAATGCGAAGTATTGTGCAGCCCCGAAGATTCAAGGCCCCGAGGGCCCAGGGCCTGAGGATACAGAGCCCCACTCGGACGAGGATCAGTATATGAAATTGGAAGTGACTATGGAGAAGCATTGAAGTGGAATGACCACATGGACATTTACTGCTATTCCAAAGGGACAGGACAAGGGTGCACGTGGTCTTGTCGCAGTTCGGAAGACCAGCGCGCAGGGGACAGCTGTGGTGAAGTGCCAGGAGAATCGGGGCCCAGGGTAACAAGGCCCCAGGGTACCAGGGTACAGGGGCCCCAGGGTACAAGGGCCCAGGCCTCGCAAGGTCCCAAGGTTCAATCGAGGGTCACCAGGGACAGGGTTCTCAGTTACCGGGGACAGGGATACCAGTTACCGGGGACAGGGTTTTTAGTAACCGGGGACAAGGGTATCAGTCACCAGGGACAGGGCATCAGGGACAGGGGTACCAGCTACCGGGGACAGGGGTACCAGTCACCGAGGACAGGGGTACCAGTTACCGGGGACAGGGGTACCAGTTACCGGGGAGGGTTACCGGGGACAGGGGTATCGAACGTCCAGGGTCAAAGGTACAAGGTTACCCTACCGGGCGCACACCAGGATTCGAAAGGACCAGTGCCCCGAGGTGGTCCAGGGTCCTCAGGTCAAAGAAGGTACAAGGTATTTCAACGTGCAGAGTCGGTACAGGCCCCAAGGTCCAAGAGCACAGGGTACAAGAGCCCAGGGTATCAGGGACCAGGGGTACAGGGTGCAGGGTACCGGAGTACCGAGGCCCAGGGGTACAGGGGCCCAGGGGTAGCCAGGGCCCAATGTCCGAGGGTGCAGAATCGGTACACAGAATATCGAAGATTACAGAAAGTACAGGTACCAAGGAGCCAGTTCTTCTTCCAAGAGTCGACACGTGGCACTATCCAGATCAAAGGGTTAGGGTTAGGCAAGAAAAAGCATACAAAGTATAAGGTAAATAAACACACTCGAATTTGCATTACACGTGGCAGCTCTAAGCGCTTCCTTCAAGCTTCTCCGTCACCTCACCTATTCCGGGCGGGATACCCTTTGGCCCACCGACGTCAGGTGAGGTGACGGCTCAAGCAACGCAAGTTGAACCTCAGGATAGTTGGCCTGAGGTGTCAAGTTAGTGTCAAGACTCAAGTGCGAGCTTGTTTCGATCTACCCTCCTGTTCCGGGGAAGGGATTTATTTTGCCCCCCCCCCCCGTTGAAGACAGACGTGTGGTAAGATTCAAGCTCGAACGAACCCCAGGAAGTATTTTGGCCTGTGGGTTCGTACCCATTCCACGACCCGCTATAGGAAGCGGTTTCCCTACGGGGAACAAGAAAAGGGGTCGAAAGACCAAGACAACCGTTAGCCACCGAAGGGGTACATAGTACCAGGTGCACTGCTCTCGACCCAGTCGATTGAGCCCAAGAAACCCTGGGCCCGAGTGAAGCATATCCACTCGTGGCCCCCAAGTCCCTCCATACAAGACCAAGTCTTTAAGTCTTCTGCGTCTAACGAGGAGCAAGACCAGCCAAGCCGACGGGTACACAAGGTGAGACCCAAGGTTGACGCGACACGGTATCGGGGTACCCCCCTCCGTAAGTCGGCAGTCCGGCGCTGTGTGTGTTTGTGGTTCTCTCACGTCGTTTGAGAATCCACTCCACCACAATGGTGCGCGTGCCCGGATCTTCGGGAGACGCGGGATTTCACCGTGAGTCCCACGAAGAAGAAAAGACATCGGTCAAGATAGACCAAGGGACGACCAAGACACTGGAAACCGGATCGCCAGTGATCAAGAAGGAAGAAGGATCGGAGGACCTGCAGAGCCCGGGGAGGAGCTCTGCTATTGAGGTCAAGGTGGAATATGAAGAAAAACTACAAAATCCTCCCCCTTATGTCTTCGTTGAAGAAGACAACATGGGCCATAATAAATATTATGGTCCAGGGGTCCCAAGTTTGACAGCGAAAGCTAAAAAAACAATGGACCCCGAAACAAGTCTCCCAAACTGCAAACGATGCCCAAGGACACAAAGAAGAAACAGAATCGGTTTGAAGCAATGCGAAGTCACGATGTGTAGAGGGGAGAGTTCATCTTGGGAAGGCCAAGATGATGCAAAAAGGAGGCGGTATTTGTTCTACATTTAAGAATGGGTCAAGTTACAGATTCGAGAGTGCGGCAGCACAGAAGAAAATGCGAAGTATTGTGCAGCCCCGAAGATTCAAGGCCCCGAGGGCCCAGGGCCTGAGGATACAGAGCCCCACTCGGACGAGGATCAGTATATGAAAATTTGAAGTGACTATGGAGAAGCATTGAAATGGAATGACCACATGGACAATTTCCTGCTATTCCAAAGATTAAGGACAAGGGTGCACGTGGTCTTGTCGCAGTTCGGAAGACCAGCGCGCAGGGGACAGCTGTGGTGAAGTGCCAAGAGAATCGGGGCCCAGGGTACCAAGGAACCAGGGTAGCAGGGTACAGGGGCCCCAGGGTACAAGGGCCCAGGCCTCGCAAGGTCCCAAGGTTCAATCGAGGGTCACCAGGGACAGGGTTCTCAGTTACCGGGGACAGGGATACCAGTTACCGGGGACAGGGTTTTTAGTAACCGGGGACAAGGGTATCAGTCACCAGGGACAGGGCATCAGAGACAGGGGTACCAGCTACCGAGGACAGGGGTACCAGTCACCGAGGACAGGGGTACCAGTTACCGGGGACAGGGGTACCAGTTACCGGGGAGGGTTACCGGGGACAGGGGTATCGAACGTCCAGGGTCAAAGGTACAAGGTTACCCTACCGGGCGCACACCAGGATTCGAAAGGTCCAGTGCCCCGAGGTGGTCCAGGGTCCTAAGGTCAAAGAAGGTACAAGGTATCTCAACGTGCAGAGTAGGTACAGGCCTCAAGGTCCAAGAGCACAGGGTACAAGAGCCCAGGGTATCAGGGACCAGGGTACAGGGTGCAGGGTACCGGAGTACCGAGGCCCAGGGTACAGGGGCCCAGGGGTACCAGGGCCCAATGTCCGAGGGTGCAGAATCGGTACACAGAATGTCGAAGATTACAGAAAGTACAGGTACCAAGGATCCAGTTCTTCTAACAAGAGTCGACACGTGGCACTATCCAGATCAAAGGGTTAGGGTTAGGCAAGAAAAGCATACAAAGTATAAGGTAAATAAACACACTCGAATTTGCATTACACATGGCGGCTTTAAGCGCTTCCTTCAAGCTTCTCCGTCACCTCACCTATTCCGGGCGGGATACCCTTTGGCCCACCGACGTCAGGTGAGGTGACGGCTCAAGCAACGCAAGTTGAACCTCAGGATAGTTGGCCTGAGGTGTCAAGTTAGTGTCAAGACTCAAGTGCGAGCTTGTTTCGATCTACCCTCCTGTTCCGGGGAAGGGATTTATTTTGCCCCCCCCCCGTTGAAGACAGACGTGTGGTAAGATTCAAGCTCGAACGAACCCCAGGAAGTATTTTGGCCTGTGGGTTCGTACCCATTCCACTACCCGCTATAGGAAGCGGTTTCCCTACGGGGAACAAGAAAAGGGGTCGAAAGACCAAGACAACGTTAGCCACCGAAGGGGTACATAGTACCAGGTGCACTGCTCTCGACCCAGTCGATTGAGCCCAAGAAACCCTGGGCCCGAGTGAAGCATATCCACTCGTGGCCCCCAAGTCCCTCCATACAAGACCAAGTCTTTAAGTCTTCTGCGTCTAACGAGGAGCAAGACCAGCCAAGCCGACGGGTACACAAGGTGAGACCCAAGGTTGACGCGACACGGTATCGGGGTACCCCCTCCGTAAGTCGGCAGTCCGGGTGCTAGTGGAGTCGCATCAGCAATTTTACAAATCCCACTCCACCACAGCCACGTGGTCACCTTTGGTCACCTGGTCCACTTGGTCACTTGGTCCACTTGGTCAACGGGTTCACCTAGGCCACCTAGTCACCTGGGTCACCTGGGGTACCTGGGCCACCTGGGCCACCTTGGGAACGTGGACTGCCTTCGAGGCACTGGACCTTTGGGCTCTTGGACTTGTGCCGGCTCTGCACTGTAGGGCAACCTGGCACTTCTCCAAGTGACTTCAGGACTCTGAGCCTTCGGTACCCCTGTCCCTGGTGACTGGAAACCTTCTCCCCGGTAACTGGTACCCCTGTTCCTGGTGACCTTGGGCTGAACCTTGGGATCTTGCGAGACGTAATCATAGTCATTTCATCGAGGGAGTACCCTGGATTTCTGTGCCCTTTATTACGATGTCCTCAGGGGTCCCGATTCTCCTGGAACTTCTCCACAGCTGTTCCCTGCGCGCTGGTCTTCCGAACTGCGGCAAGACACCGTGCATCCTTGTCCTGTCTCCTTGGTGTAGCATCAGGTGTTCCTTTGTCTGATGACCAGTAGTAGTAAATAGCTTTCCACGTATCCATCGTAAACCGATAATCCCATTTCATCTCCAAAGTAAACTTCATTTTTTAAGTCATGTCTTAGATGGGGCATCTGGGGTCCTCTGCAGGTTAACGATACTTAGCACTTCTCCTGTGCTGTTGATCTCTCGATTGTATAAGTTGACCAATTTCTGTGCATGCAAAATAAACCGCCTCCTTCTTGCATCTGGCACCCCAATAATAAACCAATAATAAAATGACGCACAATATCCGCTTATCGGATACTGCCCTATGCCTGTTTTTGTAATTATGCATTATTTCTATAACTACTCATGTAGGTTGCCCCATTTCATCACCTCTCTCTTAAAGTTGTGCTTACTACAACGTAAGCACATAACATAAAAATAATTCTTTTCACCACTAATGCAGCGACACAACCTCGAACCTGCTCAGTGACACACAATTGAGCAGCATGACCCTGGCCGCGCGCGCAAGGGTATATCTGACGACAACAACCGTACGATCTGCAGGGAGCAGACACTACGAGTCACGGACGCACACTTGATCCCGTGGACGCTATACCGTTATATCAGAGCTAATCATTTAGATTGCGAGAACTCATAACGAAACTCTTCATTCGCTATCATTACGTTGGTGCAGTGGTTTACCACTGAGTTCTTGATCGTGATGTCGCTTGTTCCATCCCACGTGCGCCAAATTTGATTCGCTATGACATCTCACATAGTCGCAAATGCCATCCAACTTTTCCCAGCCTCATAATTAAATCTCAGAATCGCTCGGGGACTCGACTCAAAGTTCTGTTTCTCGCGAGCATCACGGCTCGCGAGATTGGGGATGGAATCGGCAGCATCACTCGCAATCACCGTCTTTCTACGGGACTCATAGTCCTCGACCACGTCCGGGACATCTTGGGACAGCGTACTCGATGGCTCCCATGTATCGTCCGCCGGGGAATATCCCAAACAGCGAAACCTGTAATGCTTTTCGACACGCTTCTTCATGGGCGCCGAGTTGTTACTCGGCGCATAAAACTTATGATCCTCGTGATCGACAATTCGGTCGACAATCCAGCGTCGCGCACCCGATGCATCGACTAATGGAGGAGGAGCATCATGACGGAAGACCTCTGGCGATGGGCGCCGATTCTCGTAATCGGGCTCCTGTGCAGTCGAATGATGAGCTGCGTCTACTTCACGCTGAAGTCGAGGAATCGAAGAATGCCCTACTTGATGCTCGCGAGATGGCTGAGAGAGCTCAAGATCGTGCGGATGCTGCGACTGAGGCTGCTGAGCGGACCCGACGTGAGCAGCTGGTACTGGTTGAGCGCCTACGTCAACTTGAGACGACTGCGTTCGGAGGGCCCCAGCAGACCGAGTCTGCACGCGTTCGGGCAGGACTTGGTCCCAGTCGTCGTCAAGGGATGTCGGATTTCGAGCCGGCACAGAAGAGCGGGGAAGATTCGAAGGGAGATCCGCCGGCAGGTAAGCCTTGAGGTGCCCGACGTAGAATGTCGGGTGCAAACGCATAGATGTAGGTATGTCTAGCGTGTAAGCGTCACCATGCACCTTAACAATCCGAAATGGGCCAATATATCTTGGCGCTAACTTATTAGCGCCCAAATTCGTCACTGAGGTGTTTGGTAATCCACTTGTTGATAACAATACTCTGTCACCTTCTTGAAATGTCAACATATTATTTCTACCTCGTTTGTCTGCGTTCTCTTTTTTCTTGCCGACTGCCTCTTGTAATGCATCACGCACTAAACGCGTGATTCCTTGTCGTAATAGCAGAAATTCGGTTACTGCAGCCGAGCTTACAGGCGACGTATTCGCTTTAGGAGCAAAATTAGCAACGGGAGACGCGATGGCAAGCATCGCGTCAGGAGTAGATATGCCGTTGGCCACATTATTTCTAGCAGGAGTTGCATCGACAGCAGCCTTATCCTCATCGCATTCAATCATCAATTGTTTCGGCGCAATTCCATCCGTAGATACTTCCCCACCAAGCTTGGATACAGGGTGCTCTGAAGCTGAGAGAGCAAGCAGCGCCGGAACGCGAGGATGCCTCGCGTTGCTAACGAAAAAGAGCGTCAACCCGGTTGACGCATGGACAGCATTGTTGATAGCAAACTCTACAAGTGGAAGAAACGAACTCCATGACGAGAATTATGTTGCATAACTGCGCAAGACATCTTCGAGCACTCTGTGCACACTCTCCATTTGCCCATCCGTATCTGGATGGGCCGCCGTAGACATAAGCAACCGCATGCCTAATAGCTGGAATAATTCGGCCCAGAAAGCCGAAGTGAAACGCGGGTCACGGTACTAAACATTAGATTCTGGCAACCCGTGATGCCTGAAGATAAGATCAATGAAGGTCTTCGCTGTCGTCTCCGCCGTAATGTTGGCGGAGACCGGAGCAAAATGCACCATATTGCTGAAACGGGCCGTCAAGCGCGTAACGCTTGATGTTGTCGCGTGTTGGTTTCGTCAACTTCGCGAGTAATTTTTCGCTCGGGTCCCTGAGATAGTTGATGATTCCGGCATAGAAGGAATCATTCGCGTAAGATTCAGCGATCTGAGTTCGGATCGAAAGCACGGGGGTCGAAATCATCGCATTAAGTCCCAGTTCAATACAACACACACATATATCTTTGTCGTCATCAACATACTCCGTTTGATGACCCATATCACGCCGAGGACCGTACGAGAAAGCGCTTCAGCGAGAATGTTATTCTTGCCAGGCTTGTGATGCTCAAGAAAATTATACTCGGCAAAAAATGACAACCACCGTGCCATACGCTGGGACAAGTGAGGACGGTACGCAATGATGCGTGATCTGTGTAGATAGAGAACATCTTTTCACCGAGAAAATATACTCTAAACTTGATTAGCGCGTAACGCATAGCCAAAAGTTCCTTGTCGTGTACCGGATAATTTTCGGCAGGTTCCATCTGTCGTGATTGAAGACTCACGACGCGCTCTCGACCCTCGTCATCAAATTGCATGAGGGCACATCCTATAGCGAAATTGCTCGCGTCATATACGACGTGGAATGGCTTAGAGTCATCAGGTAACATCAGCACCGGTGCCTCGGACAAGCTCTTCTTTACGGAGTCGAAGGCAGATTGATGTTCTGCCGTCCATAACCATACTGCGTCTTTCTTGAGCAAATTCGATAATGGCTGAATTGGCTCAGCATAGTTCTTCGATATGCTTATGCAAGTAATTCGACAAACCGAGCCATTGACGTAATTCAGTTTGGTTCCTGGGCGTTGGACAGGAACAGATCGATGAGATCTTCTCAGGATCAGCGCGGACACCTTCCTTGCTGACGTAGAAATCGAGTACTGGAATCTCGGGAGCGAAGAAGACACATTTCTTCAAATTCGCATACAATTTATTCTCTCGCATAACTTGAAAAACCTGCTTCAAGTGTCGAAGGTGTACCTCCGTAGCGCTGAGCTGTTGCTCAGCGCGGCTGTGAACAAAAATGTCGTCAAAGTAGCTCGGTGCAAAGTCGCGAAGTGGGCGAAGTACTTGTGTCACCATCCGATTGAGCGTAGATGGAGCGTTCTTAAGGCCTTGTGGCATGACTAGCCACTCCCAAAGCATCCCGCTTGGGGTGCTGATCGCAGTGAACGGAATGTCACTGTCCCTCATGAGGATCTGATAGAAACCGTCTGTCAGATCTATGGCGCTGTAGATCTCGCTCCCGGACATGGTATTCAATACCATGTCTTTTCGAGGGATAGGCGTTTAAGCCAGGATCGTGGCGTCATTCAGCTTGTTGAAGGCGTGCACAATGCGCCAACCGCCGGTGGATTTCTTCACACAGAAAGTCGGGCTCGAATGTGGCGAGATACTCTTGCGGACATTGCCAGCCTTGCGTCGACCCTCGAAAAATTCATCAATAGCGATGACTTGATCGTGCGTTAACGGCCATTGCCGTGCCACGAAATATTTCGATCCTGTCACGAGATATATCTCGTGCCGCACACCACGATCCGCCGGAAGCTCAGCTGGAATTTTCTCCGGGAAAATATCGGTGTACTCACGGGCGATATTGTATACAGGGTTGCCCGAAGCACGAAGCGCATCCCAAGACTGTGCCGCGAAGCGTTCTTCGCGCGCTGATTTAGGCTCGGCGCTCTTCGGGCGAGCCTCCAGAACCTCTTCACTGGCTGCTTCGATCACATCCATAGAATCATCTAGAAGCCTCTACAACATTCCATATGTCCTAGCGTAGGTTGAAGCTGTGGAGTCGATACCAAGTGCAACTTGCACTTTCCAACATCAAATGCTATACACAGGGTTTGCTGTAGAGAACGATGTACGTGCGGTGCCAAAAATATAGTTAGTAAGCCATAAAAGTAGCGCCACCCCAAGGTTGCCCCCTTTCACAGCCAAGCAGCCGTCAACGAGTTAATTTTCTCCGCAGCTTGTGACGCAAGCTCTTGGGCAAGAGGTCTTGTAGCAAAAAACTAAGAACGCATGACAGAAAAATCTTACTGCCGGACGCGTTTTGCCCGCCGTTATGGGCCTCCGCCTCAGTGGCTTACCGATCGCAAAGTAAGCTCTCTCAGTACAGCGGCCTTTGCCGCTGCCACACGTTTACCTACCTAACCTACCTATGCATCGCTCAGCACTAGCGGCCGTATTAAATCTTGACCGAGTACGTAGACCGCTTCACTGTGACAGTGACCAGCGAGCGCACGCCGATCAGTCGCGAAATGACGGTACTTCATTGGTTGTTTGATCAATATCAAATTCAGCATGGCTCGCCGGGTGTATGGCATCGGTGTAGATGTGGCGCTGGTGTCGCGCTTCGAGCGCAGCTTTGCACGTTTTGGTGAACGGCTTCTCATGCGTGTGCTCCACCCTATAGAAATCGCTGAGTTCCACGCTCGTCCAAGTGCTCAACGTGTGATGTTTCTGGCCTCCAGGTGGGCAGTGAAGGAAGCTACATTTAAGGCTTTCCAACGTTACCGCGTGCGATTCCCGGAGATTTACGCGGTCCGAAGAGGCTTGGAAGACTCTGCAGTCTCTACAGCTCTACATGTAACAAGTGACTCCAAGGCACTGCGTCTTCAGTTCTCGGGCGAGACAAAAACTCTCGCCAAACGACTGCGATTAGTGGTGAGACATAGGACAGAAGAAAGGTTGTTGCTTGACAAACAACGTGTATTTACTGGTGCTTGTTGTGACAGGAGCCGCATGTGTCAATATCACACGATGGAGACTACGCTGTGGCTTATGTGGTGTTACAAGAAGAGGTCGATGGGATGATAAAGGCAGGAATGTCTTAGTAAAGAAAAACTTCTTGTCTAACAAGTGCGTTATGAATCCGGAGCTGGCTCATTTTGCTCGAGTTCTGCGCGTCACAATCATGTCCACTTTTGCTGGTGCTTCTGTTGTAGATACTTTATCGTTTATCATCAAATTATTACCTAACCGAATTCCAAGATCACGACTTCCCTATAAGGACTCCTTCCGATAGTCGCGGCTGTGGTCACCATAGATCTCGTAAATGAGGCCAATGACGCGTTCCACCGCTGGTAACGAAAATGTAGCTGCAACGCATGAATCTCGTCGCGCTTCTTGCAGCAGCTGGTCCCACTTACTCATAGCCCAAACGTTGGCAAGACCTCGGAATTCACTTTCGTACTGCTTGCCCTCTGAGTGGGGAATTCCACGCTGAGATAGCCAAAAGAGAAATGCGTTGGGCACACGTTCAGTAGCGTCGCGCTGGTAGCGTGCCAGGTCGTGTGCGATCGAGCCTTCCCATTCCATATACTCACCAATGCGGGTGAGGAAATCTAATCGCTCAGGTGTCACCAAATCGGAGGGTAATGCCAGCGCGTCGATCAGCAGAAGAAATGGCGCTTGCCAGCGTGTGGCTTGTACTGCAACATATGCGAGAAATGTCTCCTCGAGCGGCTGATAGGTAGCGAGCGTCGCCTCGGAGTTGTCGTTGGAAAGCGTCCCCATCTCGTAACTCATGACGATATCGTTCAACAATTCCCGCTGCTCCTCTACTAGACGATCCTGCAGCATTTTGTGGGGCACCTCCTGTTCAATGTGGTAGTGCAGTACCTGCCACAGAGCGAGGAAGAGCGGCAAACCTGTGGAAAGGATTTCGTCACCAGGCTCCACATTCTCCACAATCAAGTCGTGGAAGGACTTAGCATCCAACTCGTGCATCTCACCATCAATGACCCCATTTGCAGACCCGATACTTGCCACTAGGAGCTTGCGCATGAACGTGCTCACATTTTGTGGGCGCACCTCCATGAGTCGGTACGCAATAATATTGATGAGAATGGACAGTAGCTGCAGCTTGTTCTGCAATCCGATGTTTGAGCGGGATACCAGTAGATCGCTCTCTGTGTTCGAGTTGGGGATAAAGATGGAACGCATGGAAGCCAGGAACGTGAACATCTCCTCCAGCTGGTTGTAGCCTTTATCGCCCAGCAACTGTCGCTGTAGTGTCGTTGTCGCTTTGTCACCCTTGTTCGCAGCGTTTGGTGCCATGATAGCGATGTACTGCGGATGCTTATTAATAGCTTCAAATGCAAGATTGAGACTGATTGTGCTCTCCAGCTCCGGAATGGGAACTTCTACGTAGAACATGGACGGCAGCGTCACTGAGACCGGCGAAGTTGGCGGTGATTTGCTCAGGATCTCAGAGAACACTGCATGAGCTTGCAAGTACTCCTTCGCCGTCTCCACGTTAATAGACTTTCGCAATAACATGTAGCTGCACACCTCCGACACAAGTTCGCTGGGCGCTCCAGCAGCGACAGCAATATTTCGTGCGTGGAGAGCCATGTGACCCTTCTGAATACCCGTCACCGCTATAGCGCGAATGGCTGCAAAGTTTTGAGCAAGCCCAACACTTACGATAATGCCGCTTAGACTACGAGCTGTTGGCTGCTGCAGTATCGCGAGAGTGGCAGTGTAACCAGGATGGGTCATTAACGCACCACCTTTCGATCCGACCGCGATTGGCATTTCCAAACTGCCACGTAGCACCTGCGTTCCGGAACCATCGCGGGAAAGACCGATTTCATAATGCGACAGTGACGCGTATTGCCCCGAGCGACTAGCATAGCAATGCGCAGCCGATTCGATGGCTCGCCAATCCTGGCCGGTAGCCACGGCTACAGCATCTACACCGTTCATAATTCCCTTGTTATTAGTCACTGCGCGGTACGGATCAATAGCGGCGAAATTATAGGCCTCGATAATGCGGTCCGCCACAACTTTTCCGTCAACACCTTTCCAACCAAGCTTGTTCAAAGGGATTTCAAACTCAGTTCGAGCACGGCGTTGCATGCAAAGGTTGGTGACAATCCGCAAGCCTACACGACTTTGCGTCACCTTCGAGATTTCTTCAGATAACCCCTCAGCAACTGTGTTGACAATATTGGCACCCATGGCCTCACACACATCCACATCGATATGCACGACGAGATATTGCGTCTGTGGCTCAGACGCGTGTATCACGAGCTCATTGTCGCATGGAGTGTACCAGGAACTACCACCGGCAGTAGTGGCAGTAGTCCGCGCGGCCTGGCTAACTACGCGGCAGTAAATATCGACGGCACCGCCACCACGTTTCTTCATGTTTGGACAAAGCGTAGTGTTAGCAATTGAAAGCAGCCGCTCACGGTTGCATTTGATAGCTGCAATAGCTGCTGGGATGTCCTTGGTGCCCACGAGCTGAATCTGAGACGTCATAACATTGTCAGATGTCGATGTATGGAAGCCGTCCCCCGCAGCAGCCACGAGCTTTGCCGCGCTAGAGGCTGCAGCCACCACCGAGGGCTCTTCGACGGCCATGGGCACGGACATACTTTTACCGTCAATGACAAAGTTAAGGCCAAGGCTGTGTAAGTGACATGTCACACACACGTTAGCCAATGACAAAATTCTAGACGTGTAGCAACATACCAACTCACCCAAGCGGGATGCCAAGCACGCCAATACAATTCTCGATCATGAGGTTTGCCGTGCGTAGCGGCAACTCGCCAAGTTTCATTGCCGGATCTGATGAAGACATTATTTCAGCAGCTACATCGATGCCACCCGTTTGTTGCATCTTGAGACTATTGAGTTGCGGGTACATGAGCGCCAGTACATCTAATCGTTCGCGCAGTGTTTTGTTGTAGAATCCAGACCAGACTGAAGGCTGTGGTGCTGATTCCTGCTGCTTCTTGTTCGCCCAGTCCTCACTAGCGTCATGACTGGGCTGCAACGATTTGAACTGTTTGCTGCCACTAGTAATGGTACAGCACTTTTGGACTTGTGCAGCCAGTACGGCCACCTGCATTGCCTTATTCGATAGCGTACTGTCTAGCGCCACACTCTGTGCTGTCTTTAGCGCCTTGCGCAGTAGATTCAATGTCTGTTCCAGCACTACTTCCAGCTCTGCTCTAGAGTCCGGCAATGACACGAGCGCGTCGGGATCTGAAAGCTGATTGGTCATTTAGTACGCACTGTGAGAGTCAAAGGCTGCTAAGCATGCGACAGCAAGTCGCAAAGTGACGTACGCGAATGATGGGTCAGAAAGACGCAAATAAGAGCAACATACTTGTGAGCTGGACATAAGAGCAACTGAAACGCAACCGCAACTTTAGAAACTTTTTAGTAAAAAACGTCGTAACGCGAAGAACCGGCGGCGACTGCTCGTGCTCGATTCTTGTACGTAGTTAGAAAGTGTGGGTACAGAGCTGAGTACATCATCAAGCACCGCAAGAGAGAGTGGCTTTGGTAGAGCACTTAAGGCGCAAGTGTCACTTTTAATGGCTCATTGACTTATGAGTCCATTTTATTTCGACCGTACTTTGCTGATAATGACAAGACCCAAGTAAATGATCGAGACGAACCTTCTCATAATCGCGTCGCCCAGCAACGAGCATGTTCATGTGATACTACCTCCGCTAGTTGGCCTTCTGCCGTTTAATGTCAGCTTTGACGGCCTTCGTGCACTCCGCAACTGCTTCCAATTCTTTATCGATCGCAGCAACCTGAATTGATTCCCTCTCTTTTCCTCGCTCTCGGCGTAATTTACGCTCCCGTTCACGTAGTGACATCAACAACGCGAAATCCGATGAAGCAAATGAATTGGGAGTCTCGTTAGCTGCATCCATGGGAGCAGATACCTCGGACGTCTCATGGAAGCTCGAACCTCCAACATAGAGGCCACCAGTGCACAACAGGACGAGCCACAGGCCAGTAAAATGGTACGCTCGGAACGACAGCAGATGCATCTTGAGCGTCGATTTCCACTGCTTCACTACGCTGCCTTGACGGTTCGAGCACGACTCACACTGCGGGTAAAAGCGGAAGGTCGTTTTTCGACCCAGCATCCTTCGGACAATCTTCTCGTCTGTGCGCTTGGCCACCCTACACATCAGCAAGGCAATAGAAGTCAAGACCAAAGCGCACAACAAACTAAGTACACTATCAGCCGCTGCCTACAATTTCGGCGGCATGTGGTCTGCGTGATATCGCACGCCACGTTTAACTCCGCACGTATGGCATCCAAAGAGCCTTCCAAACTCCTGAATAATGCCTCTCTCGATACTCGTGGCATAGTCAACCGTTGCCGGGAGTGACGCCTTCTTGAGGTGAAAAGCTCCGAGATTGGCGAAAGGAGAGGGTGCGAGGGCACTCATCCGTCCCCCTAGTAGCTTGAAACACAGCAGCCCCATTACCATGTAGACTGGGTAAGGAGCTTGTGAAAGATTCTCATAGCGTTCCTGTACTTTCAGCTGCACCTGTTTCCACGCCTTTGGCGGCTGAAGGTTCTTGGCACCGAGCACGAGCCAGCTCCAGCGTCGCTTCTCATTGGCTCGACGGCTCTGCGCTGCTAATTCCTGGTAAATTTCCCTCGGGATGAAGGCAAAATGTAGCGCCAAGACGGAAGACGACGCGACGGCAGCAGCACCAAATGCCTGAGGTAGTAAAAAGCCGGAGGCCGAACCGATGCGTAGAAGGTTCTGAGCCACTTGCGCTGCCGACACACCAGTGAGGAACAAGGCACCGCCTGTGGCCGCATCTAAGACATGAGCTGTTAATGCCTCGTAGACAGAAACTGAACGATCACTGCTGAAATGGTGACGTAGACGCTGCACTGCATTATTGAACCACGAATCTTCCTTCGTCATTCACCTAATGTAAAAAACGGAACAATTATTGTAATATGTTATGAAATTGACGATATTCGCGATATGAAGTGTAGAGATGGCTACATTCTAAGTATTGTTAAGTGAAGTATTTGTAGCGGATGAAGTTCCCTTTAACATAAGATTGATATTGCAATATTTTTAAAAAATGAAACTAGCATGATATTTGCCATTCTGTTTGTGCTCGACGCTCGCCATGGCTCCCCGTACTGCCGTGATACTTAATATCTACGACCTCATAGAGGCCAATAATTACATCGCACGTACGTCCTAAACCTGCATTATTATAACCATTAATTTACATTCAATGAAATTTCTACAGCACTGGGCCTGGGCATCTTCCACAGTGGCGTTGAGATCGCCGGAGAGGAATTTTCATATGCAAGTGGAGCCGGCGTCTTCTCCTTAAGTCCCAAACGAGTAACTGGTATACAAAAATGAAGTTATATCTAAATTATCTTAAATCAATTCATTGACATGTCACGTTTCATTAGGTGCTAAATTCCGAGAATCAATCAAAATGGGGTTCTTCGAAGGAAGTTTTCAGGAAGCTCAACGACTCGCCTATTCTTTAAGCTCAGATTTTGATGGTGATGGCTACAATTTGTTTACTCAGTAAAGTTTTACTATGATATTGGGCTATAGACACGAGACAGAGGACACTATGAAACTAATTTGACACTTTGTGGTTGTTCTGATAGAAATTGCAACACGTACGCGGACGCGCTGTGTCAACTGCTGCTGGGAAAACCAATTCCTGCTTATGTCAATCGCGCAGCCTATTTGGGTTCATTCCTTAGCTGTCTCATGCCGGCTGATGTGATGGAACAAGCACCAGTGGGTGACACCAATACGCGTTCGCGGATCACGAACGCAACCTCGCGACGTTCCGATACTGTCTACACTCCATTTGCAGGTGCGTTGCTAGGTTGCATGTTTTTTATTTGAGTCTCAAGGTAAAGTAAAAGGATGTGGCATTTGACATCAGGGTCTGGCCAAACTGTTGGTGGCGCTAAGGAAGCATCATCGTCGGAATCGTCAACTCGGGCTGATCAACGCAAGAAAGTTCGCTTGGCAGCTTTGCGGCGAGTGGGTGCGCAAGAGCAGTAGTCTATTGCTCACTTGTAATGTGTAAATCGAAGGGAAGCCACGTCATTGAATCGGCCGAATGCTAAATGTCAAGAAAGCTCTTGAGCAAGTGACTTGTTTGTAAAGTCTCACCATTGTTTATTGACGGGACTGCCCCTTTACAAGACCAGTGAAAGGCCGCCGCATGCGTCATGGACAGGACCGTCACCAAGTAAGAATGAAATGGAAAGTATTGGATGGAAGCATGGTAGGCAGGGAGTAGCAAAGGATCTCTGGGTTCGGTCCTGGAACTGAAGGTTCGGTCTTGGAGGTTTGTTTGTCTCAAGACCGAAACTTCATTTCAATGCCTACTTTGCGGGTCGGTGTCTATCACGCCATTGTTTTCTGTTCGCCGCACATATAGAGCCAAACGTTTGTAGCTCTGAACGAAGAAGGATGGATTATAATATTGTGCGGATGAAGAATGACATACTCTAAGCCTTGAAGCGCAATTGATGGATGCCAAAAAGTGCAGTAGGTCAAAACGTGATGGTCTGCTCTAAAACATTCGCAACGTGGCTGATGAAACTGATCCTGAGCGCCACGAAGCATGCACAACAATCTCGTCCTACGTTTCTGCTCAGGGTCCTAGCACAACAAACTGTGGGGAAAGCTAAAACGTAAAATGAGGAGTTGCAGCAAACGACACAGATAGTCCAGTCTTCTACAAGAAGCAGCTTGCAAGTCTAGATGTATCGAAGTGACACAAGCCAAAGCATCAATTCACCAGGGAGACCTTATCTGTGGCGACAGGAGCTCTCTTCGCGGTAAAATAAACCATGCCTTTTGCGAAGAATGGTGACCAAGTTACGAAAGAGAAACCCAAAGATTACGAGGTTAGACAGAGCTACAAATTGAACGTACTCTTTACCTTGTATTCTTCTTCATCTTCTTTTTTGTAAGAAGCGGGGCTTGATGGTGACACTACTCTCGTCTCCAGCGCATCATCACTTTAATGGACCAAAAGGTCTATCGGAACAAGCGAGTGCTTTTTCGCATGTATCACGTCTTCCTGCCCCTCTTATCTCTTTACGCCTGCTGCTGTTCATCATCATACGACTCGTAATCATCCTCTTCATACTCGTGATCGTACATGTACTCTTCAACGGGTGCTGCTTCTGGCACAGCCACCACCATACCATCCAGCTCTTTCTGCAGCACAATCCCCGTGCCCAGACGAGAATTAGCAGAGCGATCCTCTGTAGGGACGTAAGTATCAATGATGTGACGCTCTTTCGTATCAGCAGGTGGAAGCTTAGAGATCCATTCATTCGAGATCACCACATGCGATTGTGGAGATGTTAAACCCTCCCCAAAGAGCGACTCGGTGTAAAAATCCGTGCGTCGGGCGTCGTACATACCACCACCACCCATGGAATCATCTTTAACATATCCAATCTTATTCATCTCACAGGCTTGAAGAAGTGTCTGTCCAACGCGTCCCTTGACAATGTGACGATTGCCTTCGTAATCCACAAGCACCACATTCACCCTGGTCCCATAGCATCATCAAATGATTAAGTAATCACGATACAGAAAGAGCTAGCAACCCAAGAAGTAAGACTTAATTGAACGCACACTTTTTCAGACACTGTCGGTGCAGATGCATCAGCAGCGAACCCACCGATAAAGCGGCGGCTCGCGAGACGCGATAGTCCAGACGATCGGATTCGAAGCATTTTTTTGCAATTGTGACGTGGGGGAGGAGAGCCACAGACCATTTTATACTTGGTTTCAGTATATGAAACCGTCTTTTCAACGACGATTGGGCAGAATATATTTACTTTTCGTATACTTCTTGTCCCAGATATTCGATCCCATGGCCGGGGGAATGTACACTAAGATGACGTCTTCTGGTTCATCGCTTCTTACGAATCCACGATCAATTTCAAAGGAATTAGAAGCTAAAATCTCACTGGCCATTGCAAATGTAATTACATCTCATGATGTAACGAAATTAACAACGAAAATGGTCCGACAGACAGTGGAAAAACAAGTTCATGTAAGTCTTACGACCCATAAGGACGTCCTTAAGCGATTAATGCATCAAGAATTACGTAAATTAAAAGCAAAGAAATTGGCAAAACGAGCAGTTCCAGAGCCTTGGAAAAAAACACTAAGACGTGAAAGTATCATCAAAGGTCTTGGTCGAATCTATTTAATGTTACGTGAATCTCCCGTGATTTTCCCGGACTGGGGACTGCATGCTATTCAATCACTTTATGACCTGCAGATGGTCGAAGAGGGTAAAGTATTGCAATTAGCGACACTTTATGCCCGACTTATGGGTGCTTTATGGCTAAAGGAAGACCGACACGCAGATTGGACACTAGGCTCTATTCCCACGCCGACGCAGCTCGTTAATGTAATTCGAGCTGCTTATGTGGTAGAACGTCTAGGAATCTCCCATCCGAGACGTGTCGAACTCTTGGACTTTTGTGATCGATCGCCTCCTGTCTATGGCCCTGAGGTACGAAACTCAAAAGACTTACAAAAATATCTTTGTCATGTAAGGAAGAATGACTCACTGAAAACGAAATCAATTGATGTTGTTGTTGAGCAGAAACTCTTAGGGTGGAATCCCGCAGAGGGTCCACCACCGCCGACTGACCAGAGTGGAGCCTCAATATACGAGCGACTGACGAGAGCACTGGTTCTATGGCAGCAGTCGCATGGCCTTGGGATCTCGATTGGATTCACCTTGTCGCAGTTGCTCCAACACTTGCTATCGGTGTATCCATACCAAGGCCCTGGTGATCTTTCGCCCCAAGAATATGAAGACCAGGTGCACTTTGTCACTACACTGGTGTTTGTACTTACCCACCATGGAAAGTTGCGCTGCGAGACGGTAAGGAAATCGACATTGAGCTGCACTTTTGTAGTTTAGCACCAATGTGTTTGTGTACATGCCAACAGGACCTTCTTCCTCATGAATACTTCTTCTTGCGCCATCATGTTGCATATCACCTCGCACAACAAGACGTGGCTTTGCTCGGAGAGACTTTACGGGTAAGAAGACAGTGGTTAGTGTAATCTAAAATATCCCTCACTGACAAATGAAAGCTTGTAGGCTTTACGGTGCTTTGAAGGCTCGAGTAATCTCGTCCAAATGCGTCGAGGAATGGCTTTCTTGTTGCTTACTCAACACGAAGATGGGTCTTGGGTGACTGAATCGGCACAAAACGACGCCTATCAGCGATATTTTTCAACTGTGCAAGCGCTGTGGGCACTGTGCGAGCCTCGGCGAGTGGGATTCGCGCCTGCCTTTCCGGAGGTCATCCCGATGCTAGAGCTACATTTGAATGCGGACATCGGTGGCGTTGATGTGAGAGATGATGCTGTGCCATTTACAAACTGTTACCTGAGTACTTACACTTTGCTTCTGTCGCTGGTTCAGCAGGGCTCCACGAGTAGTGCAATCAATGCCAAAGATATAAATGCCGATTCTGAGGTAGCGGCAGCAACGGCAGCTGCCCCATCTGAAAACGAAGACATCGCAACCCGAATTGGCTTCCTGCAGGGTTTACTGGATCAGAATGGCGACGTCAAGAGCGTTTCAGCCGCTCTTGCAACACACGTTTTGAGCACCCTCGCCGATATGATGCTCACTGTTGATATCTTAAAGAGCACGGGCGTTGGGCGTACGATTAACAAACTGCGCAAACACGCAACACCCTCGGTGGCAAAGGCGGCAACTCAACTTGTGGCAAAATGGAAAAAGGACCTGCTGTAAACACACCATGACTCGAAGAGATAGTAATCAATCATTGCTCAACGTTCTCATTGTCCATCTTATGGCACTCAGCTCGTATTGTCAGTCGTGGGAAAATCAATCTTCACATTTACCAGGGGCTGATATCTGCTAACGCGTTTTTCGCAGCTTTCCAGGCGGAGTTGGACGGAGTGTGTGGCTGTTCAGCCTCACTAAAAGATCCATAGTGTTCATCGGACCCAGAGATTAACGCCTCCTCCAGCTCATTTCGAGCGTGCCCGGATCTTGGAGAGTAGTCGTCGCTACAAGATGACTCCGAGTATCGTTCTGCCCACGATGACCCACTTGGACTTAATCGACCACGATCCCCCAAATCATCTCCATGGCGATCCAATTTGTCTCGAGTGCCTCTTTCTGCAGCCCCAGAAGCTTTGGATCCAGGAAATAACCGTGTATGTCGTGGTCGGTTTGCCACGAAGTAAACCGAAAACAGGAAACAGCTTATAGCAACCCCAAAAGCAACCACCAACTCGACGCACATGATAACAGAAAGGATACGATGATCAATGGGCGGCGTGTCTGGACTTGGTGGCAGCGTCACTGATGCGACAGAAATGAGTTAGCTTCTTACATGTTTGCAAAAGTGAGTTTGACACGAATACCTGCAGGAAGCAGAATGTTTAGGAGGGTAGCGGCAGCCAGCGTCGAGTCCAAATAATTATCGTCAAAAACTGCAACTGGTGCACCATTGCGGGAGTCATAGGCTGCTGCAAGCGCCGCTGGCGTAGACTCTTCCAATGTCAGCGAAATTGGGAACCATGAAAGATGTGGGCGAGTTAGTGTAGTTGCCTTGCATATCATGTCCCTTGTCTTGTTGCGTATGTATTCAGCGAGTCCTGGGAATTTGTTCTGAATAGTTACAATACTGTTAGTAAAAGGTCATGTCAACTCATAGAGAGCAGACATGATTGTGCAAGCGTACTCTAACGAACCCCCGCTGTACAAAGTAGTTGTAGAGGATCCACGTTGTATCTGCTGAGCGAACGTCAACTGATCCAGCAGCTTTGGTCGAGTCACCCCTGGAGCACGCAAGAAATACAGCCGGGAACTGGGCGCAGAAGAACGAGAATGAACCGGGTTCCGAAAGGAAATGCTTCATCAAACGCATCTTCTTGTCATCATCCAGTTCCACGGCGTATGCAGGTAGAAATCCGCGTAAAGAGTGAGTTGTAGTCAAAGACATACAACTAGAATCTGCGAAAAAATCAACGGATGCGTTCCACAGACCTTGAGTCGTATTGGTGCCAATGAGTGCCTCCTCCAGCCCGCTCGCCATTGTGCGGAGCTCTTTCACATCATTTAGAAGCTCGTTTCGAGTTAAGGTGAGTTCCTTGCACACGGACGAGTGCTCCACGAGGACACGCCCGATGTTTACAAGACCTAGCGATGATCGCAGCATAAGAGAGTTAAATTCCACGTCCTCGACCCCAAATCGAGCAGCCTCACTCCTGGTAGCAGCATAGGTAAAAGACTCCAACACGGTCAATTTACGACTGTAGATCTCACTGCTTTGTCCACTGCGGTGCATTTGTGCTGCAAGATATATCATGGGCTCAAACATGTTCTCCACTGCATCTTGTGCTGAGAACATCGTACTTGCTCCGATTGCAAAGCGATTTCGGGCTTCCTCAGGAATCGAGCGAACAAATGTTTTGTAGTCTGACGCCTTCTTCAAATTGGCAAGAAACCCTTTCCAGTGTGGTGATAGCGACGAAAACGTTTCCCAAGGGTGCTACAATACACTCACCACCCATAATCATGTATCAGCTTTTCTTGTAAGCATATTACACCGCAACACATAAGGATACAACACCCGGTGATCATTTAGTCACCAGAACGTACACGAACTGTCAGTAAACCATTTGAACGACGTCGTGTAGAAAACAAATGCTTCTGTATCTTCTTCAGTGGCTCATAGACGTGACACAAGAATTGAACAGCACTTGTTTTTCCACCCAACACCGAGTCATAAGGTGCTAGCCGAAAGATTTGCCATGCCACGTCTCCTGCCACTGGAGGAGCTGAGATTGTCGAAGTATCAAATGTTAAATTTGAAATTATCTTCTTTTTCTTCTGGTTCTCCTGTTTCCACGAACTTTGTTGCCAAAATGCAGGCCCTGGATGAAAAGTGTGATTGCTGGATAACCATTGTAAATATGACGGTACAGAAGGACCATAGACCAAATGTGGCAGTAATCCGTCAGATTTTTGATACTCAAGAATACGCTGGACTTGTATTGCTGCCTGATGGAAATCTTCATGAGCAAGAGCTTGTGCTGCTACTAGAGCTTCAGCAGGTTTCTATAATGTAATATTGCAATGTTACAATTAAAATGTTAGCATTTAATGTTATAAATCTTTTTGCGGACATTTTTTTACCAGATATTGAAACCCCACGACATTGTTCTTGCCAGCTCCAATGCCACCTAATTCCATATCCATGTGGTCTGCCAGTACCGTTGCAGCTTTTTGCACTAACTTTCGCTCATCACAAGAAGAAGCTGCTACTGACAGAACAAACGTGCTCATAGCAGACAGGAGACGCATGGCAATTGTATACGATACAATATATTGCAATATATAACTAACAGTCGGATATTTAAGCTGCACCTTAATTTTTCCGTTTCGAAAAGACTAGGCAAAATATACATATAGTAGCCCTATGATCAGACTTGGTATTCAGTTTAGAAATGGGATAAAGACAGAACTTGATTTGCAATCAATAGCTTAAATACGCTGCTACCAGTTATTCCATACAAAATAGTACCAGTCCGTCACATGATGACAGGCCCTCCATCTCCTAAACGCCAGCGTATTCATGACAACGAGTCGGATGAGAATGAGTCAAAGATAGTAAAGGAAGTGCTTGAGAAAGTGCAGAAAGTGGAAGAGGAACTTGAGCAGATGAATGTTGAGCAAGCCAAGGAGATTCTCGTCATCGAAGCCAAATACAATATGAAAAAGCATTCTACTTATGTCAAACGTAACAAGATATTGAATGAGATTCCTCACTTTTGGAAGAAAGTGGTACGTGCTATGTAGTAGCTAAGTGAGCTATTGACTTGCTTGATTACTTTACGCGCTTATGTAATTAATTTGTGATGTTTTGTATCGTATAGTTTGAGAACCACATGCCGGTGAATGGCTTTATTACCGAAGATGATAAGAAAATATTCGACTACTTGCAGACATTTGACGTCACATTTGTGGGCGATGATGGAACTTTTAAGATGGAAATGGTAAGAACTCCTGTCTCTTTTGGACAGCTCTGGAAAGAAACTTATACATTTTTGATTGCTACTAGACCTTCAAGGAAAACCCGTATTTTTCTCCTACGACGCTGTGGAAGCAGGTTAAGTTTTCAGTGGAAGAGGAAGAAACGGAGGTCACGACGTCGGAAATTACCTGGAAAGAGAAAGAAGAAACGACGGAGGAGCCAACGAGATTCTTCTTCGATGTATGGTAGCCTACATGCTGGTCTGATGTATGGACTTGTTTCTAAAAGCTGTATATTGCTTCTTTGTTCAGTGGTTCACCACGACGGATGGCGAACAGGAAATGGCGGAGATCATTAAGGAAGAGATATGGAAGTACCCTGTGCGGTACTTCTTGATGGTACGATTTGATCTTGCTAGTTGAATGTATGTGATGTGGCAAGCTGAGCAAATGTGTTGCTGCTATACTAGGACGAAGACGACGATGAAGATGAAGAGGATCAGGAAGAGGAGGACGAAGATGAGGAGGAAGAAGAGAATAAGCAGGAAGGAGAAAGCGATGATGGGGATACCAAAGGCGACGATGACAAGGAATGAAGTGTCATTTCGACCTTAGTTGAGTATTGTAGCTGCAATATCTCCACCAATGTCAACCAGAAATGTCTTTTCTAGCTTCATCTCTGATTGCTACTTGAAGCATTTACCCGTTCGTCGTGTCTTTTTTATGTGTTTTAACTGCTTTTCTTCTTTACGTGCATGACACTGGGCTGCCATTTGATCGGATTGCGATTGTAGATTGCCCAATCTGGTAGAACCAACTACAGAAAAGACAATTATCAAATGTCAACAAAATGCCACGTGTCCATCTCTTTCTTTCTTGGGGCACATTTTGTAACGTACCAGTGCGCCAAGAACTGTAGCTGCCATCCACGCTTGAAATGGGTATGTAAAGTCTTGCTGGAAGTAGCCATAGATCCAGGCGGGCGTGCAAATGACCACAAAGCACACCATTAGAAGAGTCTCTGCACGTGCCTGCCCTTTGTAGTCGACCATTCTTCTTTGAAATGAATTCCTCGTTTGAGTGACATTACTTAAACGTGATAAAGTCGGTCCACCCTAACAGGAAATTTTTGTATCCAGATACTTATAAATTGACCAATCAGATTCATGCAGACCTACGATGCCACGATGATCGAGTGGCATGGACGTTTATATATATATTATTATATACAGCAAGTGATCGCCATGCCACAATAATTGGTGATTTTTGATCGTAGCATTGCGATCACTTGCTGCTGCCACGTTTGCATCAATCTGATTGTTCGATCTTCTCAAAAAACTGCTTGTAAATTGTAATGTACAGAGTGTTCATCGGACACGACGCTACCAAACTGTTAGTTTATGACTGAGACCTCGCTCTTATCGTCCTGATAGTTTTTACCTTTCAAAATGGACGTCAAACATGCTAGATCTACACAGTACTCATGATATATTACGGTATGAAATGCGAGCCAAGCGCACGACATTTGGATCAACACGTCAATCTACATGAACCGGAATAAATCAAACCCAGATGTAAAACAATGAAGTTTTTACCAGACTTCGATCGTATCATATCTTGCAAAAGTGGGTTGAACCTTTTACTGATCTGACTGGCACTCATTATCGTTCCCTTTCAAATCCGATTCATAGAATTAACAGCATAAACCCGTGGGTTCAGAACCTGATTTTTTCACCTGTCGTGTAGATTGCGAATCATAATCACATTAGCTCCATATAGGACAAAAGTCATGGTGTTGTCTGTGAAAAAGACCGTCGGGCTAATGCTATGCGCATCGACAATTGCAGCCTCAGAGACAACACAAACCTCTGCTCTACGCACGCACCCACGCCGTAATTTAGCAAATGGGATTCACCATTCGGTAAAATACGCCCCCAATGTAGTCGACCAGACAAAGGAATCAGATGATTCCGATACATCGTACGACTCTTATAACGTAACTAGCTCACAAAAGTTCGATCTGGAACTTCAACAGTCAGAAGAAATGATCATTGATACTGTGGATGAAGATGTGGACTTGGATATTGATGGCCCAATTGACGCCGATGTGGATTTGAAGGATGATGAGGTCTTGGACATTGAAGCTAGCAGTGATCTGGAAGCGGAGCTCTTTACTTCTGACAGTCTGGACACAGGTACCGATGTTAGTTTAGATCCTACTCATCAGTTGGACTCAGATATTGATTTTACAAAAGGTGATGTGGAGGTGGAGCTAGAGGATGACGAGGCTTACGAACAGAATCTTGATATTGATGACGATGAGGAACTGGATGAGGTTATTGATATACCTCAGGGAGCCAAGTCCATTCACTTGCGGATGCACAAGGGCAATGTGGACTTGGATATTATCAAGAACGACATTAAGAAGGATGCTCCACACAAAGAGGTGAAGCCTAAGGAGGAGGTGAAGTCCAAGGAGGAGGTGAAGCCGAAGGAGGAGAAGAAGGAGGACAAGGCGCCTGCCACAGAGACCAAGGAGGCGACTGTGTCTTACGCAGCCGAGACCAAGTCATGGATCCAGAACAACTCCTTCAAGGCTCCCATTTTCGGCGGTCTCATTGGTGCTGCTGTGGGTGTTGTCGGTTTGGCTGTCGTGGCCATTGCCAAGAACCGGAAGCGCGCCTCCGAGAAATCCGCAGAGGACACATCAGCTGACGCCGATGCTGAGGTCGAAGAGGACGCCGCGTCCGAGGCAGACAGTGACGAGGACAGTGACGAGGACGTCGAGGCCGGCGTAACGGCACTCACAGAGGAAAATGCTGTGGAGGAGGACGCTGTGGAGGAGAAAAAGGCGAGCGTCGTGGAAGGTTCGGTGTAAGTTGATTGGGGCCTTGTAAGCCGCAACAGATCATGCAAAGCGAATAGTTTATTCTATTGCAAGCCTGTCACGCCAATCGCGTTCGTGGCATCATAATGGTTTTATATGCAACTAAGATGTGTTTACAAATACGATTTCCGTCTTCTTTGTTCCAACAAAGTGGCAACATGGTGCAACGTATAGACAGCATCAGTGTCTCTGTGGGCTAAGTTCCAAGAACCTCAAACGGTAAGTCTGCAAATGTTGATGCTGTACTGACTCGCACAGGTTACGATGAGCGGCTTAAGGTACTTTTGCTCCAAAGGTTGATCAGTTGATGCTTTGGCCACGGTCTGCGCTGTAGCTATAACGAAATGTAGAGCGAAAAGGGACGTCTTAGCGGTGCACGAGTCACTAAGTTAGACTTTAACGTATGCGATAGGATGTTACGACGCGCCTGTAGTCACTGTCGTCAACGGCGTATGAAGAGATCAAGAACGCTTTTTTGGTGTTCCTTCGGCTCAAGAGCGACAAAGTGAGCACCTTCAAGGAGAAGCGTGATCATCTGTCGTAGCTAACATCCTTGCTTGTGATTTTTAAAAGACTTGAGAAACCCTTGTGTCTTGTGGCTTTGTAAAACGTAGACGGCAAAATGGGCGATAGTCAGCAGGAGTAGTAGCTTTCATGACCACTTAGCGTGAAAAAAGCTGGTGTGTTCGCATTTTCAGGTGCTTCTGCAAATATTCCGTTTGTTTCCACTCTTACTAGAAACTTGCGCTGGGATACTTGGGTGAGTAGAGCTTTTTTGTACGGGACGTCATATTCAACCGGGAGGCCCTTGTACGGCCATTAAAAGAGCTGCTTAATGGCGGGGTGAAGCAAACCTATGTAGGCAGCATTTACGAGAATCTCGTTTTGAGCTACCGAAACGGTTTACGGGAGCTCGCAGTGACCGATTCGTGATGCCCGCTGCTTTAGTCGTACCCGTACATTTAAACACTTACAAGGATCGGCATGTCCACCATCTGAGACCGCTACTTTAGTCCGTCAAGCACAACCACACCAGCATCAAGGTCGGAGATCTTTAACAGCTTGGCGCAAACGTACGCCGATGACCCAAAGAAGCCCTGTCATACTTTACAGCTGCTCATGCAGACCAGATGTGCCGCTCTGTTCGTGGAGAGAGGTTTGTTGCGTGTCGTAAACCCCGAACATACCTGCACAAACACTGCTTGATAGCGACTAGCAACAGAAACTTTAAGCTGCTTTCATTCTACCTCGTCATCTAATTTGTTGTCTAATACTAAAATGCCATGTTTCTTGCGCTTCTCACGTTTCCGACGCTTGCGCTTCTCCTTTTGAGTCATTGACAGCACTTTGCGCTTCTTCCCAGTATGTAAAGTCTCAGCTTTTGCACTTACTATAGGTGATGTAGCGGTACCTTGAACACTTGCAGCAGCGGGGTACTTAAATGTCTTCTCAGATTGATCATTTATTGCACTTGAAGCGCCAACAACATTGTCAGTTCGTTCGAAATACGCCACGAAAAATCCGTTTGTCGAATCCTCAAGGCCGTTTGCACGAACAAGTGCCATGGCCTGTTCGACCGATAAGCCTGCGACCTCAAGACCACGACGTGGCCATGACTTTAAAGCTGGTTTCAGCACAAAAGGACGCGCTGCATGAACATTTTCATCGGATTGCAATGCTGCAGCGACAACTTCTTCGTTCTCCTTCTGAAAAATAGAACAAGTTGAATATACCACACGCTCTACTTGTGGGAATGAGAAAGCTTTTCGTAGCGCTTCAAGCTGAAAATCTGCAAGCAATTGGAGACGCTTGGCCGTCTCTTCTTCATATTCTAAGCCAGCATCGGGTTCCAGCACGGTATCACGCGCACTTGCGATATCTAGCAAATGATCCAGACGATTTGTCATCCCCGAACCAGAGCACGATGGGTCCAGCAAAATACTTCGCACATTGCGATACATTTCATCGTCCACGGGAACCTCCAAAAAGCTCTGCAGTTCAGCCTGTACCCGAGCAGCAGCTCCTGCAAGTTCCATGCGTCGCTTTAGCAGTTCAAGCCGCTTAGCTGATCGATCAAAAGCAAACACTCGTCGCTTTCGAGTAATGCCATCCTCTCCGTCACCATCTTGTTGCTGCAGTAGCATTGCCAGGTGACTAGTCTTGTTACCAGGAGCGGCACACGCATCAATCACGTCGCCCTGTTTGTCCTTTGCATCAGTGTGCTCTCCATGCAGCACAAAAGCCGGAAAGCAGCTAGCCTTGTCCTGTAGCACTAGCTTTCCACTAATGACCATCTCGTGTTCATGCAGCTCTGTACCCGATGGCAGCACGAGCAGATCTCGCACGTCTCGGTCTTGTTTAGCACCGAACTCGCGCGTAAAGGCCTCGATCTCTTCACTAGAAGCCAAAAGCGTATTGACACGTACGTAACGAGGTAGTGCAAGGTGCTGCTGACGATTTTCAGGCGGTAAAAGCGCCTCGTTGGACGCCACTTTGTGCTTAATCTTTAGTCTCGCTAGTGCCGCTCGGAACGCCGTCTCATGCTGCAAAAGTGCCTTCTTCACGTATCCACCACCCTGTATCTTTTGCCGACCAAAGAGAAGGTCATAGAGTGTCACAAACACGAGTGCAGACGGTTCTGTAGCGTCCTTGGGCGTCTTTAGCGCTCTATGACATTCGGGCAAAGCTGCCAGCAGTTTACGTAGTAGTGGTTTATAGCGCAACGTCTCACATACAAGCGCAAAGGAGCTACGTTTATGCACTGTAGAATCAGCATAAGCCAAGCTCTTTAATCCACCTTGACGTTTCTCCAGCTTGTACAAGAGCGTCGCTGCTTCCTTGTAAAGTTCGCTCATATTGGTAAAAATGACTGGCTCTGCTTAAAAGTAAAGTTTACTTGTCAAAACCCGTACTTTTCAAAATTGACATTTAGATGTAGCCATGTCATTGCTACAATTTGCGACGCGTCGAGCAGAGAGACGAACTACAACAAGGCTTTTTTTTGTGTTCACTATCAATAATCATACAGTAGACTTTGCTGAGTTTTGATCCAAATGTGACTGTGCTCTATTCTATTCGATGCCGGATAAGATTATACATATTATTTTCTAGTATATAATCCTAATATCTCTAGCTAGTTGGTCGAGAATAATAATACTTGGTAAATTGCCTGTTAGTTGACATGCAGCAATACTGTAACTTGGAAGTTGAGACTTTGTCGCTACGTGAACACGCGAGAAAAAAAACTGGACGGACTTTTGTAGGCTTGAAAGATTTGATTTATGTACATCTGTTGGAGGAGCAACAAATCACCGGTTCGAGTCTTGTACGAAGTTCATAAAGAATCCGCCAAGCAGATCTCCCCATTTCATTCTTTTCTCCTTCCTCTCTGTCATGCTCTCAAGTCTCATTAAGCGACGCAATCGATATGCAATGCATGCTAATGATAATAACGTTATTGATCGTGAGACTGACACTTCCTCTGCAGCACTTATCGTCTCATTATCGTCGATCGACTCAACCACACAGCAAATAGCCGTGCTTGAACATGCTGTCGCTCATATGACGATACCAGGCGAACCTCCACAACGTCGACGACGTACACGACGGCTGTCAAAGAACTGTCATACATTGAGCAAATATGGCCCAATGCATGCACATTTCCGACGAATCCAGAGCTCGAAAATCGATGCCAACCAGACGCAACTCCGACGGAAAATGCTAGCGATGCAGGAGATGGAGCTGATGCATCAACAGATTTCGGCTCTAGAGAGACGACAGACACTGCTTTCGTCCTTGTACTTGGCGCGTCGAACGAACGCCTTACAGCTTGTATCGGACAAAGTGCGTGCTTATTACCAGAGCTTCTCGCGCGGATACGACCCAACTCAGAGCAACGCGTGGGAGTTGGAAGCAAAAGTACGAAGCATGATCCTACCGGATGTGGAGTCTCCAGCGTTCCATAATCTGGATGCGTTCTTTGTGCAATGGTATAACTACACACGCTATCATGCCGAGATTATACAACACTGCGAGCAGATCCAACCGCTCGAGAGCGATGATCCGGACGTGTATCTTGTCCGCTGTGTCGGGCGGTTCACTCTGCGAATCTCGCGTGACACTATCCGACACTTTTTCCAGCCACTGCTCAATGACGAAGAATTGGTCCAGCGTCTCGTTGGTAAGACTTACAGCTTTCCTTTCGAATCGCATTTCTACTTCAATGCTACCGGTCAAGTATTCAAATGGGAACCACGAGCTGAAGTAGCATCAGGCATCTTTGATCTCTTGGTCGATCCATTCACGACTGTACGTGTGCTTGGTGCCTCCAAAATCTCTGAAAACGGATGTATGCACGCCTACGTGAATCAAGATGAAACATCTTGATGGAAAATATCGTTGGAACTGGACGAATACTTGCAGAGACAAAAAAGCAGCCTCAACTCTTTGAAACACTTGATGTCTGTAAGCACAACTCTAGATACTCTACTCTACCAGCTCTCTTTCCAAGAACACTTGTTTGATTCACTGACATTGTTGAAACTTGTATTAGTGGCATTAAAACAAAGATGCATATGGAAGACAACAACTTTTTACAGACTGATAATGACACTGCTGGCCTTTGAATTTGTAAGCTGCATAAAAACAAAGCATTAAGTCTCTTGACACATTTGGTAGTTTGAAAGAGCTACAATTTGTCACAATTTGTCATAATCTTAAATCTTGATTCAAACAAATCTAAAAATTAGCGCTTCAAGTAGCAGCTACTTCATGAGAGGTTACTTTGTACCTCCATTTTAGTTACACAACATAACTACTAGTACGTAACGAGTCAATATGCTGTTGGAAAAGCCCGAGGACGTCAAGCACGAGAACTCATCAGGCACTGGTACAATACAAACGATTCTTTTTTCATTACTTTCTCCATGATTTTGTCGTAATAACCATGTAATTATTCTCTCTAGTATGCGCTATTTATGGGATAGACGCTCATCCAAAACTACAGCTTTTTGCAACGGCTGGAGGAGACAATAATGTTAAAATTTGGTCCCTTCAAGTGCCACACGAGGAAGGAATTGCTTCATTTGAGCTTTTGGCAACTTTATCAAATCATCAACAAGCTGTAAATTGTGTCCGATGGACAAATCATGGACGATATTTGGCTTCAGGTTCCGATGATCAATTGGTTTTACTCTATGAAGTACAAACGGGTCTTCCAGCTCCTGTTCCTTTTGGATCAAATGCAAAACTTAACAAACAAAATTGGGTCCGATGTGCTACACTGGAGAGACATACAATGGGTACGAGAATCTCGATTCAAGAGGTTTGTTTTTTTGCTGAGTAATTCTCATTTACACAATTCTGGCTGTCTTACAGATGTGGCAGATATTGCGTGGTCACCGGATGATCGGATGCTGGCAACTTGTAGTATTGACAATACGATTTTAATCTGGGATATTGGTCTTGGAGGACTGAGTGAAGTCATGACGCAGCCATTGCAAACGCTCACTGGACATAATGGATGGGTCAAAGGTGTTGCGTGGGACCCTGTTGGCAAGGTATTTGGATCATTGGTTCTTGGAAACATTCCGAGTGTGAACTTGTTGGTGTTGACGGAGATTTGTTGCTCTTTTACTGTAGTATTTATCGAGTGCTGGAGAGGACAAGACGGTTCGAATGTGGAAAGTAGCCGATTGGCAAGAGTCGGACATTGTGACCGAGCCATTTGAGGGATGTGCTTCGACATCGCACTTCCGTCGATTGTCATGGTCTCCTGACGGCTCGGTTCTCTGTGCTACACACGCTTTCAGCTCTAAGAAAAACATCGCGGCACTATTAAACCGCGGATCCTGGACAAACGACCTCAAATTTGTCGGCCACCAGGGTGTTGTAACCAGTGCTCGATTTAACCCGAAACTACTTGGTACGTCGATGAAGTGACCCATTGAAGCGACATAAGCTTCGTACTAATACTCGTTTCTTGTATTTGATCCGCAGTAACTACAGCAGATCCAGATAAGGAATTTGCATGTTGTGCAGTAGGTGGTGACGATGCGACTGTAAGCATCTGGCTAGCTCATTTAGCACGCCCACTCGCTGTCATTAAGGACTGCTTTGACTCGTCCGTAACGGACTTGACATGGTCAAGTTCCCAGTCTCTACTCCTCGCCTGCTCGCTTGACGGCTCCGTCTGCTGCTTCCAGTTTGGTGGAGATGAGATTGGCACTCCTATTTCCGATGCGCAGCAAAGTAAGCTTCTCCAGGCGAAGGTGGGTTCTCTTTGAAATGCTGCTTTTGAAAAGGCGTACGCAAGTTCTTACGTACGTAACTTGTGTAGTATGGATCACGAGCCGGTATTACGCTCGCATCGACATTGGCTGAAAACCCGATTCAGCTTCAGGTAATGCTTGCTAGATCCACGTATCACTTGAGCGAGTGAGACGAGGCAATATACTTACGAATTCTTGTTGCTGAGCTTAGCTTGAAGAAAAGCTGACAACTTTACCACAGTTGGCTATCAGTCAGAACTCTGACGGCGGCACTGCTACCATAGCAAGCCACACAACCAACACACTTATCCCAAAGAAGAAAATGGTAGAAATTCAGGCGACCAACACGCCGCAAAGCAGACTACCAAATGTAGCAACTGATAAAAAGCGAATTGCTCCGGTACTGCTTCAGACGGACACCCAGTTGTCAGCAAATAATCCAGCATCGTCGCAGAATAATATCCGCAATATCTTGGGCCCGACACTCCTTTCACCGACGGCGTCGGACGCCACACTCTTGGATACTCGCATGGCCTTAACGAGTGAAAAGGAGGTCAGTGTTGTTTGTGCGGTCAATGATTCTGCTGCGTTCGAGTCAAACACTGCGCCGAGTTGTAGCGAAACGGCTGGGCTTGCCCCAAAGGAGAATTCTGCCGTACCAACGACAAATGACGCACCTCTTAAGTCGCTGAAGATAGAGGGGAAGAAAAATGGGTCCGATGGTACTTCTTTGAAAAGGAAAAGAGAAAGTGATCGACCTTCAACTCGAGCTATCGCCGTAGTAGCAAAGTCAAGAGAAGTCGCCGCCCGAGCACCAAAACTACTGAACGAAAGGTTTGTCTGCCTGATCCACATCACGAATGATAAACCACTGACTGGTCGTGTGTTGTACCTGACTGATGATAGCACTAGTGCTGGCATGACCAGCCGGGGTCAGTTGCTACCTGAATTTCCAGTTCGGCTGCTTTTTTCAGTAGAAATAGACACGAAGACACAGTCCAGCATTCCAGGCTCAAGATTGAATGACAACACAAGAAGGTTGATGTCGTCTAAAATGGTGATAGAAGTTACCGTTCACAATCTGAAGAATCCTCAACCAGATGAAATCATAAGTAAGTTTCGGCTTAACTTGTTTTTCTTATGCGAATGATCGTTGACACTCTTTGGTTAATGGAATGCTACAGAGTTAGGTCCAGTTTATTCAACGATAAAATGTTCGGAAGGGAGCGAGTTAAAGTGGATCGATCGTGTCCCTGGTCGTGCTGTTTGCGTAGTGGGAAACGCGAGGTATTGTGCAATTGGTATACACAATGGCGACCTTTTGATTCTTAGTAGCAATGGACGACGCTTGTTGCCATGCATTGGTATGTTTGTGAGCCTATTAACATTCACTTGTATGATTGACTGACATTTGCCTCGTTGCTTCTGCTAGCTTTGGGAAGTGCGATATCAGTAATGGAGTGCAGTAAGAGCGAGTCACCGTATTTGCTGGTGATATTGGGGACAGGCGATTTGAAAGTCTGGGATCTAGCTCAACACAAGCTTATACTATCAAGCTCAATCGAAGCAATTGCAAGCGTAAGTTACCTGTGTGCTTTTCTTGTGACAGTACTTTGTGTTTCTTAGGTCTGCTGTGCGTGGTGTATTGTAGATTACACCAGAAGAAGATCGCAAGCTAACTTTGCTTCGGTGCCAAGTTACGAAGAAAGGGATGCCGCTTATTACTTTTGCTGAGTCAAGCTCCGAAACGATAGGCAATTCTAGCTTGCTGTCGTACACATTCGACTCAGCTATGTCCTCCTGGTACGAACCTTGCTTACGAAATAATCCGACGAGAAGTGAGCCACGTAATGAATCCAAGCGCGAGACTTCACTTATGTGCTGTGTAACAATACGCAGGATGCGCGTGGCGGACGACAGCTTTGTGTACTCGGATTTTGCATCCGCACTCCCAACAGATGCCGTAACAGTCAAAAGCGTCCCTGTACGCGTGCATGTCATTTTGTCGGTGCTGGCCAGATGTTACTTAGTGCTTGACATTGCGTGTACGTTAGGTTGGTCCATTGCGGCAGCTCCAAAATGCCTCCTCTTACGGTCGAATTCAGAGAGGAATCGCTTCAGCCATGCTTTCTGGAATGTCAGACCCGCTGATGCAACGCAATGTGACGCGCTCGCATCTCGAGCACCAGGCTGCCGCTGCAATCGTGCTGAAAAGCGCAACTGAATATTGCTATTGGTATGTTGTTTTCCACCGTTGCGATAACAGTAGTGTAGCTGCTGATCTCTACATTCCTGTTCACTTTGCTCAACAGGGTACAGGCGTACGCAAGGTTTCTGACCCATGATGAAGATGTAACTCGCCTGGATGAACTTTGCGCTGAAATGATGGGCCCCTTCCACGCGTAAGTTTTCGTTACCGGCTAACGATTGACATACAGAACCCCTAAGTGTAATGTTTCTCTCCTGTAGATCGTCAGCTCCAAGTTCAGTCAATGGCAAGGACTCCACACTAAGTGTAGACGAGAGCAGCGAGTGGGATCCTATGGTTCTGGTATGGCTCCGTCCATTTATTTCATTTACAATGGCGAATTTCGCCATTATTGTGCATGCAGGACTAACACCCTGGATTGATGACAGGATCTCGCTAAACGGGACGTGTTGAAGGTACATATCTTGCCGACGGTTGCGACAAACCGCGCATTGCAGCGCGTTGTGACGAAGTATCAGTTGATGCTGAGCGAGATTGACTTCCGCGAAAAGGACGATGAAGACGAGGACGAATCTTATGAAGACAGCGCTTATTTGGCAGGCTGCGTCTCGAGATCATTGGCAGAATGAATAAGAGGTATTTTCTTTTTCTGCACGTCGGTGTGTGTGTCTGCTCTTCACTTCTTTATCATCATGTAAAAGTGTGGTTGGGCCGTAGACGACTATTGCTGCAGTGTATCGGGATCGGCACGACCTCGATCGTTACCGACTCGCTAACTGATCTCAGCGCTGTATTTGAAGCTGTAGCAAAGGTGATTCGCAGCCGCAGGGATGAAGCCTGCGGTGCTAGGCCCGGGTTCACACTTGCTTGGTATCATTGAGCTATTAGACGGCGTACCGCTTGAAGAAGTGCCTCAATGGAAGGTACAAACAAGGGTACGAAACTAAGCTCTACGTCGTGCTATAGTTGCGAGGACTGCTCTGATGTACGTACACAACTGCCTTATTGATTCAAAGCTGACAGTAATAGTTTTCTGTATGTGTTTTAGCAATTGAAGTGTTATCAGCAGTGATCGAAGAGTATGGAGATTTCACAATGTATGGCATGTTGTTTGTTTGTCATCGAGGGCGATGGTCGACTAAAGCGTTTTTATTTGAATAATTTAAACCTCAATGCAAAAGGAAGATTGCTAGCAAAAAAAAGATGGAGACTGCGAAGTGAGAAACAGTCATCCACCTCTAAACAAGGCAACCGTATTCGGGGGAAATGTGGCGGAAAATGTCATCCTCTAGACCTTCAAGTCCACCTGGAGCGATTGCAGCTGATGTTCCTGCCTGGATGGAGGTGCTAGCAACTGCAGTTTGAGCTTTTCGCATGGCCATGGTCGGTGACGGTTGCAGTGGAAAAAAGTCGTATGAAACGGCATCAAGAGAGTAGCCACACGATGGATGGTCGTTGTCTCCATACGGGTCCATAGTAGAGGTGCTGAGTTCACCAAAAGGGTCGTAGAACGTGTCAAAGACAAATCCCGGCTGCATGGAGATCATTCCAATATTGTATTGGTTGTATTGGGTGCGACTGTAGCCAGTTGCTGTGTGCGTAGCCATGGGGTTACTGAAGAACATAGTATCACGATGTGGTGACGAAGCAGAGGTCGACGATGGTGAGTCTGTGAAGAATTGTTTCCGTGCTTTGTTCCTGTGAACGAAATGCTCAACACCTGGTTGTGAACTTGGAGAGCTACACGAATCGTCATCCGACTCGCGGTCGTCTGGAGTGTTGCTCCCATCAGCATCACTGTAGAAAAAAGTGGAAGGCAGCATTTGTCCATTGGGGTCAATGCCATAAGTCTCGGGTGACAAAAGGCGTTTTAGTTGGCTCTGGCATCCTGCAAATTGTCGAATCTGTTTGTCCGAAAGTGGCGGACCTGAGCCGTCCTGGGCTTGTTGTTGACACTGCTCGAGCTCCTGTAGTGAGCGCTTGAGACTGCGAACTTTACGATAAGGCCAATGACGGATTCCAATGGCTCGGCATCGTTTTTTAAAGGCTGTAGCACGTACACCAAATTTCTCAGCTGCTACTTTAAGTGGTAGATGAAAGTGACGACTTAGTGCTGCAAAGTTGCATGTTGCAACGGGCAGTGGCGAGGACGGACTGTCTACAGTTACAAATGAGTCACAAGCCGTACGTTTGTTGAAGTTGTGAGCAGCTACTTGCATACGTAGCGACTGTTGTGCTTTGTCGACTGTTTTAGGTGATTGGAAATTGAAATGGATGTTTCGTGTGTCAGTAGTGGGCGTAGGTGTAGCAGGCAATTCCATCTCCATCTTACGGGGGGTTTTGAAGAAAAAAGTTGTCGTCGTAATGAAGAGAGAGAGTGATCACTTGACGACTTTTGTAGTACGAGGTAAATCTGGAAATGGACTTTCGTTTGGGCTTGCCATTGGCTTAGAAACGGAGCTTTTCGCAACGAAACGGCGCGCCATTTCTATTTCTAACCAGGATCTTATAACGTCAGCTGCCCATCATCTTGACGTCCTTTCAGGATCGCAATTGAATTACCGAATGTTGTTACGTAACGAAGTTCATAATGTCTTATGTGATAGTTATTTTTACTTTTTTGTATCGATTGAAAATATGGCAATCAATCGACTCTTTATAACTTCCTCATCGCTAGCTACTGTAACTTGATATATGCTTGTATTTGCCTCATTTTGACACAAAAGGTATCAACCACGTGCTTGATACGTTAGAAAAACACTTGAGATCTTGGATAAAAAGTGCAATTTGATTGGAATAGTGACAACATATGGTAATATATGATTTGAAACCGAGATCCAAGGCATATCTTTTTTTTTGTAACGGCGATCCCGGTTCATGACAAGTGCTGCGTTTTCTTACCTTGCAATGCGTCAATCAAGTGCCGTAATCCAGAGACTCTGCTTGCGTGCGTGCGTACGTTCGGACCGTTACAATACATGTATCCATTTTCGTGCGTGCTTCCGCACACTTTCGTCTTGTTTCAGTCCAAAAGTGGCGGTTTTTTTCGTTCCTTGCAAGTCGTGGTCTACAATTGTGTGGCGTACATCGATAGAAACGTGGAAAGTTTGCAACGATATAAAAATCATGCTGGACAAGTCTGAATGAAATCGTAGTAAAGTATCTTGTCTCACTTATATGCCCCTTGTCTGCTCTCTCTCAGGAAAAACAAGTGAGACAAGATATTTCCTTGATCCATGATTTATCCGTGCAACTTTCCAACAGAAAGATTAGACGCAAAGGCTTTTGCCAAGGAGCCCCACATGAGTTGACTGTCACTGGCTGCAGAGTAATCCAATGTATCGGCATTCCACATACCCACGCCACGCAGTCCGAGCTCATGGACAAGTGCGTACTTGGCTTCCAAGCTATGCGGGTTATCGAACCAAATCTGTGATCGTCGTCCCTCCAACGAGTACGACACGAATGGAGTCTGTGTCAAAGAGTCGAATTGCTCGACAAGTCCGTGGCTCTTCACCAGTCGTCGGATATCACCGTAGTCGATTTGTCCACCGGCCGCGTCACTGCAAGGGGCACCGAAGAAGGGCACTGGTCGGATCTGGCACGACGAGGCGTCGTCAATTGCCTCACCTTCCCGCTCCAAGCACTGGTAACGATAGCCGTACCACGGTACTCCGAGCACCAGCTTCTCTGGCGCGACGTCGTGCGCGAACAGAAACTCTTGCAGTCCTTGCTTCACGAGCGCCAACGGTGAATTGGCACCAGCAATGCACGCATCGTACACTTGACTACGCATGTCGTACGACATGACGAATAGAAAATCCGCGGCGATACTGAGCTCGCGCCATGGGTAATAGCGACCATCGACACCACGAGGGGCCCAAGGAACGTCAAACGTGATCTTCACATCAAGTATTAAACATACGACAAGACGTCAACACAGTGAGCTCACAATATGTTTCAAAGTGCGAGCAAACCTGTGCATTCTTCGTGAGTGCGTGCCGCATTAGCTCATGGCGAAGCTCATGCACGAGCATCCCAAGACATTGCGAGCTGGCCCCGTGCAAGGGCTTCTCGGTGTCAATGTTCACCCCGTCAGCGTAATTCTCCACAATCTTAGAGTACGCTGCCTGGATAAACAAACAAACACGGTACAAGACATTTGGTAAACATCGGCTACCGATTAGGACTCACCAGTTCGACACAAAGCAGCATGTAAAGCTTGGCATCCTTTGTCTTACCTACCATAATCCAATCTTGTCTTGCTGTACGATTGCACAATTGATCCACATTGTCAAAATTATGCTTCTGCACCACTTTAACACCTTTACTGTGTGCATGACAAAGTAGTTGCTTGTCCTCATTCCAAGCCACGGTTGTGAGCTGGCAGATTAAATTCCATTACACAATCAAAACTTTGTCTCCTAACGTGACAAAGGCGTCAGTATAGCAACACATGTACCTGATCCCAATCGTAGTGTTTCCAGCGGTCATCTTTTGTCACGGAGAAGGCAAAAACCTCCTTCCGAGACGTCTTACCAGCAAAGTCCACTGGGAGACACAACGACGAGGAATTGAGCTTGTCGCTGCTGCTACTTGGACACGGACAGTCGCGCAGACGCACGTAGTCTTCGTGAGACAAGCCGGCAACGAAATCTTCCTTTACATCGTACACCGCCGCAGTCCAAGAGACGCATTCTTGTGCTAATAGCAGCAGTGCAACACTCAGCAACCACGACGACATTGACCAGCTTTGTGTATCACGTTTGGTACAGCGTACGACTTACGATCTGGTCGTAAGCAAAAAAAGTATCTTTCAGTGGGCGTAATCAAGAAGTATCGTGACCAACAGTGCGTCATAATGAGCATTGGCACTATCAATATATGCAGATCGTTAAGACGTCATGATCTGATCGAGCTTTATTTTTCTGCTCGAAAAATAACAACCACATTCCATGCTTACGTACTGTTGTTAGACACTGTCACTTTCGAACCGCCGGGCCGTCAAGCAGCATACTTGCTATTGCTGCAGTTTCATGGCAGACCGAACAAAATACTTAACGGGACTCGCGCAATTTCGACGCTTCCAAACAGACAAGCTTTCATGATAACAGTCAGTGAGTAACGCGTACTCACATTGTGCGCATACGCGCGAAACCTTCAAATCAGCAGGACATGTTAGATCAAAACGAAATCGCACCGTCAAGAACAACAACAACCTGGTAAATTGCGCCACAAGACTGGAAGCAACCGGCACGAGCTCGATAGTGGTGCTCTGACTGTCACATTGTTCGCTGGATTTCCACGACTCGAGTGCTTGTCGCAGCTTCAGCCGGTGCTGAGTGTCCAACTGTGGCGCCTGATGGCCTACACCAACACTTCCTATGACAATGCAATCGACTGCTGAAACCTGGCTCACTTGAAGCTGCATTCCGACAATAAAGAGGCGCGGATTCCACAGGCGATTCAAGAGTGAAGCCACTGGAAGAGAACTTAGTGTCACGACTGGCAGCCACAGCAGTAACGACACTAGTAGGATGCTACCACGCACACCCACAAAGAATACAAAGAACACTAAGTTGGTAGTCACGAGGAAAACCAAAATGGTGAACAATAGAGTGCCCAGCAAAAGCTGCCCAATGTCGTATTCACACGTGTCCACGCGGTGGCGCAGCACATTGATCTTCTTGCCCAAAAAGAGTTTTGACAGTGACGAAAACAACCCAAATTGCAGGCGGTTGAGCTTGGCGAAATAGAGGTAGATCCAATGCGAGTGCCACGTAGTAAGGTTCAGCAAATCTGCCATTAGCATCAACTGCAGTGTCACGCCCATGTGCCCACACACAAGCAATAGCCGATACCCTATACTCCCGACGCTTGCCAAAGGTGCGAGTTCTTCAAAGACAAAGCTCCAGAGGTTCAGCCACAGGAGGATACCGTTGCCCAGTATCGAAGCGAGTGGCTTGTTCAACTTGAAGCCCGCGGGAGCTCCCATAAGCCACTCCACATTATCACGCAAAAAATTCACGCCTGCAATCGGAGAACTGTCCAACAAGTAAAAACACCTCGCCATGCATATTAGAGAGTAAAAACAAGTATAATGTCTTTGCTGTCATCTTCATGATCTCACATGTTGGTAACGTGGAAGATTGGAGCGATGATTCCGCCCAGGTACGTCAGCGCTAGTTGTCCAAGAGCCATGTCAAGAAGCATAAAGCATATCCAATTGAGCACTTCCAGTAGTTCCAGTCCTGTAGAAATGCACCGTTTTGTTGTAAGTCCGATGAGATCAGTACACATTCTAGCGCACAAGAAAGCCTACGTTCTTGGTGTGATAGCCCTTGCTGCTTGTGTAAGAGATAAAAGTGCCGCAGTCGTTTCGGTAGACTTGCTGCATTTTGCAGTTGATAACAAAGTACTGCCAAGAATGTCGACATCTCCTAAAAAAACCAAATACCCCATAGGGAGACAAAGAAATCACTTTAATCAACAACCACATCTTTCATCTCTGTTTCAGCATATGTCATCTCTTACCGCCAGGCTCTTGTCACCACCAATCGGAAGCCAGGATGGAGTCGTCGTGTCTTGTACTAGACGTTGGATGGCACTTGTGACTATCAAGAGCATTGCAAAGGGTAGATAGAATAAATAGTATCCCATGCTCTCCACTAGCCACGCAATTGTCCCTCTTATACCATGAACTGCTTCCTCTTCTTTGTCCTTGTATTGATTACCAAATTCTTGTCCCATTTCTTGTAAAATTTGTGGCAAATGAAGCGTCTTAAAGCCTCCAAGAGATGCCACTTGAGCATCAAATAACACGATACAGCGGGATTTCAACGTCTTAAGAGGCAATAACTCGAGCCCAATGGAAGGGTTCGACTCAAGGGAGACAACACAATAGGAATTGTTGGATAAACGTCGACATAATACAGTCGGGATAGACGTAGAGGTCGACGTCCATAGGTGTCGCGGCCAATAAATTACCTTACAAACCATAATGACAAGAAACTTATTATTGTAATAAATGTAAAATAAAATAGTCCCAACGGGAGTAAATAACGAGTAAATTACCGATAAAACTAATCGATCTTCTGGCACTTAAACGGACGCCAACGATACAAAACATTAGTGCCTTGTGTCAACATTTACGATTGTTGTACTGTCTTAATTAATAACTTTTCGTAACTGCTAAATAGATTCGACGAGTATATACAATAAAACAGTCTATATATATACTTGTTTATCTAATAACCTACTGTAACCGATAGATGCCTATTGGTCCTAAGAGCATTAGTTTCGACTGTACGTTTTACTTGTATAAATTAATAACTAAACGACAGAATAAGAGCCCATTCATTCTCCAATTAATCCATGGATTCAGAAGGTTTTACGTCTCGTGCGTGGTTAAGTCACTGGGTCTCGGGTGAAGACGAACCTGTTAATAATTACTATGAAGATCATAAACTCATGGAAGGCGCACTAATTAAACTCGGTGATTACGCGCATTTCCGCTACTTTTTACTCTTTCGAAACGGTCGTTTCTGTTATTACGAGCTTCCAATGCCTGCAGCTGCACCTGGAGGAGGGGAGGAGGAGGAGGAGGACCTGATGGACCAAGACGTGTTCATCTTACACTCACCTCCAAGCATTTACGTGGTGTTATGATGCTGAATGCATCTGTAAACTCTAAAGATTTGGCCAAGAGTGAAGACGAATACGATGCTGATCTTTTGAAGCGTGGCCTTGTATTTAATCGAAAGAAATTAGAGATGCAATTGACAGGCTATTCACCTACTGGACAACTCATGTGCTGGAAATTACGAGCTGGGAAGGATGCCGTGTACTTGAAATGGGAACGGGCATTTCGATTGGCATTGCGTCCAATTTGGGTACAAAATTCCAAGTGGTGTATGGTTTGCAAGAAAGAATTTAGCTTTTTCATTCGTCCACATCATTGTCGGTACGTTGAAATAGACTATTTAGTAGTGGCTGAGGTAGACATTGTGATATTGACGTGTTGACTGTTGGTTCTTATGAATGCTATAGCAAGTGTGGCACGTGTATGTGTGACGAGTGTTCAGTCTTTGTCCCACGATTGCCGATACAAGGATATTATGATGAAGTTCGAATTTGTCGAGACTGCTCACCTGTCAAGATTCAGCGATCGGCGTTAAAACTAGGCACGCATGTGTTGGTATACGGTATTTTAGTTGGCAGAGTCGTGCAGGTTGATGCTGCAGATGACTCCGAGGACGGAAGAGCGTTTGTGAATGTGGAGCTTGTCAAGAAGGACAACCAGTTGCGGCGGTTTCCACTGGAGCATGTGGAGCTCTACTCTGACGTCGTGCTATCGGCCAATCGCATTAAGAACGCCATTCGCCAGCATTTATCGTACACTGTCTTTCGAACGCAGCTTAATTTTAACACATGGAATTTACTGGAAACCGTTCAAGAACAACGTACAGTACAGATGGTACGAATACTCAACAAGTCGACAAGTATCAATGAGTTGCAATCAATGGTGCCAATGCTTGGATCATTAGACGTGATGCAGTTTCCTGACGACGATATCTCTGAAAAAGATCGTGTGACAAAGTCGCTTTCGCATTACCGAGGTGTCCATGTTGCGTTTCCGTTGCGGTTGGACACGGTAAAGAGGCTTATTAATCAGTTTCGCAATGGCATTTTGCTACACCGCGTTTATGTCCGGCAAATTCTGGATGAATCGGAAAAACTCTTTCGAACCATGCATGTGACACCCATGAATGAGATTGAGATACCAATGGGTGTGCAGTTGGTCGTAGTTGGCGATTTGCATGGACAATTAGAGGATTTGCTTACGATTATGGACAAGAATGGTGTGCCTAGCAGCAACATATGGTATCTCTTTAACGGTGACTTTGTGGATCGCGGATCACACGGAATCGAAGTGATCTTGCTCCTGCTAATATTCAAGCTATTGTACCCCAATTTCGTTTTCTTGAACCGTGGTAACCACGAAGAACGAATGATTAACGAGGTTTTTGGATTTGAAGATGAAATATATACGAAGTATGGTACAGACAACGATGAGGTCGTTGGGTGGAGTGGTCTGGGTACTTCGCTGAACTACTCACCATTGAAGCTCTTCCAAATGTTCGAGACAGTGTTTGGCTTATTCCCGATCTTTGCGTTGCTGAATAAGCGAGTCTTTATTGTGCATGGTGGCTTAAGCAATCATGAAAACGTCACGATTGAGGAGTTGCTCCAGCTTGACCACAGACGTGAGATTCCGACTCAAGGTACAAGCCGTGCAGACGAGATCTTTACGCATTTATTGTGGAGTGATCCACGCGACGAAGACGGGTGGAAATCGTCAAGCCGTGGGGCTGGTGTGGAATTTGGTCCTGACATTACGAAAGCGTTTTGTGCGCAGAATGAAATTAGCCTCATCATTCGGTCGCACGAATGTCGAGAAGAAGGTTTTGACATTCTTCACGACGGACTACTTCTGACTGTTTTTTCAGCATCAAGCTACTGCGGCTCCCAGACTAATAAGGGTGCCTACGTTCAGCTAGAATTGGGAGAGGACAACAATGTTAAGCCACACGTGGTCCAGTTCACTTCGCAGCCGCTTCAAAAACTCAAGGATGCAGGGAGGAACGAGTGGCGAAAAAAAGCACAGCGATTGGAGCGAAGAACTTTGATGTCTCTTGTTGAGATAATTTGTGAAAAGAAGAATGCGCTGCTGACTGCTTTCATCGAGCTGGACACTACTGGGTCCGGATACGTGACGAAATTGGAGTGGAAAGCAACTTTACAGAACGTATTGGGTATTCAAGCGAGCTTCCTCTCGTATTTCCGTCAATTGGCGGAGGAAAACCAGCATGGTTGTGTTGACTATCAGAGATTTCTCAATCGCTACACTGTTGAGCTGGATGGTGGCAATGTGGAATGGAGGCGTAATTTGATCCGGAAGGTCTGGGTGGGGTTCTGCCAAGCGCTTCCCCGTCCGTCCGAGACGGACGCTGAGAAGATAACGCTGCAGGACAAACTACATTTTGCATTCAATCTTTTCCACTCCTCTTCGTGTGGGGCGGCCAAGACGCAACATGCGTCAAAACCTGCGTCAAACGCCGATGAAACTGAACCATCTTGTAGTACCTCCTCTCATGGTGATAAGTCAAATGAAAATTACGTGCACAATGGTCTGGTCACGTACGAGGCGTTCCGGAATACTATCCAAGGCAAGTTGCAGCTGGGCGACACACTTTCCGAGCAACAGATCTTTGAGCTCATGCAACACCTTGATCAGAACCACGATGGTGTGGTCGACTATCAAGAGTTTTGCTCGTTCTTTGCCGAGTTTAGTCGCACCGATTATTTGCAAGAAATCTTCGAGGTCGACGACACAAAGGCTATATCACTTTTGAATCGCTGTGCTACACTTTTGCAGCATTCGAACACGTGTGCATCGCTGCGAGATGCGTTCGACGCATTTGATCACAGCAAAATGGGTAAATTGTCTGTGGACGATATCCTAAAGGGAACACAGGAGCTAGGCATGGTGCCAAAGCTTGATACCGAAGAAGCGCAGCTACTATTTAACTCGATTCTACTGAGCTATTACGGCATCAACGAGCGACGCCAATGGGATAAGCGAGGATTGAACTGGATTGTGTTCGAGGACACGTTCTCACCTGACAGCACGTTTCAACGGCGTCTGTGGCTGGCAAGTGTGAGTGCCTCAAACTCAAATTTGGCTGCTCTAGACGTTCACGAGTCGACGAACGGAGACGATGATACTGTCCAGGAGGGGCAATTTTCAAAGAATCAGCCATGGGCCGACACTTTTGTTGATAGCGTGAAACAATCACTGCATGAGCAACGATTGTACATCAAGTTCTTGTTCCGGATACTGGACCGTAAAAGACATGGGTATGTGACCAAGGAGCAGTTTATTGCTACAATGCAAGCCATTAACGAAGAGCACGGGGCGCCATTGAAACTCCTTCAGCTCGAGCAATTGGCCGATGCATTTGCTTGTCGTAAGACCGCTCGACGGATTTCAAACGCAGGTGAAGAGATAGAAGAGACACGTACATATGTTTCGTATCCAGAATTTCTTCGTAGTTTACGCATTATTGACTCTGGACCAACGGATGCCAATGTCGCTCAACCACAAGTGCAAGATATTAATGACGCAAGTAATTAATTAGGTCTGTCGATTTCGGTCAAAGAAGGAGGTTTTTTATTCTTAGAGTTCAGAGCACAATGAAAGATATCAAAGGCCCTATCCCTATTCATCGCACGACCTTCCTACGACCTGTTCCTGCTTCCATTCTCCACCAGTCAAAATCTGAATGGGTTGATGTACTTAATGAACTGAGCAGCTCCATTGATTCATTCGCAAATCTCTCTCCCGTCTTTTCAAAGTCTTCTATTGCCCCTACTAACAAGTACGTCTGGATGATGAATTCATGATCACTCACACAAGCTGCGCGACTACTCTCCCTCCTCAGACGTAGGCGAGTTGTCGCGCGACTTTGGAGGCACTACTTGTCTGTCTGTCGTCAGTAGCTTTGTCGCTCGCCTTTTCTTGTAAGGCTATGGAGTAAAGAGTCTGCTGACACGGCAAGTAAGTGACCTTGGCTCTTAACAGTAGGCATTAATACGTGTTTTATTTTGTACTTCTTTTTCTTCAGCTATGGTTCGTATGAGTGTGCTCGCCGACTGTCTTAAGACAATGTACAATGCCGAGAAGCGTGGAAAACGTCAAGTACTTATTCGTCCCAGTTCCAAGGTGATTGTCAAGTTCTTGCAAGTTATGCAAAAGAATGGCTACATTGGTGAGTTTGAAATCGTAGACGACCACCGTGCTGGCAAGATCGTAGTGGAACTCAAGGGCCGTATCAACAAGTGTGGTGTCATTTCTCCTCGCTTTGACGTAAAGCTGGCGGACTATGAGAAATGGATTAACAATCTACTGCCTTCGCGTCAGTTTGGCCACATTGTCGTGAGTACGACGTACGGTATCATGGATCATCATGAGGCTCGTCGTAAACACACGGGTGGCAAGATCGTTGGTTTCTTCTACTAGACAGATAGCAGACCAGACTGACCATGACTCGAGCAAAAAAGTACGATCTTAGATTGTGTCGTGCATGAGAAAGAAGAGCGTTTGACGTAGAGACTTGGGCTAATGTGAAGCAAATTCTTTGCGTTACCAGTGTCTTTTGTGTTGTGGTGTCATGACTGAATGGAGTTTACTGCAGCGAGGCAAAAGTGTGGACTTTTTTAATGTCTTCGTAGTGCTCGTCTTTTAATTAAGTCCATTAACTCTTGCTGCTGATCAGTTATCATTACTTGTCATTGAGCTAGTTTTTTATAGCTCTTACCTACACATTATAAATCCGTTTACTACGCAGTCGAATCTTACTTGTCCAAAGACTCCAGCACAGCTCCAATAGCAGCACTAGACGCACGGTATGTCGTCATAAGAGTTGCCTTCGTTGCAACCAATGCCGGGCCGCTAAACGCTCGAGCCACATTCATATACGGCCGCAGAACTTCCTTGGCAGACTGGCCAATTGGTGTACTGATCATAAACTCCAGTGGCTCGACCACACACGACTCGTAGAAACGGTCGAAGACACTGCCACGATGCACCACAAACACGTTGTTGCGGTGCACGCGTAGTGCAGCTTCATAGCCCGATGGAGTCGTGTAGCTACACAATAAATAGCTGCCACTTGTTTTCTTTACATGAAGCTCCAGATCTTCGATGGGACCGAGGACCGACGACGGGTACGAACCAAAGCCTTCAAACTTGATCACATCACTCAGACGTGGTTCCATGCCGTGCGGTTCGTACTGCAGCACGATACGCACTTCACCTAAGTTCAACTCCGCTTCCGGATGCTGCTTCTTCTTACCACTTGAGGCTCCAGACCCAGCAAGAGGCAGTGTTCCACTGAGAGGGATCCACTGGTCCATGACATCTTCCTTGCCTTCAACCAAAGACGTAAAGTCCACGACCGCTGTCCCAATGACTGAGCCATTGATCATACCCACTGCCTCCGTAGCTTTTCCCGTAAGTGAGTCTTCATTCATGACGTCCAGAATGAGCTCCAATCGCACGTCCGAGTGTTCACCCAATGGGTGCCGCTTCAAATCCAGCTTGGGCAATTTCACCTCGAGGAACTCACGACGCCATGTTGGATTGTTATTGGTTGGAATTGTGGAACTTCGTACGCTTTGTTTACCGACACGAAAGATCACGTAGGGATTGCATGTATGTACCCAAAACATCGAAGAGACGGCAGCACGTAGCTTACGAGCACTTATTAAACGAATGTTCAGTGTACCAGCTACACCATCTTGATGATTCAAGTGCTTTTCAAACAGATATGAAGCCATATTGGCACGATCTTGCTGCTGCTGCGCCACTAACGCCATCGTCGTCATTGTGAGAGAAGAAAATTGGCGTCTCTTGGCTGTTATTGGTTAAATATACGTGACGGTTATTCTCGTAAATTATGACGCGGCGGTGTCATAAATGGATGGCACACTGTACCAGTCGACTTGTTACAATAGGATTGGTAGAAAAGATTTCGCTTTGAAACCAATCATTTCTAGCAGTCAGGTACAAACGGAGCTGGTGGAATTGCTACTGGCACTTTCTTGCAGTAGATAGCAACAGCCATGGGGACGAAGGGTATTAATACGACGAAGGCTTCTGCCGATAATCCGAATCGTAAACTTCCAAAGCGGCAAAAGGCGGCCAATATGCGTGATAAGAGCACAATCAAGCGTCTCAACATGTATCGTAACAGTGGCCCCATCCGCAACAAGGCTGGCAAAGTCGTAGGTGGTAGCCTTATGATGAAGAATAAAGTGGGTGGACAGGAGATTACTAGTGCAAGTGGACGGGTACAACCAGACCGTCGATGGTTTGGTAATACGCGTGTGGTGGGGCAGAAGGAGCTGGACAAGTTTCGCAATGAAATGTCCCTCAAAGCTGCTGACCCGTATTCAGTCGTGCTACGTACGCGTAAGCTACCAATGGGCCTACTACAGGAAAGTGAAAAGACATCACGCATGAAACTACTGGAGACTGAGAGCTACGACGAGGTGTTTAACGGTAAACGCAGTCGCAAGCGCGCCAAATTTGCCGCCACGGATTACGCGTCTCTGCTCTCTCGAGCAAATGAGAATGCAGAAAAGTACGAAGCAAAAGGGTCCGATCGCAATATTGTGGTGGAGCAGGATTTCAAGGAGGAAGTATCCCACGACGTGTTTAACAAAGGTCAGTCCAAGAGAATCTGGGGTGAGCTTTACAAGGTGCTGGACTGCTCAGATGTTGTGATCCAGGTGCTAGACGCACGCAATGTGCCTGGCACACGCTGCGAGCACGTGGAGAAACATATTCGAAAGAATGCGTCGCATAAGCACTTGATCTTTGTCATCAACAAATGCGACTTGGTGCCCAACTGGGTTACCAAGCGCTGGGTGCAAAAACTAAGCGAGACAACGCCTACGCTGGCTTTTCACGCGTCAATGAGCAACCCGTTTGGCAAAGGCGCGCTGATTAATCTGCTGCGTCAGTTTGCAAAGCTGCACCAGGATAAGAAGCAGATTTCGGTCGGGCTGATAGGCTACCCTAACGTGGGAAAGAGTTCTGTCATTAATGCACTGCGTAAAAAGAAGGTGTGCAAAGTAGCTCCGATCCCGGGTGAAACTAAGGTGTGGCAGTACATTACTCTCATGCGTCGTATTTTTCTTATTGATTGTCCGGGTATCGTGTACGACACGGGCGACGATGAAATCGAGACGGTGCTCAAGGGTGTCGTTCGCGCTGAGCGCTTACCTCAACCAACGGACTTTATTCTGACCATCCTGCAGCGTGTCAAGAAGGAGTTTATCGTAAAGGTATACGGCATTGAGGAGTGGAATGACGAGTGGGACTTTTTGGAGAAACTTGCAAACAAGTGTGGCAAGTTGCTGCAGAAAGGTGAACCCGATTACAACAATGTCGCTGTGCATATGATCAATGATTACCAACGCGGTAAGCTGCCGTGGTTCATTGCCCCGCCCATGCGTGCAGAGGAACTCGCTGCTCTTGAGCAAAAGGGCGACAACGCTCCTCTCAACGAGGCAGAGGCTGGCGAGGACGAGCTTGTGGAGCTAGACGATGGCAAGGAACTAAAGGAAGAGAAGAGCGAGGAGATGGAGGAAGACAAAAATGAGGAACAGGCTGAGAAAGTTAGCGACAAACAAGAGGAGGTCAAGCAGTAATGATCAAATGTAACCAACAAAAGCGCATTATATTTTGCTAATCGAAGCACACGTTTAAGGATGCAGCATTCCAGTGATCGAGCACTTATTACCACACCGTCAAAACCTGCCTCTGACTTCACACTCTTCTCTCTCCATAACAAAGTACACAGCATACTCTACACTTGTTGATCCCACTCCCATAACAGCATCTTTTCCATCTTTATTTCCTGACACAACAACTTGTGACGAGTTTTCCAATCGTGCCGTTGGCATGTCTTGCCACAGTAAAACACACACTTGCAGCGACTACAAGCAAGCAACTCCCCATCCAGATAATCAAACGCTTCACAGGCTTCATTGCTGCAAATGCGTTTACCCGGCTCCCGTATTTCCAATGCCTTGGTACAGTCGCCCATGGCCTCGTATACTTTGGCAATCTCATTACGCGTAAGGTTTCCATCCGTTAGAGCAATACAAGAACCTGCCGCTTCATCCGCACGATCCCGCACTTCGAGCGCCTTTGTCAAAAGCTCAAGCGCTTCGTCCAACGCTCCCAAGTGTCGTAAGACACGACCAAGTTCGTTCTGCGTCAACGCTATTGCCAGCTCATCAAATCCTGCATGAGACTGTCGATTAAGGACATCACGTAGCAATATCTCTGCCTCATGCAATCGATTGATCTTCATCAATCCTATAGCGTCATTATAACGATGTACCAAGTCCATATACGACGCCGCGTCATGAGACGACGTCACTGTTTTACCAGACGCTTGCATCAGCTGCGACGTATAATTAAATGTACCCATGTGTTGAAACCGTACTTTTTTTCTTTTACTTTCAATATGTATTTTTATTTTATTGTTGAATTAGACTCAAAAGGGAACAAAGTGAGTGACTTGGTGGTAAAAATGGACCATCAGAACCAAATGACGTTGATAGAAGCAAAGGCTGCAGCACCGATTGTACCTGCTGTACCAGAGAATGATGGCATGGCGAAACTTTATCTGACGAATCCATCACGGCTCTCAGACTTGACGCAGCGGATGAAACCAAAGCTGAAAGTATCAGAGAGTGGACGATTTGAAGACCAATTTTATCATGCACATGATGGTAGTAAAGCCATGGCGAGACTTCGTAAACGTTCTTACCAGAATAAAACAGTGCATATGAGTGGTAATGACGTGGAGCAATTTTCAGATGCTGATATTATTACCAGTGGCTATTTGGTCAAGCAAGGATCGTTTTGGAAATCATGGAGACGTCGATTTTTTATCTTGAGAAGAGATCGTCCTGTGTTGTGCTACTACACATCGGCTGAAGAACTTGCCAAGCTTGGAGAGATTGCAATTGACGAGAACACGAACGTAAAGCCGACACCAAAGGACGGCTTTCCATTTCGGTTCACTATTGAAAATGAGCGACGTAAATTGACGCTGTTTGCAGAGCAAGGCGAGGAGTCCATGAAAGCTTGGATCTCGTGTATTAATGGGTGCATTACACAGCGAGTACGGTTGACGTCATGTGTCTCGATGAACGAGTCCTTTGATCACCGATCAGAAGGAGGTCCATTTCGTGCTCAACTGCAAGTGCGAACTTCCGAAAGCTCGTCCGTGCTGGATGATCTTAACGTAAACCGCGCTAGTTTTTCCCGGATGGAAAACCCACACACCACGACCAGCATGAATGCCATGAAACGTTTTTCTACGGACACGACTGTCATCCAGCAAGCTGCTAAGAACTCTAGATGCGTTCGAGAGAATGAGGAAAAACAAAAACATCAAACGCGTCCACATCGGGTCTCTCGTCTGACCAGCACTGTTTCGGTCCCCATAGATACAGCAAAGACTAAGCGTCGCCTGTATCGCTCGTCTAGCGCCGGATCCATCCTCACTCAGTCATCGTCGTTTTCCGTTACCCCTCGTGCGTATGACGACAACGGGCTGTCGATGTTGCATTCACCCTCTCATTCGACAACTGATCTACTGATGGCAGCCGCTTCGTCAAACTCCTCACGTACACCAAACCTAAGTTTACCAGGATTTAAGCCATCCCCTAGTGTGGGGCTAGCTGTGTCTGTTGGCAGCAAGGCGGTGCAGGATGCTCCACAGATGTTGGTTGTTTTGTTTAGTATCCGCCAGGGCCAACGCCCGAAAGAGATATCGCGTACGGAGGTGCGGAGCTCGCTCTCTTTCCGATCTTGCGGTGGCGACTATTACGCTCGCGATTTCAACGCCTTGCTCTCAGTACCGCGCGCAGCTCGTTCTATGCTGCAATTTGAGATTTTTTCGGTGGTAAACGCTTCATCAGAGTCGTTGGAGCAACAAAAATCGCTTGGTTTTGTGCGAGTCTCAGCGCTGGACGTTCTCTTTTCGCGGGAACCTTCGATGCTACTTGAGTGTCACCGTACGGATGCGTCCAAGCAGCTTTTCTATCTTGCTGTGGACCGATTTACCCCACCTGGTCGCAGCATTAATGTGAGTCACGCGTATACATATGCGAAGCATCATTTCCTCGTGGATGCAGAAGCAATGGAGAAGCGCAAGCCGGGTGATCTCATGTCTAGCTCTACTCTGAGCATGAGGGGTGCTTTGAGCTACAGCGAGATGCTTCGTGGTCAGGACATGTCGACAGCTAGTCATGTGCTCGTATCAGAGGAATTATCGGCGTCATATGTCTCGGTGTCAATGACAGTTGCATTTCTAAAGTATCTTCAGCGGCGAAACATCGCCCGTATCGATGAAGCAAAGCAGGTGGCCCATGATATGAGGCAGCATATTCGGGTGGCTACAAGTGTAAATTTATCTAACACGCATGTGCAAGAGGTCGAGGGTCGAATTCGAGACGTGAAACTCGAAATGGCTCATTACATGCGTCTTTACGCCTCCTACCAAGACAACTTGAAGCGATGTGAGACCATATCGGCATCGCTCCAGGATGGTCGCGAACAGGGGATTACGGGATGTTTAAAGCGGAGCAACATGAAGAAAGACGAAGCGACAGCGTTCATGGCTACCAATCTCAATTGTCACCTTGTGCGCGGAAGGCGTGTGCATCTTGCCGGCGACGTTGATCGTACTTGTGGAGGACGGAAAAGTAGCATTTCATCCACATTGATAGACGACGCTTCCGCGTCTGATGATAGTGACAGCGAGACGTCGCCTACATCTGATTATGTCTACTCTGTGGTAACTCACGGCTGTGCTGCAGCTCACGTTATGGGCTTTAAGGAAGGTGGTTTGCGTCGTCTTCAGCAGCAATTGGCATCACAGAGTCCACCAGACCCTCGTCTACGCGAGCGTATTGAAATGAGAGAAGATGTCGTGCGCTCGCAGGTGCTAGCAATTGCCGGTGCATCATTCCTTAACGCTGTGAGCCTGGCAGCCACTCGTGGTGGACAGCACCGACAACGTTTGCAGTTATCCTGCTCGACGGGATTCTTGCTTAGCATTGAGTCCTTGCTCAGCACTGTGGGCGCCGAAAAGGGGATGCTTGAAGATATGTCCGATGGTGTTCAGTGGCTTAATAGTGTGGTAAGTTTCCAGCTTGTCCAGTCTGCTGAAGCGAACCTTCACGTCGAAATGTCAAAATGTGTTAGCGTGACAAGTACACCGACTGGAGATCATGTTGTGGCTGCGTTTGCTGTGCCTCCTAAAGTGTTTTCAAAGCTTCCTGAAGTGTTGCAGGAAGGCCATGCCATTAAACTTCATGCAGTGATGTTTACTCAAGGAATTAACGAGATGCAGTCAGTGGCCAATCACTATCTAAACTCTAGCTTGCAGGACGAGCTTAATTTCGAGAGTGTGCAGATGCTACAGCGGTACTTTCGCGCATATCGGACACAGGTGACGACTAGTGGGGGCGATATCAAGAAGCGTGAAGCAGATCTAGCCGAGCTGGCTGAGCTTCAGTCAGAAATCGAAGCACTCACAGGTCGCCTCAATGTTCGCACAGAGAATGTGCAAAAGAAGTGTGTTAACATCCTGATCACGTCCAGTGATATTTGCCGCCGTCTTGGAGCCGGACGCACAACGTGCTGCAAGAGTGGCAAAGACCGCACAGCGATGTCAGTGACACTGGAGACGTCTCGTTTGCTGGTGGATCATTTTCACGTGAAGCAAGGTGTGCATCTTTGCAATGCCATGAGAGAACGCGGTGTTCGTCGCATTAATGTCCTGGCGAACACTGGCAAAACCAAGTTTGCATTCAACTCGTTCCAGCTCAAGTACATTCCTGACTGTTATAAGCCACCGCTTGCATGTGCTGATTCACATGTGACCTCATAAAGTCAAAACTAGAGTAATCGACAGTTTGGCAGGGGGTCATTTTGCCATTTCATAGCCATTGTGATTCAAATTTGGTTTATGCTGTAGCATCGAGGCACAAGAGGTTGGCCAGCATTTTAAGCTCTTCGTAGTGCTATTAAGCTGCCACATGTGACTGAAGTAACGTTTCTAAAACCGTACCTAAGACCCAATAACAATTTATATTTATAATTCTATGCCAATTAAAATAGAAATCCTGTATCATCACTCCATTGTTGTGTCATCATGGCTACATCTCTGCTTCGCGGCCAGAGCTCCTCTTTGCTTGCACCTCGCGTCTGGCAATGGCCTTCGTCTAGATTGTTCTCATCATTGCCCAAACCCCGAGGTTTCTCAGATGTGCTACGGTTTGCTACCATTCAACCAGCAGACGGTCAATTGACACCTGCAGATTTCCGGTTTAAAGCTGCGTTGGTGACCAACACTGCGTCTAAATGCAGCCACGCGAGTCAATTAAAACAATTGCAAACGTTGCACGAAAAGTACAGTGAACGAGGGCTCGTAGTAGTTGCTGTGCCGTCCAATGACTTTGCAGGTCAAGAACCGGGAAATTCCGACGCCATTTTGAAACGATACGCGGAATTTAAAGTCACGTTCAGTATTGCACACAAGACGTCGGTGACGGGAGAGGAGGCCCATCCCTTTTTCAAAAAGATTGCAGACAAGTACAGCACATCGGTGGCTCCGACGTGGAATTTTGACAAGTTCCTGGTGGATCACCGTGGAGAAATGCGAGCAGTTTTTCCGAACGATACCGAGCCATTGATGGACGAAGTTGTGACGGAAATCGAAGAAGTATTGAAAGAGCTGCCAAGGGCATTGGAACCGGGCCAGGAGCTGGAAGAGGACGAACAAGAGGAGTGTGACTATGAGGAGGAGGACGAAGACAGCGATGACGAAGAAAGCGAGGAGAGAGGTGGTGTTGAAACCAAAAGCCAATAAGCTAAGTAGTGCTGGCTGCATTTGATGTACGATGACTTCCGAACAATAACAGAGAGTTTGAGACTTGACTCCTATGAACTCTCTTTGCTCAATTGCTGCAAAAAACATATCGCGACCTGAATACCAAGTATGTTAATGAAGAAAGCGCACTAATATGAACGATTGCTGGTTGTCCCCGTGAGCCGCAGCTCGATGGAAAACAAGCAGTTGCTGATTGATTTACGTTGGTAAGTTATCATTTTTCGGCGATGAGATTTCGTATCATGTTGGAGTGTTTTGAAAATGGATCTGTGATGTTATCAGGACAGCGCTTCCAAAAGAGAAGACTCCTGTACAAGATGCTCAGACTAATGGCTGACTAGACAACTCAGCGTCCGTCACTATCCTGATGTCGCCTGCAACTTGTGCTTGCGATCATCTCCGTCTTGTGATCATGAATTAATTTTCAATCTGGTGAGAGAAGCATTTTTGACTCTGCTAACTGCTGATGGTCTTGAAGCTGATGACGGTGAACCTGATCAAACGGATAAGTGCGTCAAGAGCAGGAGACCGTGGAGGTTTTTGCACGGGGTAAGTTTACATCTTACAACCTCCCACTTGGGAACTTGAATCTGATCAGTGGACATTTATCGAAGTAGACAATTTGATCGAAGTCGGCTGGACGTTTTGAACAGCGCAGAGGTCCGAGAGCAGTCATTCCTTACCATTATTCAGGACAATTGACTTGCCAAGATGGCGAGATAATGCAAGTTCATGCAGTCACACATGTGAATGCTGGGCATCATAATTTTCTCGGACGTCTTTGAACACCGTTACTTCCTTCTATTTACAGGCCGGAAATTTTAAGCTGCAAGTTTATAAATAAAGACTTAGTGGCCGGCCTTCTTGACGGATATAGAATGCTCAGAACGCTCAGGATGCTCAGAACGCTCAACATGAGTTCGTATTTCTACAAAATCCACGTGGCCGATTGATAACTTGAGCTGAGCTGTAATCTCAACTCATTGACTATTTCCCGGACAATTCATTTTTCAAGACACTCAAGCTCTACCATGTTCATCTCTCTGAAAGGACTCCTGTGCTTTGTCAGTACTATCACGGGTCTAATGCTGTTCATCGTGGCCTGCATGGGCTTCAGTACGTTGAAGTTATCCAACGATGCCGTAGACAGCCAGACGGAATTCGGTTGTCTTTGCTTCTTGGGCGTCAGCTTTGGCTTGCTTCTAATACTTGGCGAGACGACGTGGGAGCTCTTCTTCTTCTTTTTCGGATTCATGAGGTACCGTCTCGGCCGTGCTTGCATCTTCACCATCAGTGGCATGATGACTGCGATACTGGGCAATACCCGCAACCAGCAGTGTGACTGCAACGACAACGTCGTCTTGATCATCGAAGGCATCGCCCTCATCGCGATGGCCATACTGCAGTGTATCGCCATCTTTATATTTGGCAACAATAGCACTTTATGCTGCCTCAAAGACTCGACCCAGACAGCTGGCTTGCCTGTAACGACCCCTCTACCAGTCACAACACCTCGCCAACTCCCAAAATCGACGACTTCATTCCAAGCTGTCATCCAGCCAATTGTCCCAGCTTCCATTGGATCTCCTGATCAAGTGTCGCAAGCGTCTCCTACTTCTCATGGAGCCAACAAGTTGCCGTCCTGGATGCGTATGCCGTAGCCTCAGACATGTTACCGGTCACGTTGAAGTAATACTTTCTATCGACTGGCTACTATTCGAATTAATACAAACATTTCCACTACATTTTTGTATAATCGTTCTCGATAGTATCAATTTGTGTGTAAATATTTCGGTAGCCTCGTAGCGTGGACGCGTCGTGATCTCCTCTATGCGGCCAAGTTTGCTGGCAGCCACGAGTACATCCGATATGTATTGAAGCTGGTTGAGCTTTACCTTGATACCGACAACCTTAACGGATGCAGCAATATGTCTAAAAACTAGCAAATACATGCGGCAGCACTTTGGAATTGGCATTGGCAAAGAAGAGGAACCAGATGACGATACAAAGCTAGAAATACTCGGCATAAAGTGCAGTAAAAGCTTGACGCAGTCGTCGAAAGCGTACAAGTTATTGACAACTTGCAACTCGAACGCCTTCTTAAGTTCTCCGCTACGACATTTACGTCACCACTACACGCTGATCGCTTTGTCGCCTACAAAGTTGTCGATCGGTATGTAATATTGCATGTATTATTGCGATGGTCGTATTGTGGAATTATCGACTTGTGGTCACGAAGTGAATGCATTTATGAGCTTCATATCGGCATTGTCAGCTTCTACTATTATATTGCAATATATTGCAATGCTAAACAATGTAAAATAATGGTGCCCTTATAAGGGATTGTTCATCCTAATCGGATCATGTATTCATTTATAGCCAATCAATTTGGTTTAAATTTGGCGGGAAATGTCTACCTTATAAACAAACCACAATGGATACTAGTGACGCGTCTCCTCCCGCTACACCTCCTTCTAGCTCTGCCAATAATGGACATCCGAGTGTCGCTCTAGCTGGAACAATACCAAACTCGTCTGAAGCATCCAATGGTACTGTTTTGGTTTCCAACGGCCTCGAGGGTAGCGAGAACGACAGCGAAAATGATGACAGTCGTGGCCGCAAACGTCGTCGTCTACGACGCGGTGACGCGCCATCTTCTGCTGCTGCTGATGCATCTATGTCACCTGTTTCTAGTCAATTAGTCAATACAAATGAAGGTGACGTTGCCGATAATTTCGTGGTTGGTGACATGGAGCGTAAAGAGGCGGAAGGAGACGACGACTATGGAGAGCAAGCGGAGGAGCAGGACGAGGAGATTGTGGATGAGCTGGACATCCAAGAGCGAGAAAGACAATACTTTAGTGAAGACGAATTGAATGACGACGAGGACGGCGAAGATCTGGGCGAGAATGCAGAGATGTAATGCTTTAGAATGCTGGTATTTTTAAAGGGATAAGGCCCTTTCAAGAACAAGATACTGAAGATATTTGTATGTGTATTTTGATATGTGTTTGCGATAGGGACTACCGACGGATGGAGACGTTGGATCGGTATGATACGGCCATGTTAGATGGGAGGCAGTACGAGGATATGGACTTTGATACTAGACGAGAAGTGGAGGCTGAATTAAACCGACGAGATGCACGTGAAGGACGTGTTGCGCATGTGTTTGAAGAAGATCAGGAAATGGAGCATGATGATGCTCACAGACGACGATTTAGACGTGTCCGTGAAGGAGATGACGGATATGACGACATAGGAGGCACTGCGGATGTTGACGAAGAGCTTATTAATCTAGAACACTTTGATGTACCGCTGAGAGAGTGGATCGCTACGGAACGACCCCGGAGTGAGATCAAGAGACGCTTCCGCAACTTTCTCAATACTTTTGCGGATGGTAAAGGTAGGTTGGTGTATCACGAGAAGATCGTGCAACTTGCACAGCGCAATGAGCAGTCACTGGAGATTGAAATTGGTGATGTGATTCACAGCATGTCGATGGTGGCGGCATGGTTGGTGGAAGCCCCGAAAGACATGTTGGTGATTCTCGACGAAGTTGCTCAGGAAGTCGTGCTGGCACTGTTTCCGTACTACTCCACAATCCATCAGCAAATTTACGTGCGTATTCTGGATCTCCCTGGTACTGAACGACTGCGAGATCTGCGTACGGCACACTTAAACTTCCTCATTAAGGTGTCAGGCGTTGTGACAAGACGTACGTCTGTGTTCCCGCAGCTTCAACTTGTCAAGGTTAATTGTCCCGGGTGTGGTGCGGTGCTAGGCCCATTCACGCAACAGAGTCAACAGGAAGTGAAGCTTAGTGCTTGTCCAGAGTGTCAGTATCGAGGCCACTTTCCCGTGAACAGTGAGCAAACAGTGTACCGCAACTTTCAAAAAATAACACTACAGGAGTCACCAGGCAGCGTGCCACCTGGTCGTGTACCTCGTTCTAAGGACGTGATCTTAGTTGGTGACCTTATTGACAAGGCTCGACCTGGTGATGAGATCGCTGTTACTGGTATTTACACCAACACGCCTGACCCTACGCTGAACTTACGGGACGGATTCCCCGTGTTTCGTACAGTAATTGAAGCTAATCATGTTGAGCGGCGCGCAGATGTGCTAGGCAGCCAACTGCTCACAGCTGAAGACAAGAAACAGATTTTGCGTCTTGCGAAGCAACCGGATATTGCACAGCGGATTATCAATAGTTTTGCACCATCCATCTACGGTCACCAGCAAGTAAAGACCGCTTTGGCTTTGGCGCTGTTTGGTGGAAAACCCAAATTCATTAAGAACTCACGTGTTCGTGGTGACCTGAACGTGCTGATGGTAGGAGATCCTGGTACGGCTAAGTCCCAATTTCTCAAGTTTGCAAAGCAGACTGCACCTCGCGCCGTGTACTCCACGGGAAAAGGCGCATCTGCCGTGGGGCTTACGGCTGGTGTGTCGCGTGACCCTTTTACTAAGGAGTGGGTCTTGCAAGGTGGTGCACTGGTGTTGGCAGACAAGGGCGTATGCTTGATTGATGAGTTCGACAAGATGAACGAACAGGATCGTACTAGTATACACGAGGCCATGGAGCAGCAAAGTATTTCTGTGTCGAAGGCTGGTATTGTTACGTCGCTACAGGCCCGATGCTCTGTTATTGCGGCTGCAAACCCGATTGGCGGTCGATACAACGCCGCTCGAACATTTGCAGAAAACGTTGAGCTCACCGATCCCATCTTGCAGCGTTTTGACCTGCTTTGCATTTTACAAGACAAGGTCGATCCTGTTGACGACGAGCGGCTTGCGGACTTTGTCGTTTCCAGCCACATGCGCAGTAATGCCAAGAAGAAAAGTGCTAATGAAGAAGATGAATTGAGCGCGATGACTCAGTCCATGCAGGTTGGAGACGATGATGCAAGCATGACGTTAGACCAGGAACTATTACGGAAGTACATTCTGTATGCACGTACATTCGTAAATCCTGTTCTTGCTAGTGGGCTCGACACAGGAAAAGTAGAGGCGTTTTACGCACAGCTTCGAAGAGCTTCGCAGCATACGGGTGCTGTGCCTGTAGCTGTTCGGCACTTGGAGTCGCTTTTCCGCATGGCTGAGGCGCATGCCCGAATGCATCTACGCGATTCCGTTGGCGACGAGGACCTGGCGCTGGCTATTCGAGTGCTGACCGAGAGCTTGTGCGATGCACAGAAGTTTACCTTCAAGCGTCAGTGGCGACGTTTGTTTCGACCGTACCTGACCTACCGCCAGGACAACAACGTGCTGCTGCTGCACGTGCTCCATGAATTGTTCAAATCGGCGCATGCGTATCAGCAACTACGTTTGCAAACTGATGCGCAGTCAGGCCACCGCAGCCACAAGGAGACGACACTCACGGTCCTGCGTGACGACCTGCTTTCGAAGGCCAAGTCTGTCGGTATATACGATCTCAGTGAGTTTTACGAGTCGGCAGCGTTCACCAAGGCAGGATTCCGTATTGATGAAGTTACCAAGTCCATCATCAAAGACTTGTGATAGAGTGCAACTCGCTGTTATTGTGAATATCGTTAGACTGGTCGATTGACCATGTCGACTGCAAAGCAATCGACATGGTCAATTGTGCACATTTTCGGGTTTCGACGTCAAGATGTCTTTTGTTTGCCATGCAAGGCTTCTGTTCTGGCTTCAACGTGTCTAGCACAAAAGCGCCCAAAGCAAATTGCAGGAGCAATGGAAATGGGAACCGAAGTATATCCTGCGGATGATAAAATGTTCATGCTGGTGATGTAAACACTCTGTGGCGGCGATACCGTGGTCTTTGATCAAGTAGCGTCAATGACGAACTCGTGACTGGCTTGGTGAAATAGAGCTCCGAGACATCTCACAGTGTTCTCGCTTTGTTAGACGCTGCTCGTCAAGGCGCAGAAACAAATCAATGTGACAATCACGGCAAGATTGCAAAAAGTGGTTGCACTGGAATCACCATACGTTTGGCGTTCAAGAATAACATGTCGTTCAATCATGTTGCACTTTGCATTGACTTTATTGATCGTTCATAATGCATTGAAGGATACTGGTTTACTCGTCTTTCTCATCGTTCACCTGAGAGCGTGAAATTGTCTTCTGCTTGATCAAACGCATACTTTCAATACGCCAGTCAACTGTGTCGGGGTCAGTAACCCTTGATCCAAACACTACTCGGCACACATTTTGGTGCTGCATGTAGCATGTGTTTTCCACAAGATGCACTATCTTCAAGTTTTCCACCGTTGCAACGTCCACATAGAGTCGTAAATATTCGACCGAAGCTTTCGACGATATTGCTCCAGTCAGAGGCTTCTTAAACTTCACCCAGTCTTCGTACTCTTGCATTGTCAAACGATGGTACGTGACATGAGCAAGTTGCGTTTTCTCAATTTGCATGTCTTCGCACTCGACGTAAAAGTTACGATGCAAGTAGTTTTTCTTGACTTGCAAAGCCGTTTCGTTGTAGTATCCAGGAATCATATACTCCTTCAACTTATTAGCCTCTTCGGATGAGCTTTTCTTTTTTCCAGCCAGGAATTCCGGGAAGGCTCTACTCTTCATGGCGCGAAGAGTCACTTCCGAGGCCATGCTGGCTCCACTCATAAAGTCCAGGAGATTAATATGAGTTTTTTCTGGTACTTGCAGCTGCAGAAAGAGCAAAACTCGAGCAAAAATACCAAGAGAGTCGATGAAAACGTCCTTGGTCTCATATTCCTGAAGTTCGTTAAGACGCGACGTAGAACGACGCCACAATCCTTTAGCTAATTTATAACCTTTTTCTAACCTTTGAGGTGTTTCATCATTAAAAGAACTAGAGAAATTACGAATCACTAAAGAATGACGACCGACGAGAAGTTGCTGCTGGTGATGAAGAAGAATACGAAAAACAGCTTGAAGCCCAATCATTTTATCCTCTGCGTTTTGTGTTTTAAATAGTAAAGTGTAGTTTGATACAAATCTTCATTCGCTCAAGATTTTTTTTTGTAAAATCGACATACAAAATAGAATTAGTGTAGGCAGGCACTTATACAAGCTGCCACGCACGATGTAATAGGGCATCTAACTACACGCAAAGATTAAGTAATATACTTAAGGTTAAGGTCTAAAAGTATCTATGATTACTTTTGACCTGTCACTTGGGTGCGATACACAAATGTGAGCCACTTTCGTGAATGTGATATCCATTGATGGATTCACATGAAAAGGGATGGTGCTAGTTGAAGCTAGGCATCGCGACGTCTCAGAAGGACGTCTTTATCGAGCTTAAATAGAAATGTAAGCTCATGCGTCAGGATACGCTTCTAAAGAGTCGCGTATCCAGTCTTTATATATATACTAGGGTTTTGACCCGTCGTTCCGACGGACATGGTTTTATGCTATTAATACATATATAGGTGTAACGGGCTCAATGTTACACGTACCCGTTAAGTATGCGATACCTAACGGGCAGGTCTAAGAGGGTACGTAAGTACTTAAGACCTGTCGCTCGGGTGAGACACACCATGTGTCACACCCTTGCGTATGTGATATACACTAGGTGTATTCACATTGATGGGGATGACGCCCAGCTGGGACTAGGCGTCATCAAATGACGTCAGTCAGTTACGTCATTAAGCGAGCTTAAATATATTTAAGCTCGCACGTTGGGATGCGTATCTATAGAGATAGCACCCATCATTACATCTTAACCAATCATTAGTTAGATTTATATTTAGTTAAGTTCTATTGAATATAGCTCAGTCTTGAATTTGCTAACACGCACGAGAAGCTGAAAAAGCTTCTGCGTGACGTCGGTGCCTTCTTGTTAAGAGATTCGTTGCACTCTCGCTAAAGCGAGAGGCAGCTGGTGGTACGACTGCTGCTTAAGCAGTCGACCAACCGTATATCCACCCTCGCACGCGAAGGTAAGACGGTCTAACCGCTTCCTCGCTTGTGCTGAAGGTGTGCGCTAAATAGTACGAGGCAACTTCGTAGAAGTGCCTGTCTACACACGACATGTGAAGTAGCCAATCTTGGTAATTAGAAGGTAAATGAGAAACTAGATTTTTTAAAACTCACGATCTTAGCTATCTCTTGTGTCCGTTACCATCGAACACTACCTAATCAATACCCTAGAGTCGCTCCGCCTTCTTCGAGGATCGCAATTTTTTGACAGCAACTACGTCCTTCTACCTCCTCTCCGAGATGTCTTTATACCAGCGAGATTAGTTGTCGTATCTCCATCATCGTGGCGGGTCGATTGTCTTGGTGAGAATGTCAGCTCGCACCACACGCGACTCGCAATACACCACCTTGATCACTTCCTTTTTGTTGAAATCTTTGATGAACTTGAGTCTTACAGCGATGTGCTTCTCTCGTCCTGTGATGTCTTTATCTAGTATTTGCTTTGATTGCAGCTTAATTACCGACGTGAATCAGCATTGGCTCTGTCACGTGCACGCCAATTTCACCAAGCAGTTCATTCGTTCATAGCAGGTCGCTCGTCACCATGATGATGCCATAAACTCGGCCTCCATCAGGGATAAAGCCACGCTTGCCTGTTAACGACACGTTCGATCGACAACCATACCATTTAAGCATATCACACCTCACTTACAGATTTGCGATCTGCGTGATCCGCTGCGTTATCCGCGTTGCTGGGGCTTTAAGAAGAGTTTCCTGTCCTTCGTGTCCAGGTATTCCTCTTAGTTCAAGCTTCGCAGAGACATTCCCCTTCAAGTAACAAAAAATCGTTTCGCCCATCGCCAGTCTTTGTCTCGCGGTGATGCTCTCGCCGGCTAGACCGAGGCATGGCAAGTGTAATGTCTGGTCTTGTGCGTCTAGATAATTCCAGCAGGCTCCCCATGTAGACGGGCGCTTCGAGAGAAGCTGTCACGTACTACGCGAGCACACACCTTCGAGCAGCGTAAAGAAGTATTTAAACCGTTTTATCTCCGCGCGCGGTAGTGGTGGTGTTGGTCGGCGCTTGAAGCGCAGTACCAACCGTTGCCGGTCGCTTAAAGCGATCCGCGCAACGATCTTCTAAAAAAAGAAGTGCTTCACTTGCTACACGCAGAAGCTTATTCAGCTTTTCGTGTGCAGTAGATGGTGAGTAGTAAATTCAAGACTGACTTATGTTTAATAGAATCTAACAAAATATAAATCTAACTACTGATTGTTCAAATGTAAAGATTGGGTACGCGTCTATTTAGAAGCGTATCCTTACGTGTGGGCTTTAAAATTATCTAAGCTCGTGTGGTGAAGCGGGGTTCACAAAATTTCTGATGTGATCCCGACTCTCCACTGGCGCCCAGACAACCGACTATCGGAGGGGGTACTCCGTTCCGTGCAACTTTCCTTCCCCATCTTGTGTACCCGTCGGTAGGGCGGGTAACACTCTTCTCAGTGGACTTGAGTCGATGCTGAACTTGACCGTGGTTAGGATTGGTTGGGGGTCGACCGTGCGTAAATCTTCACGCGGTAGAGGTGTTCTTGTAGGTGCTCTATCCGAGTCACCCTGATCTCTCTTGAGATCACCTTGCCCAAAAATGTAGATACTTGATCCGCCTAATATACTTGACCTTCGGACCACTTGATCCGTCTCGCGATCTTGTAACTTGTCCTTTTCTTGTTATGCTGCGTCTAATCGCAGGGGAGTTCTTTGTTTTGAGAGGTCTTATAATACCTGGCCAAACAATAGAGCGATATCACTTGTAGGTACTGGTGGCAAATGCTCTTGAGTCGTCGGGGTGTGAGTTCTTAATATTGTATGATGAGACCCCAAACCACTCACTGTGACGGACTGCCGACTGTCGGAGGGGGTACCCCGATACCGCGTATGAACCTTCTCTCACCTTGTGTACCCGTCGGCTGGCGGGTTGCACTCTTCGGAGGACTTGGTGATGTAGACGTATGCCTTGAGGGAGGTAGACCTGGGGGGCCTCGAGTGGATATGCTTCACTCGGTAGGCCGGTAGGTGGCCACTCGATCGACCTTGTCGAGAGTGGACTTAGAGCCAAATTCTTCAGGGAGCTTGTCGTCCCTGGCCTTTTCCTTCTTGTTTCAGGGGTATTAACCACCTGACCTTTACTTTGCTCCCGGACCGTGAGGTAAGGGAGACCGCTTCCGATAGCGGGTCTTGGGGGGGGGGGGTTGCTACTAGAACGAGCTCACAGGCCAAATATATTCTGGAGCTCTATTCGCGCTTGAACTTAATCACGCATCTGTCTTCAACGGGGGGCCAAAATATATCCCTTCCCCGAACAGGTAGTAGCTTAGAGAAAGTTCTTCTTGGGTGACGGAGTCGTGCCACGTAGATCGCAAATTGAGTAGTATTTAATATATTCCTATCCTTTTAACTCCTTTACTCTATCCTTGCCTGAAGATCTGATTCCTTGCGTCGACTGGTCTGATTCTTGTATCAACTGGTCCGGAGTGGCTGAACCCCGAAGGGCCGAGGTCGATCGCCGAGGGACCCAGGTCTACCAACGAGGGACCGGGTCGACCAATGAGGGACCAGGTCGACCAATGAGGGACCAGGTCGACCAATGAGGGACCCAGGTCGATCAACAAGGGACCCAGGTCTACCAACGAGGGACCGGGTCGACCAATGAGGGACCAGGTCGACCAATGAGGGACCAGGTCGACCAATGAGGGACCCAGGTCGACCTATGAGGGACCCGGGTCTACCAACGAGGGGCCAGGTCGATCAATGAAGGGCCCTGGTCAACTCCCTTCGGTACCAGTTAACCGGTACCCTGATACTGATTTTTCTTCTGTAGGTCCTGCGGATTGTTCTCCACCAACGGTCGCTCCCCTTCGAGGCCCCTGTCTCTCTGAATTCTGGGATCCCCACATCACAAAAACAGCTCTTCACCACACCAAGCTACCGCTTTTGAGAAAGAATTGAAGGCTCGCCTCTTCAAATAAAACAGAAATTACAGAAATCGCGCAGCGCATGCAAACTGGCTCAGATCGAGCGTGATCAGTTGGCGCAGAAGTTGGTCGATCGAGAAAACGAGCGCAATCAGCTAGCGCGGACGTTAGCCGACAAAGAATCTAAAGCGATCAAGCTCTCCGCGCTCGAGACTCTTTCGTTGCTCGCTTGACCGATTTGATTTCTGGTGCCGGATGTTCGGCTTCCTCCTCGTTACCCACTACTGAGACGTTTCCTAAACGGAACAAACGTCCGCACCAGGCAACTACCCCAGATAAGACAATCTCGAAGCGGTCGCGCGATTATACTACGTCCCCGAGTTCACCGCCCACTCCCCTTTCCGACCAATCTGATTCCAAGTCTCACGTCCCTGATGGATCCCTCTCGCCTGCTCCTCGTGGATCCACAGCCGGTAATTCTGACGAAGATGATCGATCTTTTAGCTCGTCAGACCAGACCGACGATTCGTTGATGGCTGCATTACCTTCCTCTCCGTCCCTTACCGACGACGTGTGGCGATACAGTCCAAGACGGCTCCGCCTTCTCACCGATAGTGGTCGACACTCCCAGCTCGATGGTTTCACCTCCTAGTACTCAGCTTCCCGTATCCATGGCCGACCTGTTTGGGGAATCGTCCGATGATTACGACAGCATCGGTAGCGAGTGTCGAAGTCCATGCAATCAGCTGTTACCCACGGAAGAATATATGAATCTCCCAGCCACAACTATTTCTCGCGATCAATGGCTTCCAGGATATCGTGATCGAGTTTCTCGATCACCTGCCGATACCATTCCTTGGTCGGCTCGAAAATCAGCTTGACATGTGTCTCGGAGTTGAATTTGAACTTTTTTTACATCACTTTTCGAAACCGACGGGTTATATCTTCCCTGTATTCGAGGGGGAAAACCGTAACCAGCCTAACGCCGACTGGTCGTCTAGATTGATCACTTCTTCCCAGATAAAGCGATTATATGATTCCCAGCCTTGGAATATATACGATTCCATGGTCGATCCAATTTCGTGCCGGCAAACCGGTTGGTACTCAGAATTGATTACTATGTATCATGCCTTTGAACTCCGTCACCGTCAAGCCCTGTGGGAAGCGACCCATTTTCTTCCGATCTCCATCAAGATGCGTCGATCCGATCCTGCGTTAGCCACTTTTGCTAAGGAGCGAAGCCGACGGCGATCAAGAGCTGGCCCCAGATGGAAAAGTGTTGCTGACGATTCTTCAAGGTATATGTGACAGCCATTGTGACCTCGACATCCTGTTGGACCCCATATTCCTCCACTTTCCTCGTCCGAACGAGGTGATATTGTGGTATCCAGGATTAGCCACAAAGCAAATCAACATTCCCAATTTGGTCACCGCGTACTCCATAAGCAACTCGACGGAACCCTGGCGAACCCATATTCGCTCTTCGATTGAAGATCATCCCGGATATTCCGTTGCCCGCCTGGTCGACAAGTTTGTAGCCCATGAGTAATTTCTTTGATGTAGCTTGTTAAATGCGATCCTTTCGTATAATTTCAATCTTTGTATTCCACTTGGATCGCATCCAAATTTTCTTTTTTCCTTTGATCGTGAAATCGTGATCGATTAAATTAGATCGCCAATTTTCGATCGTTTACTCACTCCATATATCCCATTCCACCTTCATGGGTGACCTCCTCAAACATCTTCACCATCCCTAACAGCCCACCGCTATTAGTCACGACGTTCCTCCTCGTGCACCTCGAAACGATTCACACTTGCTCGATTGCGATCAAACTCTTCCAGAAAAGCACCGCAATATAATCAGCCTCATCTATCCCAGACGGATCGTCATAGCCTTTCCAATACACCAAAAATTGACGGTGCACCCGACCATAACGTGTCTTACGGCCAGATCGTACATCCCAGCTATCTTCTGGCAACAATGCTTCATCGAAATCAATTCGATTTGCCTCCTCTACATTAAGCAAATTCGTAGGCCGTTCCGGAAACACTCTGACCAGTTTCAATTTAAACACATGGACTAATGGGAACAGCCTATACGGCGTAACTGCGATTTATAATCGCACAGCGTGATCACCGCATTTTTCTGCCACACGAAACGGTCCATGCCACATGTGATCCAGCTTCCGAGCGTATCCATTCTTGGCCCGATCCAGATAGAGCCATACAGTCGATCCGCAGCTTACTTTCAATCGATCGTGATCTGCATTATGGCGATCGGCTCGATCTTGAATCGCAAGTTGTAGTCGATCATTCACCATCACTCGAGCTCTTTGATACTGGCGTTGTATGCCATATCGCTATCGCCGTGGATCTCGATCCCGTGGCTTCATGCTTCCTAATGGCAGGGTGGCCTCCAAAGTTGATCGTGGGTCCCAACCGTGAATCATGTATCCCCACGGACACGATCTTGCGCGGTGTTAATCGGAAAAGTCAATCGCTATGCATATTCGTCCCAGTCTTTTTGATTCTCATCCTTCACATACATCTTGATTACTCTTGTTAGAGTTAAAACCATTTGCTCGTCTGGGCCATTTGCTTGCGGCCTGTATGCCATAGTGGCCCGCTGTTTCTGTCCTGCGATTTTGAAAAAAGCTCGGAAGAAATCAGACATAGATCTTGGCTCTCGATCGTGGCGGATTGCTTCACTTGCACCAAATCGTCGAAATACGCATTCTTCGTAATTCTCTGCAATGGTTTGTGCAGTTCTAGACGAACTAGCCTTCGCGATCACTCAACCAGAGAACAAATCGATCCATAATAACAGTTCGGTGCTTCCTTTAAATGATCGCGGCAACGACGGGATATGATCCATAGCCAAAATTTGAATAGGATAGATTGCCTGCAAATTTCTTGGTGCTCCTCCGTGATCAGATGGTCTCCCTTTGCCCGTGTCACAATCCACACATTCTCCTACATAGCGTTGCACACTCCGGTACAATACACGCCAATGAAAATTCATCCTGATTCGTTGGTACGTACGACCTATTCCTTGGTAAACACCCTCCAGACTCGTATGGTAATGATGTAAGAAGTCTAGCTTCAATAGCTCTGGTATCACCAAACGAGCTAACTCTGCACGACCTTCGGATCTCGCAACCGATCTAGGGCAGAAAAAAAATAATCCACTGTGATCCACTTCGTAATCGAATGCGAGCAGCGTGCAGGCCTTCGCTTCTTCTGCTGTCAACCTGGCGACGTCCCCGACCAGATATGTCTTCAAGTTGGCTATCCAATTCTCTTTGTCCTGTGCTTGCCTTATTCTATCCATTCGCACTTGTAAACCTGTAAAACTTATGGTTGACAGCGTCTTCTTACAGCTGATCGAGTGATCGCAGCTACTCTGACTACTTGATCAACTTGAATAGGGAGCAACAACTCATCCAATCGATTGATTGTGATCAATCCTTGGCGATCTCTATCAGAAACGACGGATTTACCTTTCTCTTGCTGTAGAGCTTCGCTAGCTAGCCGATCAGCACTCTGATTCCATTCTCGCTTCATATGAAGGAAATCTTGACTTGGCCATGATCGGAGTTTTTCCATAGCTTGACGACGCAGCAACTGTAGACCGGGTGTTTTGCAGTCGATCTCGCCACGCATTTGCCTGATCACCAAATTTGAATCACCGCAAATAATTACACGTCCCCCGGTCTGATCAGCTATCAAATCGAAACTGAGGAGTAGTCCTCGATATTCTGCTTCGTTCACCGTCAAATTAGTCGTAAATTCAGAGGCGGCAGCTACGATCGTCCATTCTGGTAATTTCCATATGATCGCGCTGTATGCTCCGCCCTTCCTCTTTACCCTAGCCTATCCATCGAAACTGGCCACCAAGAGCCTTTCTCCTATTATCACTGTGGGTGGCGGCATACTCATTGTTTGCTTGGGCTGTTTCCTTGGAGCGATCGCGATCAACACTTCATCCACTTCCTCACGAAGAGTTATACTCGCGTCCAGTGTACACAATATCTCATCCTCGCCCTTCTCACTTCGGCGGATCTCCAATGTCTAATTCGAGAGTATCTGCCTAGTCTCCCTTTGAGACCCGAAGACTGCAACAACCAATCCAGAGTGGAATATCTCGTAAGTACTACAATCGCACGTGAGAACAACATAGTATAACAAATTTCCAGAATCCGAAGGAGGGCTAAAACCTCTTTTTCAACTATCCCGTAATTAACCTCATTAGGCTTCAACGTTCGACTAGTGACGGTGACCGGCCAAAACATTCCATCATGCTCTTGCAGTAACGCGGCCGATATCGCCCACTTTCTGGCGTACACCACAATTACGGTTGATCGATCCGGATCAGAATGCTTCAAGATTGGTGTTGCAGCTATTTTAGCCTTCAACAGAGTAAATGCAACTGTAGCCTTTTCCCAACGATTCCTTTCTTCGGGATCGTGACCGTCCCCAGTAATGAGTTCCTGATCGATTTTGTATCCATCTCGGAGGGATCGTTTTTGTAGCCATCTCTGGAGGAATTGCGATCACACTCTGGTCCGGCATCGGCTATAGACGTCGTAATGTCACTAGCGCGGCGGATTTCATGGAAATCTGCCTCCCGTAACTTGTAGAGCACAGATGCATAAACTGCAAAGTCTCTAATAAACCGACTGTAGTAATTCAGACTCCCCAAAAACGATTGCATCGATCGCAGCGTTTGAGGGAACGGTATATTCCAAGTGATCGCAATTACTTGGGGTGAGCTTCCAATCCTGCAAACGAAACCAGATGACCCAGATAACCTACTTTCCGACGACCCCAGAAACTTTTGGCCACACTAATCGACAAATTCCACTTCTCGCACGCCTCCAACAATCGTTCCACCTTCTCATACAAGGAGGTCCACGATGCGGCGGGTATCAATATTTCATTGATATATGAGCGCCGACCTAACACTGACGGTCTAAGATCCTTATTCGGTTCACCGTCGGTAATCACGTCAATCATCTTTGATGACTCAGTAGTGATAGGATCAGAGCTGGCACTAATTTTCAGAAATTCATATAGAGCATTGTCAATCAATCTTTTGTAACTCTAAGGAGCATTCTTTAATCCAAAAGGCATACGTAACCATTCATAAAATCCAGACTGTGTATTAAATGCAGAAATTCTTTTTGCCCGTTCCGTCATTTCAACCACCCAAAATTCACTTGTCATATCTAGGGAACAATACCACATCGCCTTATACATATTGTAGTAATTCGCTGATTAGCGGCATAAAATATACCATTAATCGGGTCAATTAGTTCACCCTGGATAATCGATACATAATCGAATGTCCTCGCCATTTTTCTTAATAATCACTACAATTGGTGAGACCTACGGCGACGTAGATGGCGGAATGATCTTGGCAGACAATTCCTTGATCAAATTAGCTAATTTCTCCCGAAATTTGGGTGCCACAGGTCGCACTCTCTGCGCGATCGGGTTAGCTCCTCCAACATCAATGTCACAAACTTCTCTACGTGCTGTGGGAGGTAGGGCATTACCTTTCCCTATGAGTAAGTGGCGATTCTTCCAAATTAATTGTCGTAGCTTTTCTTGATCTTCTGTTAGTGGCATTCCAGGGTCGCCAAATTGAATATCGTCGATCGATACTTCCACCGTAGACGTCACAATTTCTGGCAACACCGCCATATGCTGATCAACATTTTCGGCAAACAGGTCACCACTCTCGTGAGAATATACTGCCTCTTCAGATGATGGCCTTCTGTTGGGACATCTTCGGTTGCGATCGCAGTGAACTTACATTTTACTCGATCGTATTGTCCCTGATCGTTATCGTCGACTCCGATCTTCGTCAAATCTCAAATTGCTTCATCCAATCGATCTATTATCTGATCGGCTTCTCCCACTTCTCTGGTAGCATCGATCACATATGTGTACTGTTCTTGATCTTGGTTTGTTATGTCTAGATCGCTACTATTGAAAAGGTGCAAGATAGTACCGTCACTAGCTTACACGCGCGCTTGAGGAAGATTTAAGCCCAAGTATTAGGTATCAAGTAAATTTAACTCCGATTTTATTTTGGTTTTAATCCGTACTAATTACGAAGATTTTAGTCGTAATAAATACGACAGTGTTCCCGCCTTTCGGGAACCACACAATTTCAGGTTGATTTATCATTGGTCCATTTTGGGACTTTAGCCCCAATAATAAACCAATAATAAATTACCACGCTGTGCCCGCTATTCGGGCCCAGCACCTGCCTACATATGTATTTGTTTATTTGTTTTAACTATGTGTGTAATGTAGCCCATTACATCACCCTCTTCTCATGACAGCACTCACCAACCCGTGAGTGCTCAACTGTCGAAACCCCATCGCTCACAAACGAACAAGCAATGTCCGGAGACCCAACACCCAATCCAGCAGCACTCCCAAGAAACATCAGCGGGAGTGCAACAATCAGCATCATGGCGCGGCAACTCATACCTTGGTCACTGTACGACTTGTCCGGAGATCACGCTCCGGACTCGCTGGACATGATAATATTTTTTAATATATATAAAATTAATTAAATTAAAAATAATTATTAATCATCTATACCGGGTATAGGATTACCTATAGTAAATCTTCGATTTAAATTAATAGGTTGATCTAAAGACGGATTTTTATCACTCCCTTTTTTTAATAAGAAATTTTTAATTGCCAATAATAATTTAATCTCCTCATTAGACAAATTTACTGAATTTTCATTTAATTTTTTCAAAGCTGATAAAACACCAGTTTGATCTATTTTATGTAAATCCTTTGATAATTCACCTAAGGATTTAATGGATTCTTAGAGTAATAGCTTGTCACGTTATAAGTCGCGGGTTCGAGTCCCGTTTACATTTTACTTTTCCTTTTGTAATTGTAGGTGTCGTGTTAATACATTTAATTTTATTACATGAAGTTGGTTCTAACAATCCTCTAGGTATTACTTTAAAAACAGAAAATATACCCTTTTATCCATATTTTTATACAAAAGATTTATTTGGTTTAATTATATTATTTTTAATATTTTTTATTTTTATTTTTTATTATCCCAATACTTTAGGTCATCCAGATAATTATATTGAAGCAAATCCTATGAAAACCCCTTATACCGCCTACCACTACAACACTGGCTGCTAATAAATAATAATAGATATTATTATTAGTCTTTTCTTCTTTTTTTTCGAAGTTTAAATCCTCTTTTTTTAAATCTTCTTTTTTTCTAAGTTTAAATCCTCTTTTTCTTCTAAATTTTCTTTTAAGTCTAGAATATCTCTTTTGTTAAAAAAATTTAAATCAAAAGGATCTAAATAAAGGATAATAGAACTCAAACTTAAAGTTATTAGAATGCTTGTAATAATTTTTAGATTTTCTGCTAATTTTGTTTGTAATTTTATTTGTAATTTTTTTATTAATTCCATAATTTTTTAATTTTTTTTGAATATTAACTTTACCGATGCGGGACTACTTTCGCCGATTTCGAAAACTGCGCGGGAAGGGTCTTGATGGAATCGGGTATGAAGCCCTGCAACGTTCTTGGTGTGCCTTCGTTTAACGTTGGAATCGGATGCTCGAGGATGGTAGCAGCTTCCAATTATGGCTCGCCAATCGAGAGGAGCTTCGCGCCGATCACTCCATCGGCGCGCTACGCGAAAGAGTGTGTGAGGATGCTTGGAATGAGGACCGCCTCTGCTTCGTCCATGTCAATGAAGGATGCCGGTCTTGTGACTAGAATCCACGCCCAACTCACGACGAATGGCGACGACACATCGCTGAGTGTCCACTCAGTGATCGCGAATGAAGTTGGATTGCAAAGTATGAGCGAAGTCTGAGCGAACGGAGAAGCGTAGTTATTCGTGGTGCGCCTCACTGGCAGCACCACTCGCGACAGCGGAGTCAATCTCCGCGGAATCATCAGCGCAGGGCAGCGACACGTTCTCCTTCCCGTCCTGTTGCGCGATTCTCGCCTCGCAATCGTGATAATATGTATTCACCGCGACGTTCTCGTTCACGGCATCGTTCTCGTTCACGACATCGTTCTCGTTCGCGTCATCGTTCCCGTTCCCTACGACGTGGATCTCCTTACCGCTCTCGTTTGTCACGAGAGCGTTCGCGTGCTCGCCCGCCTTGGAATAGCCCGACTTCGTGGCTTCATACGACAGAACCACATCTGGAACGTCACGAAGGAGCGAGGAACGTGGTTCCCATGTATCCTGCTCGGGAGGGAATCCAAGCCAACGTACTCGGTACCTGCGCACGGACGGAACCGCGCGCTTCTCATGAGGCGACTGCAGTACTGGTTGTGGAGGGTCCTCGTGACCCACAATGCGGTCTACAATCCAGCGCATCTGTCCCTTCGCATCAACAAGCGAAGGACGGCCCTCGTGATGGTAATGCTGGTGTCCTGGGTGCTCAGGACGATGTTGATCAGGCCGTGAACATAGCTGCCGATGCTCAGCTGGAGGCTGAGGCTGCCAGTGAACGTGCTGCCCGGGCGGAGAAGACTTCGAGTGAGACCCGGCAGTCGAACCGTGAACTGCTCGAACGGATAAGGGTTCTGGAACGCTAGGTGCTTGGTCAGGTTCAGACGGGATCGAGGCCCCGCCCCATGTCATCGGCGCGTCGAGCACGACGGGAAGGCCGTTCGACTTACGGACCTCTGAAGCCGGCGTCGGAGCCAAACCGTGAAGCGTAGCCGGACGATATTCCTTCAGCCGCCCGACATAGAATGTCGGGTGGAGTCGCAGTGAAGAGGGGACGTCGAGTGTATAAGCGTCGCCAATTGCCTTCAGAACCTTGAATGGACCGATGAAGCGTGGCGCGAGTTTACTCGCGCCCAGGTTAGTGACCGCTGAATCCCTTAAACCTTCCGTAGATAATAATACACGGTCACCTTTCTCAAACTTGCTCATGTTCTTTCTGCCATGTTTGTCAGCGTTCTCCTTCTGTTGGTCTACCGCAGATTGTAGTGCGTCGCGTACAAACCGGGTGATGGCTTGACGTTGGAGTATAAATTCCGACACAGCCATGTCATCAATTGGCCGCGCCGACTCAATCGGCGCGTAGTTGGCAGTAGGCGAACGCTTACCCGAAGACGGGTCAATCAATGTCTGCGCAGTCCATCGAGCTAATGGGGACGCCACGTCTGATGGCGTCAAAGTAGCCGTCTTTGCCTTGGATCGGGTTACTGCATTCGCGCTCAAAATACCATGAGCTGCACTCGATCCTTGTTTATCACCTTTATCCCCCCCAGAGTGGATCCACTAGGTGTTGTGTGTCGCCCTACGGCCAGGAAAGTAGGAACACGAGAGTGACGAGCCGAATGCACAAAAAATGGCGTCAACCCTGTTGACGCGTGTACGGCGTTACTGAGTGCGAACTCAGCGAGTGGTAAAAATGCACTCCAACTTGTAAATGACGTAGCATAACTTCGAATAACGTCTTCGCGGACCCGGTTCACGCGCTCGGTCTGCCCATCCGTTTCCGGATGGTCCGCAGTCGACATCAGCACTTTTGTCCCGAGGAGCTCGGAAAGTGACGTCCAAAATGCGGACGTGAATCGCGGATCACGGTCCGATACAATGTTTTCTGGAAGGCCATGATGACGGAACACCGCGTCGATGAAGTGCGCCGCGGTCTCTGCCGCGGTGACCTTAGCGTGAACAGGCACGAGATAAGTCATCTTGCTGAATCTGTCAACAAAGACCAAGATGCCCGTTCGAGCTTGGCTATCGGGCGCAAGCCCGAAGATAAAGTCCATCGAAACTGATCTCCAGGCCTCTGCTGCAATTGGCAACGATCGCAAGGTAGCCTGTGACGATGGAGATGGCTTCACACTGGCATATTTCGAACGTTCGGATCCAGTTGCGTACCCACTTATACATGTGGGGCCAGAAGAAGTCTCGAGACACAGCCGCAAAAGTCTTTTCGCAGCCTAAATGGCCGCCAGCAGGGGCATCGTGGTATTCGTGGATGATTCTTGCACGCAAATCCATGTCGTTGGCGATCACCGTGCGAGGAGCATCGAATTGGTCGATGCTATACAGAAGCAAATCGCCGTCTAAACTGTATCGATGAATGTGGTCGCGCTTGGTTCGGGATAATGCTCCCAGTGCAGCATCGCTGGGAGCACGCAGATACTCGATAATGTCTGCATAATCTGAATCACCCTTGTACGCTGCGACGATCTCATAAAATAAACACGGCTCGGGTGTAACCCGAGTTAAGTTCAGCGATACACACATTGCACATCGGTCATCATCGTCCTCGTCATCAGTAGCCTGGCGACTCAGAGCAGACCGAGGATCGTAGTCGGGACGTCGTGAAAAGGCGTCAGCGAGAATATTGGTCTTGCCTGGCTTGTAATGCACGACGAAGTTGTACTCAGAGAAGAATGAGAGCCATCATTCCATCCGTTGGGACAGGTGTGAGCTCTTCATCGCTGTGCACAGCGATGCATGATCTGTGTACAAAGCAAATGTACGTTCACCAAGGAGATGCACTCGAAGCTTGATGAGTGCATAGCGCATCGCTAATAACTCCTTGTCGTGAACCGGATAGTTCTTCTCATCTGGCTTCATCTGTCGCGACTGATAACTCACGACTCGTTCACGGCCCTCATCATCCAATTGCATGAGAGCACAACCGATTGCAAAATCACTGGCGTCGCAAACCATGTGGAACGGCTTGGAATAGTCTGGTAGGACCAGGACTGGTGCTGACGCCAGGCTCTTCTTTACTGCTTCGAAGGCTGATTGGTGCTCGGGACGCCACAACCACGTGGCGTCTTTTTTCAAGAGTGACGACAAAGGCTGGATAGAACCAGCATAGTCCTTCGTATACTTGTGCAAATAATTAGCCAAGCCGAGCCACTGGCGCAACTCCGTAGGGTTCTTGGGCGTGGGCCAAGAACAGATGGACGACACCTCTGGATCAGCTCAAACTCCCGATTTACTCACATAGCAACCTAACACCGGAATCTCCGGTGCACAAAAGACACACTTCTTGAGATTCGCGTACAACTTGGTTTCCCGCATAACTTGAAACACTTGCTTCAGGTGTTGAAGGTGAACTTGGACATCGTTTAGGTTGCCCTCGGCGCGACTATGGACGAAAATATCGTCAAAATAACTTGGAGCAAAGTTCCGAAGAGGTCTCAACACTTGAGACACCATGCGATTGAAGTGGCCGGAGCGTTCTTCAATCCTTGTGGAATAACCAGCCACTCCATAACATGCCACTCGGGGTGATCACCGCGGTGCGTGGGATATCACTCGGTCGCATCAGAATCTGGTAAAAGCCATCGGCCAAGTCGATGGCACTGAAGATGACACTTCCTGACATGGTTCAGCACCATGTCCGTCCTGGGAATTGGCGTTTGCGCAGGAATAGTGGCATCATTCAACTTATTGAACGCATGCACTATACGCCAGCCTCCCGTAGCCTTCTTCACGCAGAAGGTTGGACTCGAATGTGGTGAGATACTTTCACGCACATGACCCGCTTTGCGGCGGCTTTCGAAGAATGCGTCAATAGCTTCGACTTGATCTCGAGGCAACGGACACTGCCGTGTCACACAATACTTCGACCCTGGCACGAGATCAATCTCGTGCCGAACACCACGGTCCGCAGGAAGTTCAGCCGGGATCTTGTCCGGGAACACGTCTGCATACTCACGAGCAATGTCGTAGACGGGGTTACCAGACTCTCGCAGAGCCTCCCATGACTGTGATGCAAACTTTTCTTCACGCGCTGATTTCGGCTCAGCGCTTCGAGGACGCGCCATATGCTCCTCGTTTGCTACGGTAACCACCTAGTTGGTGATTAGACACACTTGTTCCACAGTGCCTCCCTTAAGGTCACGTAGGAAATGCTTCCAGGAAAGCCCTGGAAGGCTGGTAATGGAAGACGCATCACGAGGAGGACTCTCGGCCTCGATATATTGGCGCCTTTGTGGACTCCCTTCCACGTACACGATAGCGTGGACACATTCCAACGCTAAATTCTCGGTGCTGTTGTCCCCATCGTGCTTCGAGTCACTACTCGAAGCTGGCGAACCGCAGTCAGGTGATAAACCATCACCCCCCTCTAGGCACTGGATGTCCTCATCCAAGATGCCGGAAACGCTGGACGGGAGTACCCCAAACTCGACCGTCGACACTTGATGCAGGAGCTCCTGCTCGGCCGCCGTAAACCCGTGTGGGAGCCCCTGCTCAACCACAGTATGCCCATGTGGGAACCTCGGTTCGACCACAGTGGGTGATGATGGGAACCCCGGTTCGACCATTATGCTCTCGCGTGGGGACTACTGTCCGTCCACGTCACACTCGCTGGCGAGCTCTTGCTTGTCGTCACAATGCCCTTGTGGGAGCCCCTGCTCGACCACAATAGGTGCAGATGGGAACCCTGGTTCGACCACTGCATTCACGTGCGGGAACCCCTGTTCAACCTCGTTAAAGACGCGCGGGAACCCCTGTTTGACCGCGTCGTCCTCTTCGTCCTCTTCGCTCTGTAGCGAGAAGTCACTGTCACTTGTGTCTCGAAGAACAGCACAAGCAGTGCAGAGAGGATCATCGCTCGCTCTGTGCACCGCCAACGTCGTGGAATCACGATCCACGACTGTGACGTTCGGCCAGTCACTTGGAGATACCAAGAGATGGGTAAACACTTCACTGACATCGAACTTGCGTCGACGTCTCACTGATCTGGCTAACCAGTCGATCTGGGGCTTATAACGTGCCAACCATGGCATGCCCAGTATGCAATCGAATGCATAATTCATTGCGATCACCAAGAAATCATCATTACTGCGAAAACCATCAAACGTGTACGGCAACGACACTTCGCGCCGCGATACGCGGTGTGGTTTCCCGTCAGACAACTTGACGACGACTTGGCCAGGTCCCTCACGGACCTGGATGCTGGGAGGCAGCATCGATAAACAAGATTCACGAAAGAAATTATTTGTTGCTCCTGAGTCCAGGAGTGCTCGCAGAGGTCACCGGACGCCGGCGACATGTAAACTGACAATAATTAGACGTGAATCACCATTCGTAGTGGTGGCATTTAACCGTGCGCGTATCGCAGGAGGACTGGAAGGTTGGGCTGCCACCGGGGGACCCGGACCTCCGTTCCAACCAGAAGGGCTTCCTGCACCTACTGTTCCCGACCGTTTTTTAGACGTGCGGCCGGTACAGCACCCTCATGATGGGCGTCCACTACTTGCACCGATATTGGCGCTGGCGCAAGGCACTCTGCCGCGCGATGTTCTGGCTTGCGACAACGAAAGCAAACCATTTGACGCCCGGTGCGAGCGTCACCCTTATGATGAATGACACGTCGTCGGTCACCCGACGACTCAATCACGTCGATCTCCATAGGTTCTGGACCAGAAGCCCGGGGAACGGTGACGACCGAGGGTTTGGCATATGCCTTTGCGACCCTAAAGTCTTCACGGAGTGCGATGGCAAATGCCTCCTCCAATGTGGCAGGCTCGGCGCGCTCCAGCGATAAGCGGGTCTGCCCCTCACGCATACCATTCACAAAGACATTCACCTATGTGTACATGTCCATGGGGTGCGTGATAATACACGACGCCAGATGCCTAGCCATCTGCACGTAGTCGCGCATCGCCATTTTACCCTGTCGTATCGACAGGAATCTTGATCGCACCAGTTTCTCCTCTTGCGGTGGCTCGAAAGCAAGACGAAGATCGTCCTGGATGGTATCCAAGGTGTAGAATGCGTGCTCGTCCACAACGAGTTTACCAAGGGCCCACTCCTTGGCCTTCCCGGTGAGGCGGGAAAGAAGAAAGTTGACCTTCGCCGGTGCCTCAAGAAGTCTTGGCGATATCAACTTCTCGGAACCACCGATTCAGCGACAACCGGTCCTTACCTTCTCCAGAGTAGGAGGAGGTTTCCATCTTCACGGCCTCATTACGTGAAGGGCGCGAGGGAGTTAAGCCTCGCCGGTTGGATTCGGCGAGCTCGCGTGCCATAAACTCATGTATGGCGAGACGTTGGGCGTCAGGGGTCGCTGATCATCAGCGACGCGACAAATGCCTCTCCCGATATCGCCGCGAGGCGATTAAGGGCATCCCACTCAGCAACAGTGAGATGGGGGAAGGTCGCGTGCTCCAGAAATAAATCTGGAGCGTCAAAGTACGACGATTCGCTCATCCCAAACTCGGGCATAGGAAGGACTACAAATTTCTACCAGGTGTAACGGGTCTAGAACGTACCGTCACTAGCTTACACGCGCGCTTGAGGAAGATTTAAGCCCAAGTATTAGGTATCAAGTAAATTTAACTCTGATTTTATTTTGGTTTTAATTCGTACTAATTACGAAGATTTTAGTCGTAATAAATACGACAGTGTTCCCGCCTTTCGGGAACCACACAATTTCAGGTTGATTTATCATTGGTCCATATTGGGACTTTAGGCCCCAATAATAAACCAATAATAAAATTGCCACGCTGTGCCCGCTATTCGATCCCAGAACCTGTCAGCATATGTAATTGTTTATTTGTGTGTAATGTAGCCCATTGCAACTATCGATTTTTGTCCTCATTATATCACCGATTGTTTCACCTGATCGATCTTGTACACAATCCACCTTGTCGATTTCTTTCAGCATATTGATCTCAAATCTTGATGGTCTTGACTGATGATCTTCGCTTTCCCGATAACATTTATCTTCTGTACCATCTTGATTTACTTCCACGTTGATCGTGCCTTTATCCAATTGCGATGCAATTCTCTCCACCTTTGCGATCTTCTCGTTCTCTCCCTTCCTTGGACACGTCAAAAGTTTAGTCGGCAGTAAATAAGATGGGTGATCAACTAGTGGTCCTGTCGGCTCATCAGCGAATTCTTCCTTCCGATCTGTTGTTGCTTCATAGTCCAGAGTCTGCCACTCATTATATCGACGCGACCCCACCAAAACATATCCAGGTGATCGAGGTATCATATCCGCAGCCATTCACCAATCTATCGGAACTCAGTGATTCACAATCACTTCTTGATCACTAAGATTAGTTAGCTGCAAATATTTAGTCTTTCCTGGTCCTGTTGTGACTGTTGGTATTCATCTCGGGTCTCGTCTCACCCAAAGCTTAGAATTCGGTGCACCAGTACCGATTCGTGATTCTGTCGATCCTCCTATTGGGATCACCGCATATTGATCGTTGATCGTTATCGGCTGTCTGTTCGTTTGGTATGGAGGCCTTCGTCCCGCCAATTGAATTCTAACCTCATCCGGCAAACAAAGTGTTCCATCTGCGAGATCCAAACGAATCCCAGCTGGGACCATAAAATCCATACCCAAGATCGCTCCTTGACCAACTTGATCGCCCACCCAGGCATCAAAATAATAGACTATTGGTCCACTTAATGTCATTTTTATCTTGTCTCGTCCTTCCGTCATATAGGTATTCTCACAGATTTCCACACATTCTTGCCTCTGGCTTTCGTCAATGACACATCCTACCTTACGAGCGAAGGTGGTGTCGACGATTGGAGACTTCGGCTCCAGAATCAAATAGCATAGTAGCCTTCTCATTGTTGATTCGTTCTACTGCCTTAGCTTGGTTAAACAAGTTTCCTGGGGTGTGATATTTCCAATATACCCGTGATTCGCCTGGCGCTAGGTCGAGCTCCATCTTAGCAGGCGATCGGGAAAATTCATCAATTTTCGCGACACTTGAAATATAACGCAAATGATTTGAATCCTTACATGTATTGATCGGATCGATCCGCTTGTTACTTCTTGATCCGTAGATCCCTTTTCAACAAATGCATAAATGCAGAGCCTAGAACGCTCAGCTCGTACCAGATTCCAACCTGGCGAGCGTCCTAGTTTAACATCTCTTCTGCCTTCGGCGGGAGCATCCCAGCGTGTTTGATCGGCACGTACCATTGGCGAATTAGATTATAAAATTCTTCCATCGGGCATTTTCCTCCTTCGTGCATCTCTCCACAGGCAGTACACACGAAAAAACACTTGTCTGAAGGATTTCCTTTGCGCCCACATTTCTGACAGGTCAACCGCTTCCAACATCCACGATCGTCATGTTTCTTTGATCCGCAATGGGTGCAGGCTCTTGGTGGGTCAATGTGACCATGACCTTTGCCTTGATCGATCACATTGTCGATCACATTCTGTCGATCACGATTGTCGATCACGAATGTCACTCTCATTCTGTCGATCACGATAATCTCTCGGCTTTTCAGCTGGGACATGCGTCATCGCGGAATAAACGCGGCGTCGATCCACTTCTACTTCAGATCCACTCGATTCCGACTCTATCCACTGTTACCGTTTTTGATATGGATCGCTCTCACTGCGCGAGCCGGTTCCGATGACGCCTGATCGGGTACAGGGGCGGCTCGTTGACGAAAAATTAGTGGGACCATCGATGCCTTGCCTTGAAGAATCTCCATACGTTGATACGCACGTAAAGTTTCTTCCATGCCATCAGCATCGTTCAAACGTAATAAAGTCAACTGTTTCGCCAGATCGCGATCATCCAGTGTCTCAATAAAATGTTCCACATGTTCACGTCTGGTAGCTGGCGTTCCTTCTCGAATTGAAATTTTTGCTCTGATCACTGCCACATTTAGCCAATACAGATACTACATGGAGTTTCATTCGATTGTTTCTTGCATGATAATATGGTCTTCCAACAGATACACCATACCCTCCATATTGTATCATGAAAATTTCCAATAGAGATTTCCAGTGATGACGAGTCGATCGGCCAAGCTGGCCATACCAGTTTCTTGCTGTTCCCTTCAGCAGATCTCCAAATACGAGACATTTTTCGTTTTCAGGAGCTTGATCACGTAAGAAAGCAGATTTGACTTTGCTGATCCAGCTTCTAGCTCGATCTTCGTCTCTGTCTCGCCCAGTGAACTTTTTTAAATCTGCGGACGCCGATACACGAATTCGTTGTGTAGTGAATCCACCACTTGGCATAGCTTCTGCAGCTTCCACCAACGGTCGCCTTAGATCCTCGAGTCCTAGATCCAGCGGATCGCCAATATTGGATCGACTATGACGCGATCCGACTGACTCCATCTCCACGTCTGGAATATTCATCATTTGAGGAGTGGCGTTGATCCTTGATCGATTAGCATTTGTAGAGCTAAAATCCGTTGCTCGTCTTCGTACTTCTTCATGGCTGCTTTATAATAGGAATCCAGCTCGTTTGATCCAAATGGATTAATTTCTCGGACCATGGGTACATCGGTCGATTTCGCTTCAGTTTCAACTGGCGTCGTTCTTTCGCGTATAAACGCCGCACCAGGCGGTCCCAACGACATCCGTTGAATGGGAACTGATTCTTCTGAATACACCTCCGATTCTGCCGATGCATACTGTGATGAACCCGTTTGATATGTCTCCGTGGCTGGCTACGATCGTTTGGTACTTCCCATTAAGAGAGGTTAACGCCTCGAACAACGATCGTCCTGCCTTAATCACTTGATCGTGATCACAATCCAGCAGTGTCTGCGCATCAAACGCTCCAGAAGTGAATTCTGCCTCCTTGAGCAGCTTCAACAAACGACGAATCGCTTCCAACTGATTCGGTGTTTCTACCGGAGCTGATACTGGTCCTTGCAGTGATCCGATTAGCTTTGGCTTTATAATTTTAAAAGACTGGATCGATCGATAGCGAAGTCTTCTGCTCTTTCTGGTGAAAACACCGTTCCACTTCTTCCATGTTCGCCGGTCTTCCGGTTTTCGATCCGTGATCGGCCGACTCTTTTCCTTGGACAACACAATCTTCCGATTTCTTCGTCCGAACGTCGAGTTGTGATCGTGGTGCCTTCATCCTCACCTGTAAATTCTTGGATAAAATTTCTTAGTTTGAACTGAAAGATTTTCATCTCGCGAATCTCGCTTGCAACGTGATCCGCAGGGGTCCCCGAAGGGACCTGGGGAAGGGGTAAAGGGTTTTCTTCCAGATCCATTTCGTTCTTTTCCCTTTTTGCTCTTCTTCTCGTCTGCGCTCCTCCCAAAACGCTTACGATTTGGGATCCTTTTCTTTCATGCGTCTGCGACAATCCCTTTGCCTCTGACGCTTCAATCCCAGATCCAGTCTTAACTGTTCCATCTTCTCTTAAAGACTCACGGTGAAATCCCAAGTCACCAGAAGATCCGGGCACGCGCACCATTGTGGTGGAGCGGGGTTCACAATTTTTTTGATGCGATCCCAACTCTCCACTGGCGCCCGGACAACCGAATATCGGAGGGGGTACTTCGTTTCCGTGCAACTTTCCTTCCCCACCTTGTGTACCCGTCGGTAGGGCGGGTATCACTCTTCTCGGTGGACTTGAATCGATGCTGAACTTGAACGTGGTTGGGATTGGTTGGGGGTCGACCGCGCGGAAATCTTTGCGCGGTCGAGGGTTACTTGGGGCACTCTATATGAGTCGCCCTGATCTCTCTTGAGATCGCCTTGTCCAAAAATGTAGATACTTGATCGACTTGATCGACTTGATACACTTGATCTTCTGACCACTTGAGCCGTCTCGCGATCTTGTACCTTGTCCTTTTCTTGTTATGTTGCGTCTAATCGCAGGCGAAGTTTGTTTGTGAGAGGTCTTGTAATCCCTGGCCAAACAATCCAGGGATATTACTTGTAGGTACTAGTGGCAAATGCTCTTGAGTCGTCGGGGAGCCAAAGTTATCCCACCCGGAAGAAAAGCTTGCGTGTCTTAGAAGTAAAATCGAACTCTGTTTAATGTTAACCAATCACATACCAAAACCTACGATTCTGCCTATCTGTAGACTAGGCTCTACTGCCACGTGTTGCCCTTTCGGAAAAATCAGATCTCAATGCGTGGACCACATATGTCGGATCGCAATGACGGATCGCGGTCGACGGATCGCTGTCGGCGGATCGCGGATGACAGATCGTGATGACGGATCGCGGTCGACGGATCGCGGTCGACGGATCGCTATGACGAATCGCGATGACGTATCGCTGTCGACGGATCGCGGTCGATCTACAAGGTGTGGACCACATTTAATATTGGGCGATCCACAATCTAAGAAATATTGCTTCTTCGCTTCTCCACAGACACGTGAAGCTGCTGGTGGGTTTTTCGGGGGCATTGAGCTCAATAACCTGTGAATTAGCCGAGCTTATTAATTAAAAAGTAAATGAGGGGGTAGATGTATTGAAACTTACGATCTTAGCTATATAATGTGTTTGTAACCATCGCTTACTTCCTAATGGGTCCCAAGTGTCGCTCCGCCTTCTTCGAGGATCCCAACCTTTCAAAATCAGCTGGTTCCTTTTAACACGACACGCTTACACCATTTTGCACGTACAAAGAAGCGGTTTAATTCGTCTTCTCCCACGCGCAGCAAGATGTTGTGAGCGACGAAGGCTGTCTTTATTGGCAATTAAAACAGTGCTATTAAAGGAAGTGTGGGCTAGTTCAGGAGCCAATTTGAAGAAGGCGCCAGACTACAAGACATTTGTTCGCTCGATTCCTGAGGAAGCCCGAAATCGCTTTGCAATCGGAGCAAGTACGATGTTCTCTGCACAAGATGCAGTGGAGAACATGTATGAGCCCATGATATATCTTGCAGCACAAATGCATCGCAGTGGACAAAGCAGTGAGATCTACAGTCGTAAATCGACCATGTTGGAGTCTATTACCTATGCTGCTGCCAGGAGCGAGGCTGCTCGATTTGGGGTCGAGGACGTGGAATTCAACTCTCTTATGCTGCGATCATCGCTAGGTCTTGTAAACATGCCTCCCTTCAACGTTCGGCATGTGCCTGGAAGCCGGCTTCATCCTCTTCTGGATCTCAAGTCTCAGTGTTCTCCGATCTTCTCACGCAGCTTCAACATTTTCGGTGCTGGCATGATATTGGTTAAAACATCGGCAAGCATCTCTTTGATTCGACGTACGCAGGTGTGATGATACTTTTCTCGCTCGTGTTCCTGACAGACTTCAGTATGAAATCAACTTACTTGATGTCGCTTCGTTCTCGATTTGTTTATCGTAGCTTAGCTGTAGATGCGCATCTTCATAGGCAATTCCATTTTGATTATAAGCTCTTCAATGAAATATGTATCTCTTTTTTTACACTAGCAGCAGTAAAAAACTTATCATCAGGTGTTTAGAGCGTCGCCGCTCGTTGTTGCCGAGCAACAACCAAAGAGGAATTCCGTTATTCAGAAGCGACGCAGACTTCCTTTTCTACTGCATACTCTGCATCTGTATAAATCGACGCACTTATACTTTTCCCCTCCGATCACCTGACCAGTAAGTCGTTATTTCGAGTAATCCTTTTCCACTAATAATGTTTAACACAACGGAGAAAATTACGTTCAAGGACCTGTGTGTCTCTACCTGAGTTCAAACGCGTCTTGAATTGTTCGATGAATCAATAACCATTTACCTTTGTCTTAAACACTCACTTTGTTTTGAGATAAGTGCAAATCTGCGGCTCGTTTGACCTTTTATAAAGTGTAATTGGCCGTAAAAATTATTTCCGCATCTATAGCGCCCCCTCCAAGCTTCTCCGTTGCCTCACCTCTTCCGGGTGGGATATCTTTGACCCCCCCCCCCCCCCGACGTCATCAGGTGTGAAACGGCTCAAGCTACGCAAGTTGAACCTTAGGATACTTGGCATGAGGTGTCAAGACTCGACGGCCCGCTACAGGAAGCGGTTTTCTTACGGGGAAGAACACAAAAAGGGGTACATAGTACCAGGTGCATTACTATCGACTCAGTTGATCGAGTACAAGAAACCCGGTCCCAAGTGAAGTATATCCACTCGGGGACCACCAAGTCCAAGTCCTATACAAAGACCAAGTATTTAAGTCTTCTGCGTCTAACGAGGAGCAAGACCAGCCAAGCCGACGGGTACACAAGGTGAGACCCAAGGCTAACACGACAAGGTATCGGGGTACCCCCTCCGTAAGTCGGCAGTCCGGCGCTGTGTGTGTTTGTGGTTCTCTCACGTCGTTTGAGAATCCACTCCACCACAGTGTCAAGTAATTGTTAAGACTCAAGTGCGCACTTGTTTCGATCTACCCACCTGATCCGGGAAAGGGATATATTTTGTTCCCCGCCCCGTTAATGACAGTCGTGTGGTAAGATTCAAGCTCGAACGAACCCCAGGAAGTATTTTGGCCTGTGGGTTCGTACCCATTCAAGACCCGCTATAGGAAGCGGTTTCCCTACGGGGAAGAACACAAAGGGGTCCAAGGACCAAGAACAGTCAGCCACCAAAGGGGTACATAGTACCAGGTGCATTGCTCTCGACTCAGTCGATCGAGTCGAAGAAACCCGGTCCCGAGTGAAGTATATCCACTCGGGGACCACCAAGTCCAAGTCTTATACAGAGACCAAGTCTTGAAGTCTTCTGCGTCAATCTAGGAGCAAGACCAGCCAAGCCGATGGGTACTCAAGGTGAGACCCAAGGTTAAAACGACACGGTATCGGGGTAACCCCTCCGTAACTCGGCAGTCCGGCGCTGTGTGTGTTTGTGGTTCTCTCACGTCATTTGAGAATCCACTCCACCACATTTTTAAACCAATGGTCAATCAGATGCTTGGATAGCATCCACGGTTTCCGATAAGGAGTATGGCGCAATACTTTGCGATCGAGAGACTCCTGCGTGGTGTCAGCAGAAGTACCGACACCATGTACAGTAATGTCAACAGAAGTATCGACAACACATACAGTAATGTCAGTAGAAAAAGTAACACTACTTACAGTGATGTCAGTAGAAGTGCTGACACCTCTAACAACACCCCCAGTCGAGTTAGATCTACTCGAATCGATTGGCGAGTCGTCTGAATCATCAGACGACCGAAACATTTCACGATACATGTTTCACTCATGTACTACGGTCCCTTATGTTAGGGTCCGAAGATGAGGCAGCATCCCAGGGCGAGGCCGGGAGTGAAACAGATGGTTTTGAGTCGGATGCATCATACGACTCACCAGATTAGTCAACGAGTAGTTCTAGGTTAACATCTTCACATGGCACTTCGCCACGTGAACCTGCAACATACGTTGCAGGCTGATGTTGACTTGCAACAGACATATTAGTGTCTAATGGTTGAGACTATAGTATCTCAATAACGGTTGCACATAGGCGAGAAGCCGAGTTCTTGGCTGCCTTGGCGCGCATTGACTTAGTCGTTGCGTTGCTGTTGCTGGAATAAATGAAAACCAACAAGTGTTCCCTTCCCACAGTCACTAATGTGACTATAGGTTGAGGGGTGATGTAACGGGGTGAGTCCGTTACATAGTATTGACACTTATATGAAGTGTCAATAAAAATATAGTTATAACTAATTATATTTGACAATATTACTTTTTCCTCTAATATTGTCCCTGCATCGCCTTGAAGTTGAAGATGCCCTTTAGCTGGTTTATATAGGCCATTATATCAACCAGGGCGATGACCAATACCCGATGGACGCGCGCAATGAGTGCAGGGAAAGTTGTCAACATACATAGTTTATAACGGGGTTACACGACGGTTGTAGCGTCTTTCCGAGAGTTTACGGTTAAACTCCCCTTTGTATTGCATATAATGCATTATGATACTTCTCTTTAGAGAAGTATTAAGTATGAGTGTTAAAATACGGTATTCGGTAATACAGTATCTTATCGATTGGGATTCGATAAATCACTAACGCTGCATTAAGTACATCATACACAGATGTTTAGACGATACGTCGTCCAATAGCAAAGTCTGCATATAATAATTACTATTATAGTAATTAATCTAGTGTAGTGTACTTAGAGTAGGACTATTCATAAAATCTTAATGCATAAATAAAATCAGTTCTCCTTTTAAGTTTAAGATCGCAAGTCGTTCTGACTTGCTCTCTTGTGCACTTCGTGCGTTGGTTCTCTGAACCTCTAAGCTTCTAGCTTGTTCTTGCACTCTGTGCGTTGGTTCTCTGAACCTTAAGCTTATTGCTTGCTGACTAAAAGTCTCTCCTACTTCCTTAGAAGAGGGTGACTTTAAAGTCGTTTAATTAGTTCCTTAGAACTAAGTGGCTTTTAGCCTTAACTCTATTTAGTTCTCTAAAACTAAGAGGCTTCCAGCCTAAAGTCTTCCTCTGGCTAAAGAGCTGTGCAGCTCCGCTACATAGTTGTAGTTTAATATTGTTAAGACAAGGTTAAATCAGATTCTCACATCTATTAGATAGCTTAACGATATTGAATACAGTATTCTGTTTCTTCTCAACTAAGCGTTTGTGTAGTTGATTAGCTTACTCTGTTTACGTGTACGTGAAGTTCTGAGGCACCTGCTTTCACTGTAGTCAGTGAAGGTAGATTATAATCTAAGGGTATAGTCGGAGGGTGCTCCATTACAATGTACTTGTCAGATGGCACTCGTCTTTTTCGTATGGTATTCCCACACTGCAACCGTATCGCCTGTCCCAACTGTCAAGTGTTGCTTGGCTGTACCCGTCCAGGTGCATCAGCGGTCGATCGGGACTGATCGGTGTGGTGCCCGGCGCTTGTTGCGATCATTGAGCCACTGTTTACACCTCGGGCTGGATACCCGATTCCACGTGCCCTTTTCGGAGTGTCCCCCGTGACGCCCGACGTCTCGAGCCAGCAGATTGAGCCAGCGAGGCGAAGAATGACGAAGTCCTGGTAGAAGCACTCCAGACATCTTACCAATCCTTAATGTTTGAAATAAACGGTCTGTTCTTCTGTGTTGCTTGGCTGTATCATCTGTCAAGCTGTTGTCCTGTCTCTTCCTGTCCCATCTCCACGATCCTCTTTTCGTGTCCCACAATGTCAAGTCAGACAGCCGGTCAAACAGGTGACACCATCCCACGGTATAGCACTTGAACCTTGAAACCTTGAGAGCCTGTCACACACATGGTTTCTAACAGGGGCTTCCCATCCTCACTGACATGCCCGAGAACGGGTCATGGGAAGGACCGCAGCGTAAGCTAATACTTTGCAGTCTGCATGACACGTTTCCTAGATCAATACGCTGCTGTGTGCGCCAAGGTACTCGCACCATCAAAGGAAAGGACCTTGAATGGAGGCCGTAGTCACGATGAAATTCAGCAGGAGTGTACCTAGTAGGTATAACAACAAACTTATGTAGTAGCAAAGAGTGATTTCCCTCCTACTCGACTCTATAAAACTATATCTTGTATGAGCACTCCCCAAGTTGGGCTCTAAAGCATCAACGGCCAAGGCTGGCCCGTCTGGGACAGACGGCTTAGTACCCGGCCTCACTTTTTAGGCGCCACCTGCCCCCTGCATGTGCTCGAATTTTCGGTCAAACGGTTCTACGTGCTTTTATGAAGTATCTCCCGTTAAGCCCGTCGGCTTGAGCCAACAGAACGAGCTAGTGCATAGGAGAACGGCGTAGTCATGGCAGAAGATCAGAAAATTCTCATAGACATATCTTAAACAAGCATAAGGATTCAAAAGACAGTCTGATCTTCTTATCTTGTTCTATCGGTATGGTAGACGACACAATTCAACAAGAATGTTAATCTCGAATGTGATGAGCCGCTTTTGCTCAGTGGAAACATACACCATTTATAACAGAGTCGATCCATGCACGAGCAATCGATACACGCGAGTATATACTGGGGTAGCCAGGCTTGTCACAGTCGTCACCCCAGGTCACCAAGCCAACGATCACGTCACCGCTCGAACGCTCCACAACCACTGGTCCACTGTATTCACCTGAGCACGATGTTTGGCTGGCAGCTCCACGTGAACACAACAAGGATTCGGTCACCTTTGTTTCTTTGGCGCAATTTGAATTGCTCATCAGCTGGACGTTAGAACGGAATAACTCGTAGCCCATCTGACTTAAGCCTTCATCGTCATCCCAGCCCATTGTGACAGCCCATTCGCCGTCCGTAACATCGGAATCGTCTGATTTAGCTAATGCCACAGGTGTAAACTTGCTGGGTTTCTTTAGCACAAGAACAGCAAAGTCGTACGTGAAGCCGCGTCTTAAGCTCTTTGGATGGGTGAGAATCGCCACGACCTTGATCTGTTCACCATCTTGGGTTCCATTTACATAATGCGAACCAATCGAGGCCCAACGTATATCCTCGAGTGTACAGGACGTCCCAGCGAGAAGATGAATTGGACTAATGAGTGACGCACTGCAGAAGTTAGTACCATCAACTGTAGTGCGAAGTCCAGCAACGTATGTCTTCATCCCGATGGGAACGATGCCTGTTTTCTCGAGAGGGGTACGGATATCGTTGCTTGAGGTACTTTTTGGTAAAACGTTCTTAACTTGAACAACGCGATTGTTGGATGTTTCGTCCAGCAAGGTCGGAATAGTATCGCTAGACAAATTGTCTCCTTGCACAAAGTGCTGGTATGAATCAGCTCGAAAAGTAGAAGGAAAAGCTAATACGCTTATGAAGGTGGTAACAAGCTTCATACTAATAGTCGGTCAGGAGTTGATATCAACGAAAACGGAGAATGGCAGAGCTTGTAAATTGTAGAACTTACCCAATCCTAAACTCAAGGCTGTTGATTTGCAGAGACGAGGAATAGGGAGCTGCACATGGATGGTGGAATCCTAAACGAAGCAAAAAGGAGCATTAAACTGCATGTATACCGAATGCATTCAAATACTGTCAAAAGTTGAGACAAATCGTGATTTAAAGTGTGTCCATGCGTTTTCCCTAGATTAAGCATTGGTTTATAGTAGTAGACAGTGGCTTAACTGACCCAACGTGAACTTGAGCTCAGCAGCACATTGCAATAGAGATGTCAGTGATATCATTTCACTGATATGGATGTCGACTATCGATTTGATGAATCGCTTTACATATCAACTCGTTGGCGTAAACTGGAAAATGATGTTCTCCGGTCAGTGCAGTCAAGAAACGATATAATCGTTTTTAGCTCCGAGAGACGTTCGTTAATTGTACGTCAGGCGGAGAGCATATGAATGCTGTTGGACGAATTGCCAGTAAGAATTGGGCTCGAGAAGAACGCACAGCTTGCTAAAAAAGATTAGGTATTGATAATATAGAGGATCGATGACTTGGTTTTGTAACATGAGTTATACCATGCGGCAGGTACTTGAACAGAGCGATACGAAACAGTTTGAATTCAGCGGTCAACATATCAAAACGAACTTGTACCGAATGAACCTACGAGGGGTTTTCGTTACCTCTCTTTTTGCTCTCGCGTCCTCATTTTGTGTGACAACGAACGGGGAATATGCTCAACGGCAACTAATTCTAGGCGGACAAGTCGTCCCCAGCGGCACCAAGACGTATATCACCAGTCTTCGGGCAACTCCTGATGGTGATACTATCTGTGGTGGCTCTCTCATTTCTCCTACGCATGTGCTGTGCGCGTCACACTGCGTACCTTACGATATACGTTGGGTCTCTATTGGTACGCACTATCGAAACGGTACTCAAGACGGTGAACAGATTAGAGTTGTGGCCGCCATGAGCCATCCAAATTACTCGGAGAACGTCTTGTACGCGGATGATTTTTCGGTGTTCGAGCTAGAGAGACCCAGCAAATACAAGCCGATTAAGATGGCTGCTCCTGACGACTCTGACTTCAAAGCAGGCAAGTGGGCTGTTACGATGGGATGGGGAGTGGATGCGGAGGTGAATGGCACTTACCCCTATGAGCTGCAGCGGGTAAACATTCAGCTATTAAGCGATAAGATGTGTGCTTCTGTTGTCAACATTGATTCCAGTATGGTGTGCGCCGGAGGTGTGTTGGGTCAAGACTCTTGCTTTGCCGATTCAGGAGGCCCAATGATTCTTGAAGGCTCTAGCAGCGATAGTCTGACGGAGGATGTGCTGATCGGTATCGTGAGTTGGAGCAAAGACGACACTTGTGGAAGAGAAGGCTATCCTGGTGTATACTCTCGTGTGTCGAATGCTCGGGCGTGGATCCATTCGATCACGGGTGGCAATGGTACTTGTCTTGTTTAGTTGGAGTGTATCTAATCTAATTTGAAGACAGCACATGATTTGATAAAGTAGGACTTGCATGTGGGCTTGTAGTTGCAAAGGGTACAGTGGCTTCGAGAACCGTGCCAGCATCACAATCACAATTACTAACTTCATTGCGTTACTGAATTTATTCTACTACGTATATCCGGGGTCTGTCCGATAGAGCTAGGATTTAAAGTCAAGTGAGGGAAATTGCAGCACGTATGAGCCGTATAAAAGATTACACGATCACCTTGAACCTGTTTACAGCAATATACTTATGGTTGGCAAGTACATTATTTAGATACTAAGTGCATTATGACTTCACTACGCCATCATTTTTTACTTTATTTCTTCATTAAACAACAGTCTTTTGATACATCAAGAATAGAACTTCAATTTAGAAGTAACATACGCGAACTAGCTTTGACGTGCATTTATATTGTGGTTGTCTCTATTGTGAGTGCATGGTCGCTAGATTCTGCTCGTGAATATTGTACTAATGTAAGAAAGTCCTTTGAGTAATTCTTTGACCTACATTACAAAATTCGAAATGCCGAACTACATGTACAGCTCCTCTCTCTGGCTGGTTTTGCAATATGAGCAAGGTTTGCGAGATGATGAATGCAACAAGATTGCGCTAGTGGCGCTTAGAGAGGTCGTGCCTCTCGAAACAAAAGAAATTAACAATCCTCATTGTCTAATCGCCTACACGATAGCACAATACAATGTACGGTCCAAACAAAGCTAACAATGTGCTACCCAGTGAACCCGAAAGCAAGTAATTGCAATCTGGTTGGCCACAGAAAGCGCATCTGTATTCAATCACCCACTCAGCAATGTGTGATCACGATCCAGAAGCATGTAGTGGCTTCCACCATTCAGCTAAAAGACGGTGACAATTCGCCAGTCCACATCGTCTGGCTGCGTCACAAGTGACTCAAACCTCCAAATAACTGATGACTTTTTCTCCAGCTGTTTTTGGTCGGCAGATTCAGCCGTTGCGACCTCCAAGTGCTCGACAGTATCCAGCAGTACATCCAACCGTAATCGTTCAACCATCGTCGCGTGATCCTCAGGAATAATATCCGGCGTCAAACTTTCCACCGTCATCTTCTCCCCGTCAACTGCATCTGTCTTCCCTTTTTCCACCTCTCTCTCCTCCTGGTGTTGCTCCAACCCGGCCACCTGTGCTCGGTTATACACTTCCAGCGCTTCCTCTTGCTTCATCGCCGCCAACGACATTCTATCCCAATTCACGTCGTAGAGATAGACACCATTGATGTCCAAGTGCCTAAGCGTAAATCTGTTGCCCGTCTTGCTCGTCTGCTTCATGGCAAATAGAAACGCTTCGTAACAAGCTACTGACAGTCCGGACTTCATCTTTTCCGCTGCAGGGGACACAGAAGTGGTCCCCGTGGCGAAGTCGACGAACTCCCTCGAGTACATGGTGTGGACAGCCAAGTCACAGGCAAAACGAGCGCCGTTCAAAAAGTCAACAGCGTCGATTTCCGTGTTTGTGGGAAGCTGCAGCTTCGTGAACAGCAGATAGTTCTGTAGCATCCAATTAGAGGGCGGGAAGACGCTGTGGTAGACATATCGAGCCATTTGTGTATTGGCACGCTCTCTGGCACGATTGCCAAATTGCAAAATTCCTTCAGTGCCATCAAAGACCGACAGTTTTGCTTTGGAGGACGAGGACGAAAAGTGCTACGAGTAGAGCATGGATACACATTCGGTAAAAACAAAGTTATGACTCTTCCGTGTGAGATTAGATCGAGAAAGTGGAATGACACAGAATGCGCGTACTTGAAATGAAGATGAGAGAAACGGAATCAAGCAGGAAGTTGTCCTACGAAGACCCAGCGGTGAGTACACGTGACGTGTTAGATTCTGCATTTTGACTTGTGGTTGTGAGTCGATACTACAACTTGATTGGTTGGAAAAGAGAGCTGATGGTATACAAAATACTATACATGTTACAGGTAGGTTGGTATACTTGGAGTCGGTCGATCTACTGGTTGAAGCACAGCACCCCACGGCCTAGATCTCCTGTAAATACTATCTCGCCAATAACTCGCATGGTGAATTGGCAAGATATGTCGGTTGGTAGCACAAGTTTATATCGTTTAGTAGACTCAACGGCGTCGATGTCCTCGATTACGGCAACTTCAAGTATATGTAGAATACCAACTGTACTTTACAACTTTTGCTCCGCCTGTACTTGCCCCTGCAAGCACAGGCTTTGCTTCGGCTCCGGTAAGTGATTCACCATAGGCCTTTATGCAGAGGGACCTTATTGCAACGTTAGAGCAGACGCCAAGATCACTATCAACACTCTTGCCCTCCTCGAGATTTACCGAGAACCCGCCGTCTCTTTTAACCGATTCCATGCTGGAGTGAGGTGTTTCTTCATCACTAACCCCTTATGTGGAACAAGGGATAAGTGGTTAAGAGACGCCTGCGCGTTGGCTCGCGCAGGCTTTAGGGCTACGTGATAAGATTTGAGGCTCGTATTGTTGCACTTGGAAACGTTTCTGAAGTTGAATTCTAAGAGACTCTCTCTCCAGCCATCTTACCACTGGAGGCGGAACTAAAATACAAGTGTATGTTGTAGATATCAACATGGCATTAGGAATGTCGCGTACTTCTAACCAGATCTGCAACTGCTTTTTATAAGGATAAAACTCCGCGACTGCTCACGTAGAAGCTCATTCTTAGTCTGATTTATGGACTCAGCAGCAGCGTAAGTAACGGGGTGAGTCCGTTACATAATATTGACACTTATATGAAGTGTCAATAAGAATATTATTATAACTAGTACTATTCGACAATATTATCTTTTCTTGTAATGTTATTCTTGCATCTGAGATGCCTATCTTCTGGCTAATTTAGGCCATTATAAGAACCAACGCGCTGACCAATGACTGATAGACGCGTGCATGAGTGGAAGGCAAGTTGTCGACGTACAAATTTTAAGTTGATTACTTTTAGGACAAGATTATGACAGATTAGTTTTTATTAGATGGTTCTACTATATTAAATACAGTTCTCTTTATCCTTACGACTGAGTTCATCACTTAGTCGTATAGCTACCTCTGCCTTCGTCCGTGTACGCGATGTTTCGAGGCACCTGGATACACTAGGTAGCTATGCTGTTATCAGTATAGTCGGAGAGTGCCCCGTTACAGCTTGGCTATTTGTCTAACGGGCTAAGTAACCGTTACCGTCTTACACTAAAGGGCGTTGAGGAAGCGCTCTTAATTAACTCTTAAATATAACTTTGTTTTATTTTTTGTTTTAGTTCTAATTCGCAGTAAGTGCGAATATGATCCCTAGCTCATGGGAACCACTCAATATGGAAGTCGACTTATTATTGGCTAATTATTGGGTCTGGCACCCCAATAATAAACCAATAATAAAATGACGCGCAGTATCCGCTAATCGGATACTGCCCTATGCCTACTTGTGTAATTATGTATTAATCCTATAACTACTCATGTAATAGGTTACCCCATTACATCACCCCCCTCTTTAAGTTGCGCTTACCTCAACGTAAGCGCGAATCGCAGAAAGTTTCTTCTCGACCAACGGCGTAACTCCGAACCTGTTCAGTTAGACTTAACTGAGCAGCATGGACCCTAGGCGTCCACGAGACAATGTCTCTGACAACCAGAACTGGGAACACCAAGCGACAATCCGTAGAGAGCAGGCGCCGCAGGTCATGGATGGGGACTTGAAACCGTGGCGCTTGTATGGTCTTGAAGGTGCTGTCGAACCCGAGCCACTGGAGGTCATGAAGGACCTTTTCACGCGATACCGTACAGTGAGAGGCAAAGCGACGAACAACGCATATACCGACGATGCGTTGCAGAGGTCTTGGTGTGCCTCCATCAGGCGCTGGAGCGCGAGCCTACGTGAAGGAACGTCCTTCACGTCCTGGCTCGACGGTCGCGAGGGAACGCGTGATAGACACGCTATTGGCGACCTGCGCCGGCGCATCTGTCGTATGACTTGTGACGAGTATCACCTTTGTTACGTCCACATCCGTGAGGGATGTCCAACGTGCAACGTGGGCAGATCGCGACCGGTCCGGCAGGAATGGGACGACTTGGTGTGTGCGCGAGGCATGCCCGATCATATTCGTCCATGGATTGCCCGTTATGAGAGAAGCCTTTCGGAGCTCCAGGTGTCCGATGTAATGGGCTACATTACACACATAGTATTAATATGAATAAACAATTACATATGTAGGCAGGTGCTGGGCCCGAATAGCGGGCACAGCGTGGTAATTTATTATTGGGGCCTAAAGTCCCAAAATGGACCAATGATAAATCAACCTGAAATTGTGTGGTTCCCGAAAGGCGGGAACACTGTCGTATTTATTACGACTAAAATCTTCGTAATTAGTACGAATTAAAACCAAAATAAAATCAGAGTTAAATTTACTTGATACCTAATACTTGGGCTTAAATCTTCCTCAAGCGCGCGTGTAAGCTAGTGACGGTACGTTCTAGACCCGTTACACCTGGTAGAACTTTGTAGTCCTTCCTATGCCCGAGTTTGGGATGAGCGAATCGTCGTACTTTGACGCTCCAGATTTATTTCTGGAGCACGCGACCTTCCCCCATCTTACTGGTGTTGAGTGGGATGCCCTTAATCGCCTCGCGGCGATATCGGGAGAGGCATTCGTCGCGTCGCTGATGATCAGCGACCCCTGACGCCCAACGTCTCGCCATACATGAGTTTATGGCACGCGAGCTCGCTGAATCCAACCGGCGAGGCTTAACTCCCTCGCGAACTTCACGTAATGAGGCCGTGAAGATGGAAACCTCCTCCTACTCTGGAGAAGGTAAGGACCGGTTGTCGCTGAATCGGTGGTTCCGAGAAGTTGATATCGCCATCGCCTCGAGACTTCTTGAGGCACCAGCGAAGGTCAACTTTCTTCTTTCCCGCCTCACCGGGAAGGCCAAGGAGTGGGCTCTTGGTAAACTCGTTGTGGACGAGCACGCATTCTACACCTTGGATACCATCCAGGACGATCTTCGTCTTGCTTTCGAGCCACCGCAAGAGGAGAAACTGGTGCGATCAAGATTCCTGTCGATACGACAGGGTAAAATGGCGATGCGCGACTACGTGCAGATGGCTAGGCATCTGGCGTCGTGTATTATCATGCACCCCATGGTCATGTACACGCAGGTGAATGTCTTTGTGAATGGTATGCGTGAGGGGCAGACCCGCTTATCGCTGGAGCGCGCCGAGCCTGCCACATTGGAGGAGGCATTTGCCATCGCACTCCGTGAAGACTTTAGGGTCGCAAAGGCATATGCCAAACCCTCGGTCGTCACCGTTCCCCGGGCTTCTGGTCCAGAACCTATGGAGATCGACGTGATTGAGTCGTCGGGTGACCGACGACGTGTCATTCATCATAAGGGTGACGCTCGCACCGGGCGTCAAATGGTTTGCTTTCGTTGTCGCAAGCCAGAACATCGCGCGGCAGAGTGCCTTGCGCCAGCAATATGGTGCAAGTAGTGGACGCCCATCATGAGGGTGCTGTACCGGCCGCACGTCTAAAAAACGGTCGGGAACAGTAGGTGCAGGGCGCCCTTCTGGTTGGAACGGAGGTCCGGGTCCCCCGGTGGCAGCCCAACCTTCCAGTCCTCCTGCGATACGCGCACGGTTAAATACCACCACTACGAGTGGTGATTCACGTCTAATTATTGTCAGTTTACATGTCGCCGGCGTCCGGCGACCTCTGCGAGCACTCCTGGACTCAGGAGCAACAAATAATTTCTTTCGTGAATCTTGTTTATCGATGCTGCCACCCAGCATCCAGGTCCGTGAGGGACCTGGCCAAGTCGTCATCAAGTTAGCTGACGGGAAACCACACCGCGTATCGCGGCGCGAAGTGTCGTTGCCGTACACGTTTGATGGTTTTCGCAGTAATGATGATTTCTTGGTGATCGCAATGAATTATGCATTCGATTGCATACTGGGCATGCCATGGTTGGCACGTTATAAGCCCCAGATCGACTGGTTAGCCAGATCAGTGAGACGTCGACGCAAGTTCGATGTCAGTGAAGTGTTTACCCATCTCTTGGAATCTCCAAGTGACTGGCCGAACGTCACAGTCGTGGATCGTGATTCCACGACGTTGGCGGTGCACAGAGCGAGCGATGGTCCTCTCTGCACTTCTTCTGCTGTTCTTCGAGACACAAGTGACAGTGACTTCTCGCTACAGAGCGAAGAGGACGACGAGGACGACGCGGTCAAACAGGGGTTCCCGCACGTCATTAATGCGGTTGAACAGGGGTTCCCGCACGTGAATGCAGTGGTTGAACCGGGGTTCCCATCTGCACCTATTGTGGTCGAGCAGGGGCTCCCACAAGGGCATTGTGACGACGAGCAAGAGCTCGCCAGCGAGTGCGACGTGGACGGACAGTAGTCCCCACGCGAGAGCATGATGGTCGAACCGGGGTTCCCATCATCACCCACTGTGGTCGAACCGAGGTTCCCACATGGGCATATTGTGGTCGAGCAGGGCCTCCCACACGAGTACAACGTGGACGGACAGGAGTCCCCACGCGAGAGCATAATGGTCGAACCGGGGTTCCCATCATCACCCACTGTGGTCAAACCGAGGTTCCCACATGGGCATACTGTGGTTGAGCAGGGGCTCCCACACGGGTTTACGGCGGCCGAGCAGGAGCTCCCGCATCAAGTGTCGACGGTCGAGTTTGGGGTACTCCCGTCCAGTGTTTCCGGCATCTTGGATGAGGACATCCAGTGCCTAGAGGGGGGTGATGGTTTATCACTTGACTGCGGTTCGCCAGCTTCGAGTAGTGACTCGAAGCACGATGGGGACAACAGCACCGAGAATTTAGCGTTGGAATGTGTCCACGCTATCGTGTACGTGGAAGGGAGTCCACAAAGGCGCCAATATATCGAGGCCGAGAGTCCTCCTCGTGATGCGTCTTCCATTACCAGCCTTCCAGGGCTTTCCTGGAAGCATTTCCTACGTGACCTTAAGGGAGGCACTGTGGAACAAGTGTGTCTAATCACCAACGAGGTGGTTACCGTAGCAAACGAGGAGCATATGGCGCGTCCTCGAAGCGCTGAGCCGAAATCAGCGCGTGAAGAAAGGTTTGCATCACAGTCATGGGAGGCTCTGCGAGAGTCTGGTAACCCCGTCTACGACATTGCTCGTGAGTATGTAGACGTGTTCCCGGACAAGATCCCGGCTGGACTTCCTGCGGACCGTGGTGTTCGGCACGAGATTGATCTCGTGCCAGGGTCGAAGTATTGTGTGACACGGCAGTGTCCGTTGCCTCGAGATCAAGTCGAAGCTATTGACGCATTCTTCGAAGGCCGCCGCAAAGCGGGTCATGTGCGTGAAAGTATCTCACCACATTCGAGTCCAACCTTCTGCGTGAAGAAGGCTACGGGAGGCTGGCGTATAGTGCATGCGTTCAATAAGTTGAATGATGCCACTATTCCTGCGCAAACGCCAATTCCCAGGAAGGACATGGTGCTGAATTCCATGTCAGGAAGTGTCATCTTCAGTGCCATCGACTTGGCCGATGGCTTTTACCAGATTCTGATGCGACCGAGTGATATCCTACGCACCGCGGTGATCACCCCGAGTGGCATGTTATGGAGTGGCTGGTTATTCCACAAGGATTGAAGAACGCTCCGGCCACTTCAATCGCATGGTGTCTCAAGTGTTGAGACCTCTTCGGAACTTTGCTCCAAGTTATTTTGACGATATTTTCGTCCATAGTCGCGCCGAGGGCAACCTAAACGATGTCCAAGTTCACCTTCAACACCTGAAGCAAGTGTTTCAAGTTATGCGGGAAACCAAGTTGTACGCGAATCTCAAGAAGTGTGTCTTTTGTGCACCGGAGATTCCGGTGTTAGGTTGCTATGTGAGTAAATCGGGAGTTTGAGCTGATCCAGAGAAGGTGTCGTCCATCTGTTCTTGGCCCACGCCCAAGAACCCTACGGAGTTGCGCCAGTGGCTCGGCTTGGCTAATTATTTGCACAAGTATACGAAGGACTATGCTGGTTCTATCCAGCCTTTGTCGTCACTCTTGAAGAAAGACGCCACGTGGTTGTGGCGTCCCGAGCACCAAGCAGTCTTCGAAGCAGTAAAGAAGAGCCTAGCGTCAGCGCCAGTCCTGGTCCTACCAGACGATTCCAAGCCGTTCCACATGGTTTGCGACGCCAGTGATTTTGCAATCGGTTGTGCCCTCATGCAATTTGATGATGAGGGCCGTGGGTTACACCCGAGCCGTGTTTATTTTATGAGATCGTCGCAGCGTACAAGGGTGATTCAGATTATGCAGACATTATCGAGTATCTGCGTGCTCCCAGCGATGCTGCACTGGGAGCATTATCCCGAACCAAGCGCGACCACATTCATCGATACAGTTTAGACGGCGATTTGCTTCTGTATAGCATCGACCAATTCGATGCTCCTCGCATGGTGATCTCCAACGACATGGATTTGCGTGCAAGAATCATCCACGAATACCACGATGCCCCTGCTGTCGGCCATTTAGGCTGCGAAAAGACTTTTGCGGCTGTGTCTCGAGACTTCTTCTGGCCCCACATGTATAAGTGGGTACGCAACTGGATCCGAACGTTCGAAATATGCCAGTGTGAAGCCATCTCCATCGTCACAGGCTACCTTGCGATCGTTGCCAATTGCAGCAGAGGCCTGGAGATCAGTTTCGATGGACTTCATCTTCGGTCTTGCGCCCGATAGCCAAGCTCGAACGGGCATCTTGGTCTTTGTTGATAGATTCAGCAAGATGACACATCTCGTGCCTGTTCACGCTAAGGTCACCGCGGCAGAGACCGCGGCGCACTTCATCGACGCGGTGTTCCGTCATCATGGCCTTCCAGAAAACATTGTATCGGACCGTGATCCGCGATTCACGTCCGCATTTTGGACGTCACTTTCCGAGCTCCTCGGGACAAAAGTGCTGATGTCGACTGCGGACCATCCGGAAACGGATGGGCAGACCGAGTGCGTGAACCGGGTCCACGAAGACGTTCTTCGAAGTTATGCTACGTCATTTACAAGTTGGAGTGCATTTTTACCACTCGCTGAGTTCGCACTCAATAACGCCGTACACGCGTCAACAGGGTTGACGCCATTTTTTGTGAATTCGGCTCGTCACCCTCGTGTTCCTACTCTCCTGGCCGTGGGGCGACCCACAACACCTAGTGGCTCCACTAGGGGGGATAAAGGTGATAAACAAGGATCGAGTGCAGCTCATGGTATTTTGAGCGCGAATGCAGTAACCCGATCCAAGGCAAAGACGACCACTTTGACGCCATCAGACGTGGCGTCCCCATTAGCTCGATGGACTGCGCAGACATTGATTGACCCGTCTTCGGGTAAGCGTTCGCCTACTGCCAACTACGCGCCGATTGAGTCGGCGCGACCAATTGATGACATGGCTGTGTCGGAATTTATACTCCAACGTCAAGCCATCACCCGGTTTGTACGCGACGCACTACAATCTGCGGTAGACCAACAGAAGGAGAACGCTGACAAACATGGCAGAAAGAACATGAGCAAGTTTGAGAAAGGTGACCGTGTATTATTATCTACGGAAGGTTTAAGGGATTCAGCGGTCACTAACCTGGGCGCGAGTAAACTCGCGCCACGCTTCATCGGTCCATTCAAGGTTCTGAAGGCAATCGGCGACGCTTATACACTCGACGTCCCCTCTTCACTGCGACTCCACCCGACATTCTATGTCGGGCGGCTGAAGGAATATCGTCCGGCTACGCTTCACGGTTTGGCTCCGACGCCGGCTTCAGAGGTCCGTAAGTCGAACGGCCTTCCCGTCGTGCTCGACGCGCCGATGACATGGGGCGGGGCCTCGATCCCGTCTGAACCTGACCAAGCACCTAGCGTTCCAGAACCCTTATCCGTTCGAGAAGTTCACGGTTCGACTGCCGGGTCTCACTCGAAGTCTTCTCCGCCCGGGCAGCACGTTCACTGGCAGCCTCAGCCTCCAGCTGAGCATCGGCAGCTATGTTCACGGCCTGATCAACATCGTCCTGAGCACCCAGGACGCCAGCACTACCATCGCGAGAGCCCTCCTCCGCTTGTTGACGCGGAGGGACAGGTGCGATGGATTGTAGACCGCATTGTGGGTCACGAGGACCCTCCACAACCAGTACTGCAGTCGGCTCATGAGAAGCGCGCGGTTCCGTCCGTGCGCAGGTACCGAGTACGTTGGCTTGGATTCCTCTCCCGAGCAGGATACATGGGAACCACGTTCCTCGCTCCTTCGTGACGTTCCAGATGTGGTTCTGTCGTATGAAGCCACGAAGTCGGGCTATTCCAAGGCGGGCGAGCACGCAAACGCTCTCGTGACAAACGAGAGCGGTAAGGAGATCCACGTCGTAGGGAACGGGAACGATGACGCGAACGAGAACGATGTCGTGAACGAGAACGATGCCGTGAACGAGAACGTCGCGGTGAATACATATTATCACGATTGCGAGGCGAGAATCGCGCAACAGGACGGGAAGGAGAACGTGTCGCTGCCCTGCGCTGATGATCCCGCGGAGATTGACTCCGCTGTCGCGAGTGGTGCTGCCAGCGAGGCGCACCACGAATAACTACGCTTCTCCGTTTGCTCAGACTTCGCTCATACTTTGCAATTCAACTTCGTTCGCGATCACTGAGTGGACACTCAGCGATGTGTCGTCGCCATTCGTCATGAGTTGGGCGTGGAGTCGAGTCACAAGACCGGCATCCTTCATTGAAATGGACGAAGCAGAGGCGGTCCTCATTCCAAGCATCCTCACACACTCTTTCGCGTAGCGCGCCGATGGAGTGATCGGCGCGAAGCTCCTCTCGATTGGCGAGCCATAATTGGAAGCTGCTACCATCCTCGAGCATCCGATTCCAACGTTGGACGAAGGCACACCAAGAACGTTGCAGGGCTTCATACCCGATTCCATCAAGACCCTTCCCGCGCAGTTTTCGAAATCGGCGAAAGTAGTCCCGCATCGTGTCCAGCGAGTCCGGAGCGTGATCTCCGGACAAGTCGTACAGTGACCAAGGTATGAGTTGCCGCGCCATGATGCTGGTTGTTGCACTCCCGCTGATGTTTCTTGGGAGTGCTGCTGGATTGGGTGTTGGGTCTCCGGACATTGCTTGTTCGTTTGTGAGCGATGGGGTTTCGACAGTTGAGCACTCACGGGTTGGTGAGTGCTGTCATGAGAAGGGGGTGATGTAATGGGCTACATTACACATATAGTATTAATATGAATAAACAATTACATATGTAGGCAGGTGCTGGGCCCGAATAGCGGGCACAGCGTGGTAATTTATTATTGGGGCCTAAAGTCCCAAAATGGACCAATGATAAATCAACCTGAAATTGTGTGGTTCCCGAAAGGCGGGAACACTGTCGTATTTATTACGACTAAAATCTTCGTAATTAGTACGAATTAAACCAAAATAAAATCAGAGTTAAATTTACTTAATACTTAATACTTGGGCTTGAGTCTTTCTCAAGCGCGCGTGTAAGCTAGTGACGGTACGTTCTAGCCCCATTACACGTGTACCCTCAACTACCTTCGTTGCTTCAAACACGGCCTTTTCGTCGTAATTACCCAATAACACCTTAATCTAGTCCATATCGTGGCCGAATTTTACTTTATTGAAGTCACCTAGGCATTTTGTCCAGTAGACGGGCGCTTCACATGCTATCACGTGCTACTAGCATACACAACTTAGGTACAATGAGGAAGCGATTAAACCGACTTATCTCGTGTGCGTTGTAGGAGTTTCCGGTTGACGCGAGGGCTCGTGCAACAGTTGTCGTTCATCGAAGCGACTTGAACAACGAACCTAGGAATAAACACCCGCAACGTCTTGGTTTCTGTAAACAGTCTTCCGGAGCGAAGTGATCGATATAAGCTAAAAGTTAAAGACTTAATTTTACTCAATAGGATTACTAAATATAAATCGAAAAGATGATACGACCATTCTATACGTGATTAAATGCGCGTCTCTTTGGAAGCGCATCCGTACGTGGCGAGCTTCAATATATTCAAGCTCCATGAAGACGTCCGTATGTGACGTCAAGATGAAGCCTAGTCCCCACTGGGCGCTATCCCCTTCAATGTGAATAACACTGATGATATCACATACATGAGGGTGGGTCACATTGATGTGCCTCACCAAGTGGAAGGTCTAAAGTACTCACATACTTTTTAGACCTCCACGTTAAGAATGCCATAATTTACGGGCACGCGTAACACAAGGTCATATTTAGCCCGTTACATGTCCAAACTGACAAATTTGGGCTGGTCAAAATGTCATTCAGCTTGCTGCTCAGTTCCACCTACTTGAAGACATTGAATGGGCAGTCATTTTTCGCCAAGCAGCTTTTAGTTTTACCTATTCTGAGGACTTTGTCTACATCTCTGTAGACCCCACCTACCCGCATCAATGATTTTGGTCAATTTGCCATCGGAATAGTGTCGAAACTCCCTCTTCGCTAAGATTTAGTGGATGAAGCTTCTTCATTTTTTCAAACCATTTGTTACACCTCTTGTGCTTGTTCAACTTGTCTTTAGCATTCATCAGATCGTACTTATTAAAAGCGTACTCCATAGGTTTATTGTTGCATATTCTCATCTGGAACGTCGTCATTTTAAGACTTCCAATGCATCGATACTTGTTAGATAATCGACAGAAGAGACTCTACCTTCATTGTCTTTGTGCACAGTGGTAAACTGTTCCCCATCTTCGTAGTCTTCGTCTGCAGTCCTCAGAAACCTCAGGACAGGCACATTATCCTTTCCAGCAGTGAGCTAATTTACCGAAGTTGTCATACACCGAGCCGAGTGTAGGCAAGGAGTCAGCCTTAGTACTTCCAAAAAAGAAACGTAGTGAAAGCACATTGCTGTTCTTCGTCAAATGTTCTTTGTGCTATCGCAATGGTGACCAGGGAGTGAATTACGAAGTGACAAGTGATCCTATCGCGCACACATCATCAGACCACCATAACTTTCAATATGGATGTTTAATGCAAATTTATTTTCCTACGTAAGCACAGGGAGTGTGCGATCATGTGCTGTGTCGCTTCAAATTAATACTCCGGAACATAACGTGCAATTTTTAGAAGAAAACGCACGGATAATCAAAAGCGTCACCTGGTCAAAGCGATTATTGGTGCTGCAGCCGACTTAAAATGCGGTCAAGTAATTGGCGTATGTCTGTCAAGCGTTCACGTAAGGGCATTGGTCGGCGCCCTCTGACACACAGGATTCGATTCGCTCTTTCAGCCTAAAGCGTTCATCGTTTATATGTTCATGGCTCGTGCCCCAATGCTGCAGTGATTATGCAGACTACGTAATACGGATTGTGTCACGATGTCAGAGGTGCAACGATTGATAATAATAGAGCACAGGAAGCTTCGAAGCTTGCAATCCCATAGGCAGAGCTGGAATTGCTACGGTTGATGCTGCTTTTAAAAATACTCATCACCTTTGATTGTGTTTGATCGTGACGTCCGCATTAGCTACTGCGTTGCAATGTGGAGATGGATGTCATTTCGGAAGATATCGCTTATAAACTTCAATTGGGGGCTCAGTTTGGAAAATATATTTCACAGGCCACACCACTAGTCTTCTCAGTGGAGCACAAAAAGCAAGTATGAACGTCGAAAGTGAACGCTTGACAGACGTACGCCATTTAATTGACGACACATTAAGTCGGCTGCAGCACCAATAATCGCTGTGCCCAGGTGACGTCCTTGGTCATCCCTGCGTTTTCTGCTGAGATCTCATGCTCTTTTGATGATGGTTTCAAACCTAAGTTAACCTAATCAACCTCAATTGACGGCCGATGCTAAAGATCAGCAGCGTTGGTATCATCGAAGTAACAGGGCACCCTCCAACTATGCTGATAACAGTGTAGTCTACCTTTACTGATGACAGTGTAAGCAGGTGCCTCAAAACCTCTCTTACATGAAGATACAGAGGAAGCTAACAACTAAACAAACGTTGTGAAGAAAATGAGAACTGTAACGGGGTTACACGACGGTTGTAGCGTCTTTCCGAGAGTTTACGGTTAAACTCCCTTTTGTATTGCATATAATGCATCATTATACTTCTCTTTAGAGAAGTATTAAGTATGAGCGTTAAGATACGGTATTCGGTAATACAGTATCTTATCGATTGGGATTCGATAAATCACTAACGCTGCATTAAGTACATCATACACAAATGTTTAGACGATACGTCGTCCAATAGCAAAGTCTGCATATAATAATTACTATTATAGTAATTAATCTAGTGTAGTGTACTTAGAGTAGGACTATTCATAAAATCTTAAAGCATAAATAAAATCAGTTCTCCTTTTAAGTTTAAGATCGCAAGTCGTTCTGACTTGCTCTCTTGTGCACTTCGAGCGTTGGTTCTCTGAACCTCTAAGTTTCTAGCTTGTTCTGCACTCTGTACGTTGGTTCTTTGAATCTTAAGCTTATTGCTTGACTGACTAAAAGTCTCTTCCCTCGTTCCTTAGAACAGGGTGACTTTAAGTCGTTTAATTAGTTCCTTAGAACTAAGTGGCTTTTAGCCTTAACTCTATTTAGTTCTCTAGAACTAAGAGGCTTCCAGCCGAAAGTCGTCCTCTGGGTAAAGAGCTGTGCAGCTCCGCTACACTTGGTACCACTTGTAGTCAATCCTACACCTGAGTCTTTAAAGACTGACCCTCTGTGAGGATGGAGAATCAAAATCACCTCTCCGAGGCACAACGACTCGCCTTAGATAAACTATCGGCGTTCGTCGGGCCCGATCAAATCGAGGCCCTTTTAGCCCAAGGCCCCGAGGTTCTAAATGCTCGTCTTGAGGCCTTTATGCATTATGAAGCAACGCTACTAGGGCAGGTCCATGACCAGGCAGCGTCAGCTGCGCCTACACAGTACATCCCGGTACCTGTGCCCGATGCAGAGCCAAAGGCTCGCCCACTTGTTTTAAACGTAAAGACCTTCGAGGGGAAGGAGGGAGAAAATCTTCTCCTTTGGATCCGAGAAGTTGAAATGGCAATGGATGCCGCCATGCTTGTATCAGATAAGCAACGAGTTGGCTTGACCATTTCGAAGCTCGGTGGAAGAGCTAGAGAGTGGGCTCTAACGAGCGATGTCTCTGTAAATTCTGCATTCCCCACATGGAAAATGCTTAAAAAGCAATTAACTTGGGTGTTTGCACCGCCTAATCAGGCTTATCGTGTGCGCTCAGCATCTTAGCTACCCGACAAGGTAAGAAAGAATTGTCGGATTATGTCCAAGAGTTGAGAACTCTCATTGCTGCTATGCAGCAGGACCCACTGGCAGAGAAAGTCCGAGTAACCATTTTTATGGAAGGACTTCGCACTGGGGTAGCCAGGACGGAAGTTTTCCGTGTCCAGCCTTCGACTTTCGAGGAGGCAGTAAGCATAGCGTTTAACGCTGAATTTAATTTTAAATCTGCTCGATATGGTCTGCCCTGGTATCAATCAAATACCTCTAACAGGGCGGAACCCATGGATCTCAGTCAAGCTGAAGAAGCTGAGCTTCAAGCTGCTGAGCAGCAAGGTAACATCCGTAGATGTTATATGTGCGAAAGCACTAGGCATCTCCGCCCTAGCTGTCCGTTGCAAAAGCATCGTTCAAATCGGCAAAGCCGAAACCCTGCTCCTAGCCAAAAGGCGAGCACCGCAGGGGAAAACGTCAGCTCCCAGTAGGCGCGGGGCGCCCAACTGGGAAAGAACTAAGTTCTGTTGGATCTTTAAGAGGTAAAGGTAAACAGGGCTTAGCCCCAGGTGGTTCTGTGGAGGCTCCCATAGAACAAGATTACAAGCCAGGCTTGTTGGTTGTGTCGGCAATCGTTAAGGGTTTTGAGAAACCATGGTCAATTTTTAATTGACTCAGGGGCGTCAGGTAATTATGTCCGACGTTGTTCCCTTGAAGGAAGTCAGCTGTATGCTGAGGCGCTAGAAGAGCAAGAGGGTGACAGTATAACCGTGCGTCTCGCGACCGGTGTACGTGTCACCGTTCCTAAAGTTCCGTTGAACTTAGGTGTGAAGTTCTTCGACTTCAATAGCGTTGAACGCTGTCTTGTCCTAGATTTGGACTCGAGATATGATCTCATTCTCGGTATGGACTGGCTGGAACGCCATGAGCCGTGGATCGATTGGAGATCCAAAACTTTAGGCGGAACGCGCAATGTTCCTAGCGAAGCTTTGGAGAGTCATGAACCCACCTTCGCTAAGAAACAAAAGTGCTATTGGCGCGAGCCATTAACTGATTCAGTTAGTGTGCTTGACATTAGAGTGTATGAGTTGATAAACTCCGATGTCAACAATAATATAGTGTCGAGCAGAGCTCAGTGACACTTAGTGTAACGGCACGTACTCCGTTGAGTGATACTCAAAGTAATATTGAGACACTGGATGTCGGTAATGACATCGGCTCTCGTATAGAGCAAGTTAAGGTCGATGACCTTGTTAGTAATATTGGCTGTAAATGCGATTTACTAGATGTCGGTAATGACATCTGCTCTCGTATAGAGCAAGTTAAGGTCGATGACCTTGTTAGTAATATTGGCTGTAAATGCGATTTACTGGATGTCGGTAATGACATCTGATCTCGTATAGAGCAAGTGAAGGTCGATGACCTTGTTAGTGATAATGGCTGTAAATGCTATTCACTGGATATCGGTAATGACATCGGCTCTCGTATAGAGCAAGTGAAGGTCGATGACCTTGTTAGTGAAGTCACTGGTACTAGTGACCCACTGGGTGTCGATAATGACATCGGCTCTCGTATAGAGCAAGTGAAGGTCGATGACCTTGTTAGTGAAGTCACTGGTACTAGTGACCCACTGGGTGTCGGTAATGACATCGGCCTTCGCATAGGGCAGGTAAGTGACAAGGGGTCTGTTGACCTTGGGGATGATAATATCCCAAGTACTTTAAAGAGTACGGTCTATTTAATGAGACGGCAGCGTCGCCAGATGGCGGCTGCGAGACGCAAAGCGTCTGTTTTATCGCATAGTAATGTCAGCGACCAGTTGTACACCCTGGTCAACGGAGTGACAGGTGATGTAGATGGTGAGGTTGACCTTGAGGCCCTCCCATCATCAAATGCTCTCTTAGAGCTAGACGAAATGGCTGTGGATGAATTTCATCAGGCCTTGAAGGCAGGTGATCTATCCGATATGGTGGTCATTCGACCTACCCTCGAGCTGAACTCATCCTCGCTTGTCGATGAGACAGTCCTTAAAGATACAAAAGCAGCACTAAGTGCACGTAGTGGGGCATCTATTCTGAAGGACCCTTCAGATCCCTACTATCCTTTAGTTAAGTAATTCCAGGACGTGGTGTGTCACGATCCACCGTCGGTTCTACCACCTGATAGGGGTGTACGTCATGAAATTGACTTGGTTCCCGGAACCAAATACTGTGTAACACGGCAGTGGCCTTTACCCAAAGAACAGTGTGACGTCATTGACGAGTTCTTTCGTGCAAAGCACGCGGCGGGCATGGTGCGCGAGAGTAAATCTCCGCACTCGACACCCACTTTCTGTGTCAAGAAACCGAATGGTAAATGGCGTATCGTTCATGCTTATAATAAGCTCAATGCAGCCACTATAACTGCACAGACGCCAATACCTAGAAAGGATGTTCTTCAGAACAATATGTTCGGTTGTACCATGTACAGTGCACTCGAATTGGTCGATGGTTATTACCAATTGCTCATGCGAGCTAGTGATATTCCGCTTACTGCTGTTAGTACTCCGAGCGGTATGCTCTGGGAGTGGTTAGTGATGCCCCAGGGGCTATCTAATGCTCCGGCTACGTTTAACCTTTTGGTGACGCAATTGTTTCGACCCCATCGAAGTTATGCACAGACGTACTGTGATGACATTTTTGTCCATAGTCGAGCTGAACATGGGCGGTCAGATATTGAGAACCATATAGTTAATTTAAGAGCTGTTCTCGAGTGCATGCGCACTAATAAATTATATGCTAATGCATCTAAGTGCATCTTCGGGGCCGAAGAAATTCCCTTTCTAGGGTGCTTCATTGGGAAACGGGGCCTAAGAGCGGATCCCGCCAAGGTCAAAGCCATAGTCGATTGGCCTGTTCCACAGTCTTAGAAGGACTTGCGTAAATGGCTTGGCCTTGCCAATTACTTACACAAGTACAGCGAGAATTACGCTGATATCGATCGGCCGTTATCCAATCTCCTTAAAAAGGATGTGGAATGGTGTTGGCATGCCGAACACGAAGATGCTTTTCAAGCGGTGAAGGATAGCCTTCTTCATGCTCCTATTTTGGCTTTGCCAGACCCTGATCGACCGTTTAGCGCCGTCTGTGACGCGTCGGATTTTGCCATTGGCAGTGCTCTGTTACAAACAGATGATGAAGGCCGTGAGCGTGTAGTCGCTTTTGAATCTCGCCAGCTGAAAGCTGCAGAAAAGAACTATCTAGTTCATGACAAAGAGCTACTTGCGATGAAGTATGCCCTGGTCAAATTCAGAGTTCATCTGCTGGGCTCAAAGCCTTTTTGTGATCTATACCGATCATGCTTCGTTACGAACTTCGACTCAGTCGCCGCATCTCTCGCAGAGAATGGCCAGATGGCTGTCATTCTTTGCCGAATATAATTTTGAGGTGAAATATAAGCCGGGCAAGCAAAATGCTTTGGCTGATGCGTTGTCACGCAGACCTGACTATGAGCTTGCTCATGTTACGACGTTGTCGTCTTCACTTTTTGATCTCATTCGATCGGCGTATGCTAAAGATGATCACTGTATAGCGTTGCTACATGCTCTAGGCAGTGATGAGTTTAAAGACTCGGACATTAAATTGTCGGCACGATTACGTGCGAGCCTCCATCGATATTCTATCGATCAAGGGCTGTTGCACTATCGTAAGGATGTGGCGGATCCTCCGCGTATTGTGGTTCCTCACGACGAGGATTTAAAGTATCGTATCCTCTATGAGGTACATGACACCTCCATTGGTGGTCATTTGGGTCGTGAAAAGACCTATGGGGCAGTATGCCAAAATTATTGGTGGCCCAAATTATATAAATGGGTGAGCACATATGTGCGTACGTGTGAAACGTGTCAACGGGTGAAACCCTCACCCCATTCGGCAGCGCCGCTGGCTAGTTTGCCTATTCCCACTGGGTGCTGGGAGTCCATTAGTGTGGTGGAGTGGGATTCGCAAAATTGCTGATGCGATCCCAACTCTCCACTGGCGCCCGGACGACCGACTAACGGAGGGGGTACCCCGATTCCGTGTGTATAGCCTTCCTCACCTTGTGTACCCGTCGGTAGGGCGGGTTGCTCTCTTCTCGGTAGACTTGAGTCGATGTTGAACTTGATTGTGTTAGGGATAGGTGGGGGGGCGATCGCGTGGAATTCCTCACACGATCGCAGTTGTTCTTGGGGTGCTCTATTTGAGTCGCCCTGATCTCCCTTGAGATCGCCTTGTCCAAAAATGTAGATACTTGATCCGCTTGCCTTCTGACCACTTGAGCCGTCTCGCGATCTTGTATCTGGACTTCTTAGTCCTCTGCGTCCAATCGCAGCTTGAGTTGTTTTGTTGAGAATTCTTGCAATCCCTGGCCAAACAATCCAGGGATATGACTTGCGTAGTAGGTAGACTTCCTTGAGACGTCGGGAGGCCAAAGAATCCAGCCCGGAAGAGAAGTCGACACGTGTACTTAGAAGCAAATTGAACTCTGTTAATGTTAACCAATCAAATACCAAAACCTATGATCTTGACTATCTGTAGCTCAGGATCTGTTGCCACGTATCGCCCTTTCGGAAAAATCAGATCTTGTAATGTGGTCCACTCCAATATCGCCGCGATCTGGATCGCTACCTCGCTCGGATATAATACCATTTTAGTACCAGATCGCGGTACTAAATAATTAGTACCAGATCGCGGTACTAAATAATTAATACCAGATCGCGGTACTAAATAATTAATACCAGATCGCGGTACTAAATAATTAATACCAGATCGCGGTACTAAATAATTAATATCGGATCGCGATACTAAATAATTAATATCGGATCGTGATACTAATAATTAGTACCTGATCGCGGTACTAAATAATTAATATCGGATCGCGGTACTAATAATTAATATCGGATCGCGATACTAATAATTAGCATCGGATCGCGATCCGCCGGATCACGACTTGTCCTCTTCACCGTTTCTCAGGTCATGTGAGATAGTTCATCTATGTGACATGTCATATCCACCATTCCAGTCCTCCATAGCGACGTGATCCACACCAGACCGTCCTCCACATGCTTGGATGTACCCATCTTCCTCCTTAGCGACCGCGTTCACGCGGATCGCCATCGGAAATACTGGAGATCGCAATAGCGTAGTTTCTAGGCCATATTTGACCCCACATAGAAGTGCAAACTACACCATTCACTGTTTTCCATCCTATTTGACATCGTCTTGAAACCTTTCTGCGAGATCGCGACTCATCAATATTGGCCACGAGATCGCGACTCATTAATATTGGCCATTTCGGACTTAACCGAAAATATGCGATCACACTTGGCGAAATTCACTCCTTCACTTCGCCACAATCGTCCCCTGCACCGATAGCCCACATACAGTGTTGGCCTAACTGTGCACTGTCTCGCTTCACTCTTCTCGTCACTTCGTCCCTTATGGCCAGATCTACACCCGAAAACGATCGCCACCCCCAAACTGGTGTGCTCGTTACGCGCGATCCAACGATGGATTCCTCTACCGGATCGCGTATCCTGCTCCCGTCTACCCGGATAATCCTTCCTCCCGTTGCAGATCGTCAAAACGCGATCTCGTTGGTTTCTTCATTGTATGACCGCCTGGAAGCCCAGGATACCATCGTGGAAAGCTATCACTCCATGGAAAATGCCTTGCAGGAGCAGGAATTTCGTGGAAATCAGCTGGAGACGGAACTCAACTCGTATCACGAGTTGGTGCCTCGACTGTGCACATTCGTCTTGCGTCGAGATGAAGAGTTGCGTCAACAACTTGATGCCGCTCTCCACATGGCCGAAGGTCTCGACGAAGAACTGAACCAGCTAACGGATCAGTCTCAGGAGATCGCCGATCTGAAGAATGCCTTGTTTCGAGCCAATGCAGAGAAACATCGCCTGCAGGATAAATTCCGCCGTGAGGCGGCCAATCTTCAGCGAACTCTGGAAGGAAAATTCCGGCAGCAGATCGCGTCCCTCCAACAGCAACTGGACTCCATCCTCGCACAGCGTAATACAGCAGACAGTGCTTTGGCCGCTGACTTTCGACGCATGAAAAGCAAGGCATCCAAGTACAAGAAAGCTCGTTCTCAGGCCCAGCAAGCCGCGAAACAACTGCAAGAGACACTGAGCGCGCTCGAGCTTGATCATGATCGCCTCCTGAGTACGAGTATTCGGAACGACGCAGCTTTGGATCGACTTCGTACCGAAGTTGCAGATCGAGAGGCAGAGCGCGATCTGGCCATCCAGGATCGAGATTTACTTCGTTCGCATCTGGCAGAATTGGCTACGGGCTTACTTCCTTCTCCGACTAGCCTTCTCGCGCTTTCCAATCCCTCGTCACCCAATCGCAAACGTGCGTCATCTTCACCGACTCTGGACGTCCCCTGTAAACGTCCCCGCAGCGCTTCCGGTACTTCTGCTCAATCTGCGACCTCGGAGGGATCTGGCATTCCAGCGCGATCTGGGACTTCGACGCGATCTGAAATTCCGGCACAATCCGGTACTTCGGCACAGTCTAATACTTTGGCGCGATCTGGTACTTCGGCGCGATCTGGGACTTCGGCGCGATCTGGTACTCCACCGCGATCTGGTAACTTAACGCGATCTGGCACTCCGGCGCGATCTGGTACTTCAGCGCGATCTGGCACTTCAGCGCGATCTGGTATTTCCCCGCGATCTGGTACTCCGGCGCGATCTGATACTTCAGCGCGATCTGGTACTCCGCCGCGATCTGGTAATTTAACGCGATCTGGTACTCCGGCGCGATCTGGGACTTCGACGCGATCTGGTACCTCAGAACGGTCTGCCAAGTCGGTGCGATCCGTTATTACAACGCGACCCAATGTTTCGTCGAAAGCTAAAAAGAAACGCAAAACGTGTCCCTCGCCTTCGCCTGACTCTGAGTATGACGGCTGGTCTTCCGATCCCGAGGACGCTACACTTGCTGCTCTATCCGGATCGCGTTCAACCGCGAGGCGTCGCAACACCACGACGAAACTCTCTGGCAACACCGGATCGTCTCAGTCCCCTATCATAATTCACAATGGTAGCCCACCCTCCAAAAAATCACCAGTCTCGAGTCCTGCTACGCCCCCTAGCCTTACGACCAAGATTTCTAAGGTCGACCTTTTTGGCGAACCTTCTAGCGACTCGGACGGGAAGATTAGCGTTTCCAGTGACATCCGTGAAGATATAAACCAGTTGCTCACTCCCGCTCAATACGCCGACCTGCCTGATCTCCAAAAATCACGTGATGCGTGGATCCCAGGATATCGTGAGCGAAAGCCCCGATCGTCAACTCAGGTCGCTCCATGGTCCGCCCGACGGGTCAGTCTGACCAGTGTTGCCGAATTGGGAGTGGAGTTCTTCTATCGACACTTGTCCCGACCGAGAGGGTATATCTTCACCCCTCAAGCCAATCCCAAATCTCTTCTTGATTCTGAGTGGATTCCCCGACTGATCACCCCGGCACAAGTTACTGCGCTTTACGATCAGAAACCGTGGAACGTCACTCGTCGGCCGATTGCTCCCATCTCTTTCCCTCTGACCGGTTGGTTCAAAGATCTGGCGGACATTTACCTGGAATATGAAGATCGCCATAGGCAAGCCTTGTGGGAGGCAACCCACTTCCTGTATATCTCCCGCGAACATCGGAAGGAGTATCCAGAGCTGGCGCAATTTTGTCAGCAACGCAAGCAGCGTCGGTCGAGATCTGGACCCCGCTGGAAGACTATTCTTCGCGTTATTCTCCAAGGGATGATCGAAGGACACTGTGATCTGGACATTTTGTTGGATCCATACTTCCTCCACTTTCCAGTGTACGCAGAAGTGCGACCATGGTATCCTGGTTTGGATTGCAAGCAGAAAAACATTCCCAACCTGATTACTGCACTGTCGTTATTGGATTCTGCGGAGCCTTGGCGGAACCAATATCGGTCCTCAATCGCGGATCACCCCGGTTCATCCCTCGCCCGTTTATCCAGTAAATTCTTTCCCAAACAGCAGTCGGGATCCGATAACACTTCTTGATCGTTCAATACAATTCCATTTTGTTCCTCCTTTTCGTTAAAATTGTCTTCTTTTGTTGGGCTTCTTTAGCCGCGATCTCGTCTTCCAGACCTTCGATCGCCATACTCATTACACACAAATTTCCTTTCCACCATCCTATGCAACCTTCTTGCATATTATACCATCCCCAACACTCGATCTTCGTTAGCCACCAGATCCCTCTTCATGTGATTGCATCACTTCAAAACGATTCCGGCTAATCTTGCCACGTTCAAAATCTCGCAATAAGGCACCACAATTTAAGTCGGCTTCATCCACCCAGGATGGTTTAGCATGACCTTTCCAGTAGACTTTAAACTGTCTATGTACTCGTCCAAAACGTGTCTTTCTATCAGATCGTACATCCACAATCTTTTCCACTTCGAATTCATCGTCTCCCAGATTACCTTCAAAACTGTCTTCTGGCAAAAGCGCTTCATCAAAATCGAATCGATATTCTTCTTCGATCGTCAGCAAATTTTTTGGACGATCAGGGAACGTCTTCACTTTCTTCAACTTGGATATATGTACGACGGGAAATAATCGATATGGCGTACCAGCAATCTCCAGTCGGACAGCGTGATCTCCACACATTTCTTTTACTCGAAAAGGTCCATGCCACATATGTGCTAGCTTTCGAGCGTACCCTTCTTTCACACGATCCAAATATAACCAGACTTGCGCCCCTGGCTCAATTTCGTGAGGCTTGAGATCTTCATTGTGGCGATCAGCACGTGTTTGGATCGCAGTCCTGAGTCTCTCATTTACTGCTTCTCTCGCCCGCTGATAATGCCGCTGCATATGATATCGCCACCTACGTGGATCGCGATCTCGACGCCTAGTACTTCCTAATGGTAACGTAGCTTCCAACGTAGATCTCGGGTCCCAACCATGAATCAAGAAAAATGGCGTTTCGCCGCGCACCCGATCTTGAGCGGTATTGATTGCGAAAGTTAGACGTTCGGCATACTCATCCCAGTCTTGTTGATTAACGTCAGAGACATACATCTTTAATGCACGAGTCAGAGTTTGCACCATACGTTCCGCAGTTCCATTCGCTTGAGGGCGATATGCCATCGTTGCCCTTTGCCTTTGCCCAATAAGTCGATTGAACGCACGAAAAAAATCCGACATAAACCCGGGCTCTCGATCGTGCCGTATCGCTTCACTCGCACCGAATCGTCGAAAGATACACTCCTCGTAATTCTCGGCGATCGTCTGAGCTGTTCTAGATTTGCTCGCCTTGGCAACCACATAGCCCGAAAAGAGATCGACCCAGATCAATAATTCAGTGTTGCCTTTGAAAGATCTAGGCAGCGACGGAATATGATCCATGGCAATAATCTGGAACGGATAAGTAGCTTGTAAATTTCCCGGAGACTCTCCATTAATAACCGGACGTCCTTTTCCAGTCTCGCAGTCAGTGCATTCGCTCACATATCGTTGTACACTGCGATACAAGCCTCTCCAATGAAAACGAGATCGGATCCGTTGATACGTCCTACCGATTCCCTGGTGCCCTCCTTCCAAACTGGCATGGTAGTGATGTAGAAAATCTTGCTGAAGAGTTTCTGGCACCACCAAACGAGCAATTCCATCGCGATCTTCCGAATTTCTCACAGCTCCCGGGCAGAAAAATAGAAGATCGCTTTCATCCACTTCGTAATCACTTGCAATCTTGGCGCATGACTTCGCTTCTTCCATACTGAGATTCGTTATATCACCAATCAGAAAAATCTTTAGGTTAGCGATCCAACATTCCTCATCTTGAGCTTGTCGTATACGTTCACTTCGCATTTGCTGCACAAATTCTTCTTGCAAGATCTCGGGTGGTTGACGTCTTCTCCGGGTTGCTCTGGTAATCGCAGCCACTTTAACCACCGATTCGGTCTGCTTCGACTTCAACAACTCATCCAGTCTATTAAGAGTAATGAGATCTTGGCGATCTCCTTCCGAAGTGATGACCACACCTTGTTCCTTCTGTAAAGCAGTACTCGCCAGTCGATCTGCACTTTGGTTCCAGTCGCGTTTCATGTGTAAGAACTCATGGATCGGCCATGATCGAAGCTTCTCCATTGCTTTCTGTCGCAACAACTGCAGTCCAGGAGCCTTGCAATCGATTTCACCCCGCATCTGTCGAATCACTAGGTTGGAGTCGCCACAAATGATAACGCGTCCCCTAGTTTGATTCTCCAACAGATCAAAGCCTAATAGTAAACCCCGATATTCGGCTTCGTTCACTGTTAAGTCCGTTGCATATTCCGATGCAGCAGCCACAATAGTCCACTCAGGAAGTTTCCATATTATCGCACTGTATGATCCACCCTTTCGCTTGGTTCGTGCCGATCCATCGAAACTGACGACCAAGAGACTTTCATCTTCTTCCACCGTAGGCGGTGGCATACTTAGAGTTTGCCTTGGCTGTTTCCGGGGAGCGATCGCAATCAACACTTCATCGACTTCTTCACGGGGAGTCACACTTGCAGCCAGGGCACCAAGTATTTCGTCTTCGCCCTTTTCACATTTCTTGATCTCCAAAGTCCAAGTCGATAATAATGCGGCCCACCTACCTAGCCTGCCATTGAGACCGGAGGATTGCACCAACCAGGCCATCGTCGAGAAACGCGTAAGAACTTTAATCTCTCGCGAGACTAGCATGCAATAACATATATCCAAAATCCGAAGTAATGCTAGTATCTCCTTCTCGACCATTCCGTAATTGATTTCATTAGGCTTCAGCGTTCGGCTTGTAAACGTAACTGGCCAATATATACCATCATACTCCTGCAACAAAGCTGCTGAAACTGCCCATTTACTCGCATATACGACAATTACCGGAGGCCGATCTGGATCGAAGTGTCTGAGGATCGGGGTATTAGCGATCTTGGCTTTCAACATGGTAAATGCGATCATCGCTTTTTCCCATCGAGTCCGTCCTTCTGGATCTGGATCGTCCCCAATATCGAACTTTTGATCTGAATCATTCCTGGTTGCGATAGTCGAATCCAATGCATTCATCTTATCAGAACAGCGGATTTCGTGGAAATCTGCTTCCCGTAATTCATATAGCACTGACGCATAAATCGCAAAGTCTTCGACAAATCGACTATAGTAATTCAAGCTTCCCAGAAACGATTGCATCGATCGCAACGTTTTTGGGAACGGAATATTCACCAGCGATCCCAAATCCTTTGGATGAGCTTCGATTCCTGCAAGTGAGACTTGATGACCCAGGTAGTCCACCTTACGTCGTCCCCAAAAACTTTTAGCGAGACTGATCGACAAATTCCATTCGTTGCATACTTCTAACAATCGCTTTACCTTATCATATAAGGAGGCCCACGATGTTGCTGGAATTAGTATGTCATCAATATATGACCTTCGGCCAAGCACAGATGGCTTCTGGCTAGTATCCGGTTCGCCTTCTGTGAATACATCAACCAGCTTTGGCGATCCCGTTACCGTATCAGCGGAGTCGAGTGATCCTGTGGCAATTGCGTTTGGATCCGTACCGATCTTGAGGTATCCATACAGTGCATTATCAATTAGACGTTGGTAAATCTGCGGAGCGTTTTTTAGCCCAAACGGCATTCGTAACCACTCGAACAGGCCTGACGGCGTGATAAAAGCAGAAATCATCCTTGCTCGCTCGGTCATTTCCACGACCCAAAATCCACTGGCCATATCCAACGAACAATACCACATAGCTTTATCCATATCTTGCAATAATTCGCTAATCAGCGGCATAGGATACACCATCAATCTCGTGAGTTGATTCACCCGCCGATAGTCAATACATAACCGGATGTCGACACCATTCTTTTTTATGATTACCACAATCGGCGAAGCCCATGGTGATGTCGACGGCTGGATAATCCTGGCTGATAGTAATCCTTTGATTAGGTCAGCTAACTTCTCGCGAAATTTGGGAGCGACCGGTCGTACTCGTTGTGCGATCGGGTGTGCTCCACCAACATCGATATCACATACTGCTCCTCGAGCTGCAGGAGGAAGCGCGTTTCCTTTGCCAATGAGTAAGTGTCGGTTCGCCCAAATTAATTGCCGTAGACCTTCTTGGTCCTTGGTTAGAGGAACTCCCGGATCGCCCACTTGGATATCATCAATCGTAACTTCTTCGGTGGATGACACAATCTCAGGCAAGACAGCCATATGCTGATCCACATCTTCGGCATACAATTCACCACTCTCGTGACAATACATCGAGTCTTCAGGCTTCATCTTTACACTTCCTCCGGCTAGAATAAATTCGTCGTTGATAATCGTCGTATCACTAGCTTGCTCTTGTTCTCGCAGATCGCGATCCAGATCGGCCAGATCGCGGTCATTAATTACCATATCGGCCAGATCGCGGTCATCGCGATCCAGATCGCGGTCATCAACTACCAGATCGGCCAGATCGCGGTCATCAACTACCGGATCGACCAGATCGCAGTCATCGCGATCCGGATCGGCCAGATCGCGGTCATTAACTACCGGATCGGCCAGATCGCAGTCCTTAATTGTCGGATCGGGGTCATCGCGATCCAGATCGGCCAGATCGCGGTCATTGATTGCCAGATCAGCCAGATCGCGGTCATTAATTGTCGGATCGCGCTCCATACATTTCGGTGTATAGTTATTGTGAGTGTAATTATCTTCACCCCACGGCCCTTTCACGTGATCGACATTTGACATCCCTCTGATCGCATTGATTACCCATGGAGATTGCGCTACTTGCTCGCTTTCATCTTCGATCACCAGATCTTCTACATTGTTGCCACCGATTCCTCTTATCGCATCGCATTCATCATTGGATCGTGTCGTGGGTTTCACCGTTTCCGTAGTCCTTTCTTCTGCTTCCTCTTTTGAGCGTGTTAAGATCCTCTTCGGCGTAGGGTACGAAGGATGGTCCACTAGCGGTCCGGTATATTCCTCCAGTAGTTCTTCTTCTCGATCCGTTGTCGCTTCGAACGCTAATGTCTGCCATTCGTTATACCGACGCGATCCCACCGAGACATATCCTGGGGACCGAGGTATCATATCAGCAACCATCCACCAACCTAATGGCGATCCATGACTTAAAGTCACTTCTTGATCGCCGATATTAGTCAGCTGTAGATACTTGATCTGACCTGGTCCCGTAGTTACTGTAGGTACCCACTTCGGATCGCGCCTCACCCAGATCTTGGCTTTAGGAGGACTAACTCCGATCTTCACTTCGGTCGATTTGCCCACGGGAATCACCACATATTGATCTGGAATTGTGATCGCTTGTATGGTCGCCCGGTAAGGGGGTCTTCGTCCATTCAGAAGTATCCTGACCTCATCAGGCAAACAAAGTGTTCCATCTGCTAAATCCAGGCGTATTCCAGCTGGGACCATGAAATCCATTCCTAGGATCGCGTCTTGACCTACTTGATCTGCTACCCAAGCATCAAAATAATAGACTAGCGATCCATTCAGCGTGATCTTGATTCTTGTACGACCGTCCGTCATGTATGTGTTCTCACCAATCCCAACACATTCTTGCCTCTGACTCTCGTCAATGACACATCCTACCTTACGAGCAAAGGTGGTGTCGACGATTGAGACTTCGGCTCCAGAATCAAACAACATAATCGCCTTTTCATTGTTGATCTTGCCCGTTGCCTTGGCTTGCTTGAACCATTTTCCTGGGGTATGATATTTCCAATATCCCCGTGATTCACCTGGTGCTAAGTCGAGCTCCATTTTCGCAGGCGATCGGGCATATTCATCAACTCTTACGACGCTTGATATTGAACGCAGAAATTTTGAATCTTCACATGTATTATTCGGGTCGATCTGAGTGTTAACGCCCTGATCTGTCGATCTTCTTTCCACAAATGCATAAATGCAGAGCCTAGAACGCTCGGCTCGTACCAGATTCCAACCTGGCGAGCGTCCTAGTTTAACATTTCTTCAGCCTTCGGCGGAAGCATTCCAGCATGCTTGGTTGGGACATACCACTTGCGTATCATGTTGTAGAATTCTTCCATTCGACATTTTCCATGCTCATGGATATCTCCGCAGGCAGCACAGGTGTAAAAACACTTGTCCGACGGATGTCCCTTACGACCACACTTCTGACACGTTAGTCTCTTCCAGCATCCACGATCATCGTGTTTCTTCGACCCACAATGGGTACAAGCCTTCTGATTCACCACGCGATCTGGACCGCGATCTTGATCCAAATGGTCTGATCCCGCGCGTTGATCACTATATTTCTTCACGCGATCTGGTACTGTGGCCACACATAAGTTGCGTCGATCTATTTCGGCGTCTGATCCACTAATATCCGAGTCTGACTCACTGCTACTGCCTTCCAGACGAATCGCTCTCACAGCACGAGTTGGTTTCGAGGGTGCCGGAGTGGATGCCGACGCAGATCGCTGACGAAATTTGCTCGACCCCATTGCACTCGGATACTGTCTTCCCTCCATGCGTTGATATGTTCGCAGAGTTTCTTCCATATCATCGGCGTCTCCAAGGCGTAGCAACGTCAACTGCTTAGCCAGATCGCGATCATCAAGTGTACCAATGAAATGTTCCACATGCTCTCGGCGAATTGAGGGCGATCCCTCCCGAATGGGAATTTTTGCTCGGATCGCGGCCACATTCAGTCGATACAAATATTCCAATGGAGTTTCATCAGATCGCTTCTTCGCATGATAGTATTGTCTCCCGACCGACATACCATATCCACAATACTGGATCATGAAGGTTTCCAGCAACGACTTCCATGAATTCCGGGTGGATCGACTTAACTGGCTATACCAATTTCGTGCCGGCCCCGTAAGTAAATCACCAAATACTAGACATTTTTCATCATCCGGGGCTTGGTCGCGTAAGAACGCCGACTTGGCCTTGTTGACCCAACTTCTCGCTCGATCTTCATCCTTGTCTCGTCCTGTAAATTCTTTTAGATCTGCGATCGCAGACATTCGAATCCGCTGCGTGACAAGTCCACCATTAGGTACAGCGCCTGCACTTGCGACTTGTGGCCGTCTTAGATCCTCCAGACCCAAATCGTCTGGATCGTAATTATTGGATCGCGATTGACGCGATCCGGCCGATTCCATATCCACATCCGAAATGCAAACTTTTGGGGTGTTTGTAGGGATCGCGGATCGACTGGCGATCATGCGAGCTTGATCCTGCTCGTACTTTCTCATGGCAGCTTCAAAATAAGATTGCAATTGACCTGATCCATTCACATTCATGTCTTCAGCTGTGAGTGCCGTCGTCGATTGTTCTCTGGCCTTAATCGGTGCCAGTCGCTCGCGAATATGCGCTGTACCAGCCGGTCCAAGTGACATTCGCTGCATATTAATCGAGTCGTCCGACTCCCCTTCGGATTCCGCTGACATATATTGCGAAGATCCAGTATGATATCCTTTTGGTATATCTGCAATCGGCTGGATCGTCTGATCCACCGGATCGCGCTCTCCAGTTAGAGGAACTAGCTTCGAAAACAGAGATCGCCCTGCTTGGATCACCCGATCATGATCGCATTCCAACAGCACCTGCGCGTCAAAAGCTCCAGCGGTGAATCCAGCGTTCTGGAGCAACTCCATAAGCCGACGGATCGCTTCCAACTGGTTCGTTGTCGGAATGGGAGCTGAAATTGGTCCTCGCAGCGATCCAATCAACTTCGGTTTCAAAATCTTTAGAACGGGATCGCTTGACAACAGATCTTTAAGCGCCTTCCAATGAAAACACCATTCCAGCTGATCCAGTTGCCATCCTTTCGCCTTGTCTTCCTCATGCGCTGGCTTCACGTCGGTATCATCATGATCCGACTCAGGCGCCTTCATCTTCACTCGAGATGGCTTCGAATTCTTCTTCTTCTTCTTCGAATTCGGAGTGGTTTTGGATAAATTTCCTTCGGTTTTAACCGTAGGATTTTTATCCAGCGGATCGCGTTTTGCAACGCGATCCGCAGGGGTCCTCGAAAGGACCTGGGGAGGGGGTAGAGGTTTTTCTTCCAGATCGAGCGATCGATCTTCCTCTTTTGTTTTCTTTTCATCTGCGCCCCTCCCAAAACGCTGATGATCCGGGGATCTTTTTTCTTCACACGTCTGCGGTGATCCCTTTGCCGCTGACGCTTCAATCCCAGGTTCAGTCTTGACCTTTACATCTTCTCTCAGGGACTCACGGTGAAATCCCGAGTCACCAGAAGATCCGGGCACGCGCACCATTGTGGTGGAGTGGGATTCGCAAAATTGCTGATGCGATCCCAACTCTCCACTGGCGCCCGGACGACCGACTAACGGAGGGGGTACCCCGATTCCGTGTGTATAGCCTTCCTCACCTTGTGTACCCGTCGGTAGGGCGGGTTGCTCTCTTCTCGGTAGACTTGAGTCGATGTTGAACTTGATTGTGTTAGGGATAGGTGGGGGGCGATCGCGTGGAATTCCTCACACGATCGCAGTTGTTCTTGGGGTGCTCTATTTGAGTCGCCCTGATCTCCCTTGAGATCGCCTTGTCCAAAAATGTAGATACTTGATCCGCTTGCCTTCTGACCACTTGAGCCGTCTCGCGATCTTGTATCTGGACTTCTTAGTCCTCTGCGTCCAATCGCAGCTTGAGTTGTTTTGTTGAGAATTCTTGCAATCCCTGGCCAAACAATCCAGGGATATCACTTGCGTAGTATGTAGACTTCCTTGAGACGTCGGGAGGCCAAAGAATCCAGCCCGGAAGAGAAGTCGACACGTGTACTTAGAAGCAAATTGAACTCTGTTAATGTTAACCAATCAAATACCAAAACCTATGATCTTGACTATCTGTAGCTCAGGATCTGTTGCCACGTATCGCCCTTTTGGAAAATTCAGATCTTGTAATGTGGTCCACTCCAATATCGCCGCGATCTGGATCGCTACCTCACTCGGATATAATACCATTTTAGTACCAGATCGCGGTACTAAATAATTAGTACCAGATCGCGGTACTAAATAATTAGTACCAGATCGCGGTACTAAATAATTAATACCAGATCGCGGTACTAAATAATTAATACCAGATCGCGGTACTAAATAATTAGTACCAGATCGCGGTACTAAATAATTAATATCGGATCGTGATACTAATAATTAGTACCTGATCGCGGTACTAAATAATTAATATCGGATCGCGGTACTAATAATTAATATCGGATCGCGATACTAATAATTAGCATCGGATCGCGATCCGCCGGATCACGACTTGTCCTCTTCACCGTTTTTCAGGTCATGTGAGATAGTTCATCTATGTGACATGTCATATCCACCATTCCAGTCCTCCATAGCGACGTGATCCACACCAGACCGTCCTCCACATGCTTGGATGTACCCATCTTCCTCCTTAGCGACCGCGTTCACGCGGATCGCCATCGGAAATACTGGAGATCGCAATAGCGTAGTTTCTAGGCCATATTTGACCCCACATAGAAGTGCAAACTACACCATTCACTGTTTTCCATCCTATTTGACATCATCTTGAAACCTTTCTGCGAGATCGCGACTCATCAATATTGGCCGCGAGATCGCGACTCATTAATATTGGCCATTTCGGACTTAACCGAAAATATGCGATCACACTTGGCGAAATTCACTCCTTCACTTCGCCACATTAGTATGGACTTTGTATTTGGCCTACCGAAAGATTTCGCATGGCAATACAGGTATTGTGGTCTTTGTTGACCGCTTGAGAAAAATGGCTCATTTAGCGGCTGTGCCAGAGTCGATCGATGGTGAGGGTACAGCGGAGCTGTTTATCGATCGTACGTTTCGCCAACATGGTTTGCCAGTGGCAATTGTTTCTGATCGTGATCCTCGTTTTACGAGTAAATTTTGGAAGTCCGTCTTCCAGGTGCTGGGCACCCGTTTGGACATGTCCACAGTGGATCATCCGCAGACCGATGGTCAAACCGAACGCGTAAATCGCGTTGTTGAAGATATCTACGCAGCGTTTGTGCTGAAACACCTAAGCGATGGAGCGCTATTCTCCCTGTAGTTGAGTTTGCACTCAATAATTCCGTGCACGCCTCTACCGGCTACACTCCGTTCTATGTCAATGGTCTCACACACCCACGCGTTCCGTTAACGCTACCACCGAGTGGTTCAGGGCTTGGTGGGGGAGAGGTTGCCGATCGGCTTGCTGATGTCAGCCCTAATACTGTTTAGAAACAGGTAAATGCGTTTCTCGCAACGCGACTAAATGTCTTACGACATGTGCAAGATGCAATGGCTGATAGTCAAGATAAACAAAAGGAATATGCCGATGCGAAAAGCAGAGGTTGTATTAATGATTATGAGGTCGGAGACCAAGTATTACTTAATGCTAAAAACCTACCTACCAATGTAGTATCCGCTGTCTTTAAGACGAAGTTGCGTCCGCGCTTTATCGGACCCTTTAAGGTCATTGCCAAGAAAGGCACAGCGTATACGCTTAACTTGCCGCGCAAATTGCGTACACATCCTGTGTTCTATGTCGCCATGTTGAAACCTTATCGGGATCCGTCCCAAATAGACGCTAAGGCGCTCGCGCCGGGCCCATTGGCATTGTCGCGGGACGGAGCATCTGCACCAACAAGTCAAGTTGACCCTGCATTCGGGTCCGACTCTCTTCCAGGGACTCAAGCCGGGAGTTCATCGTCTGCCTCTCCTCACGAAGGGTCCGCACCTCTTGAACAAGCTCGGCATGAGCTTGTGCCGATACACCGGCCTCCTCCGGCTTTGCTCGATGCGCAGGGGAACCTTCAGTTCCATGTGGAGCGTCTACTGCAGAAGCGTCACCGCCATGGTCAAATCCAGTATTTGGTAAAGTGGCGGGGTTATCCCGAGTCGTGGAACTCATGGGAGTTTGAGGTTCCCCTTCGGCAGGACTGCCCATACGCCGTGGACGTTTTTGAGCGTCGTGCGCGGGGTCAGCCTGTTGGCGCTGACGCTTCTCACCAGTAATGGTGGGCGTGGGCGGGTTAGCGGCCTCGGCCTGTCGTGGACTCGCGGCTACAGGGGTAGCCGAAACATTGGGATGCTGGGTAGCAGACGCATAATGCGTTCGTTGGGATTTCAATTTTCCCCGGGCCTCCAATTTAGCGTAATCGTAACGCATCTTCCGCTCGAGTCGAACATCTGCCACATCGGCACTTGCCCGTAGGGCCCACATGCTGCTTAAACGTCGCGCATAATGCGCCCAGCGGCTGAAAGCCGTGTCTTCTTCGTCCTCGGTGTCCCCCGCGAACAGAAGGATGGTAACACCCTTTATGGGAGGAACTGGCGCACCGCGCACTTGCCTGTTAAGGCGTGCCAAGTATTGGCTTTGTGTAGTAATGTGGGGTTCCAGATATCGTTGTCGAAGTGCCGTGCACGTGGCAACATCCTCGGGTAAAATGGCCTCAGGCCCAATGGTCCAGCCAGAAAGAGAATGCCCAGATGCTTCCTTTAGGCGTTCTTCCACCGTAGGTGGCTTGAACCTGTACTGTCGGTGGTCCTGCAGTCTCGCCATATTCTTCGTCCGGCGCTTGGTGCCTACCTCTTGGTCGATGGTCTGCTGTTGCTGCTCGTCGAGTGGGTTGGTAACTGTTACCGTTGATGATACGTCAGGCGGGTCACGTAACGCTGTTAGCGCATCTGCAGCACCGCGTTCAGGGAAAGGATTCGGTGTCATCTTCACCCGTGAGGGTGGCTAAAGGGGACCCATCGGGTCCCACAAAGACGGTGTCACTTTCGTAATCAACTGCCTCGTCAAGGTTGTCTTCAATGAGGTCCCGAAGAGTCTGTGACTCACTGCCAGGAGGCGTCATGCTATGTGCCGTGAACAAACCGTGAGGTTTTAAGCGTTCGCTAAAGCACTACCTCTACGAGGAAAAATGTCGAGTGATATTCTATGGGAACGTCAGTCTGGTGGGGGAGGGTGTAACGGGGTTACACGACGGTCGTAGCGTCTTTCCGAGAGTTTACGGTTAAACTCCCTTTTGTATTGCATATAATGCATTATGATACTTCTCTTTAGAGAGGTATTAAGTATGAGCGTTAAGATACGGTATTCGGTAATACAGTATCTTATCGATTGGGATTCGATAAATCACTAACGCTGCATTAAGTACATCATACACAGATGTTTAGACGATACGTCGTCCAATAGCAAAGTCTGCATATAATAATTACTATTATAGTAATTAATCTAGTGTAGTGTACTTAGAGTAGGACTATTCATAAAATCTTAAAGCATAAATAAAATCAGTTCTCCTTTTAAGTTTAAGATCGCAAGTCGTTCTGACTTGCTCTCTTGTGCACTTCGTGCGTTAGTTCTCTGAACCTCTAAGCTTCTAGCTTGTTCTTGCACTCTGTGCGTTGGTTCTCTGAACCTTAAGCTTATTGCTTGCTGACTAAAAGTCTCTCCTACTTCCTTAGAACAGGGTGACTTTAAGTCGTTTAATTAGTTCCTTAGAACTAAGTGGCTTTTAGCCTTAACTCTATCTAGCTCTCTAGAACTAAGAGGCTTCCAGCCGAAAGTCTTCCTCTGGCTAAAGAGCTGTGCAGCTCCGCTACAAGAACTGTATATAATATAGTTAAACTTATTTAGTAAAACTAATTTGTTACAACCTTGTCCTAACAGTATTAAACTATAACTATATGTGTCGACTACTTGCCCTTTACTCATTGCGCGCATCCATCCTTCATTGACCAGCGCGTTGGCTGGCCTATATCAGCCAGTGAGAAGGCATCTCTAACTACTAGGAGATGCGACGACAATATTATCTTAAAAGGTAAAAGGTGTTAATGTTAACTATCATTAGCTAAAATAACATTTGTGAGTTTTTTATTTGCTACGATACTATTCTCATTAATACTTTTTTGACGATGTTATGTAACGGACTCACCCCATTACAACCAAGCTAAGCAATATGGGTTACTTCAGGCGTGAGCGATCTGATGGCCGCCGCGTATGCGCAGCTTTGTCTGAATCTGCCTGCGCTCTGATCTGTAGGTTTTCACAGCGGTGTGAACTCGCTCTGCTTCCAGGCTTCGGCGCTAGAAACTTTCATCTCGTAAGCTCTTTACATTTCTAGGCTGCGTCGTTGTACCACCTCGTGGCTGTGGTCGCAAAGCGTGGTTCCTGTCTAGTGGTCGAGTACATTCGTCAACTGATGCTGATTTGGCTAGCATGCTTAATATCCTCTACCGCTTCATTTGGGTGCTTAAGCCTTGATCTCACTAAGATACACACACACACATCTGCGACTACTCCAAGTCTTTCCACTCACGGTACAAAAATAGCTATTCACACAATTGAATGATTGGAGCTAACGTCTACTGCAAAGTCAATGCGTTCTGGCGGCGCATGCATCGACTCGAAATGACACAATCGCAATTAAAAACCCGTCGCCAATCAGGAATTTATTCGATCTCTAATTTTAATTACCTTCACATATTCTAAAATTAGTCGCTCTTTTAGCGTTACAATGACACCCACTTGTATATCTAATAAAAAAATGACTAGGCGTGACATCCCACCCAAACATTTTTCATTGGCTGAAACCAATCTGATTCCACATATCTTTCATTTCTCCAAACATCCATCACTCTTCCTTTTGCGTCCTATCTCATACGTGGTGTTTGTCATCATGACAAACACTCCTTTAACTTCTGCGTCCGAGCTCACTCCGCTCCTCAAGAAGGATGCTCATCTCACAATCCCTTCATCTCGACGCCTTGTTCACTCCCCACTCTCTCATCTCCCTCATTGGTTTATCTTGGCGATATTTCTCTCGGTCCTCTGCACATTTGTATGGCTCGTATTGCTTGTAGTAGGCTCATTATTGGATCTTCACGTGGATTCGACTGCTTATCTCTATGCTGGGATCCTCAACTCCCTATTGGGCAGTTTCCTATCTGCCAGTGGCTATTGTTGTCAGAAATACGCACACATGCGTGTCGCACGTGACTCGTCACTAGGCACCGCCACAATGCAAACGGCCTTCTTAGGTGGTCTTGTGCTGTTAATAATGGGCACTATTTCAGCTATTATTAATCTCGGGATCCTTGGACAAGCTATCCAGGCGCCATTTGCAGCACTCACGCTCATTTACAGTGCTTTATTGGGTCGATTTGTCCTCCATGAGAGCTTTGGACTCTATGATTTACTATCCAGTGCCCTCATTATCGTGGGTGTTGGTGTTGACCTCTACGCTGCGGAATTGGCTCATGTCCCACCGAAATCGTACACACTCAAGTCTCTCGGTCGTCTATTGACGAGACACTCGGTGTTTCCATTGGGTTACACTGTCATTGTACTCACATACGCAACGTTGTTGCTACGACGAGTGCGGATAGCGAACTTACAGCGTCATCCAGTCACACTATTGGCTTTCAGTTCTTGTGCTGGAATCATGGCAGGTTTTACATCTCTTGCCACGAAATCGGTGGTGGAGGTAGCCAAGTCGGCACGAAAACATCAAGATTGGCTGGTGTTTTTGAACCCGTTCTTTATTCTGCTAGTGATTGCGATCCCGTGTGCATTGGTACCACAACTTTTCTTCCTAAATAAGGGACTCGAGTTCTTTGGGACGCTGAAATTCATTCCATTGTATCAAGCTTTCATTATCATTGGCAATTTGAGCTGTGGATTAGTTTTTTACAATGAGATGGCCAGCTATAGCTCTACGGCACTGACATGTTTCATGGGCGGTATCATGATCACGATCTGTGGTGTATGTGTATTGCTCGTCAAGGGTGACGTGGAAAATAACGGTGCCGATGCCCGATGCTCAAATACAGTCCTGTTGGATCATAAAAGCAAGGAGAAAAAAAGGCTTGCAACCGATTTTACATTTGAGCAGATGGAATGGGCCACGGAGAGTGACACATCGACAACGAACGAATTGCGCGTGTGTCGTGATTTCCGCGAGTGCCAAGAAGCTATTGTGGAGCTTCTCGTGTCCGCGCGCAAGTCCATTTACTACTCGACATTCTTGTGTGACTTTACCCAGGTTCTTGACACTACAAATGAGAAGCACATGGACAACACATTTGTGTCGCTCGTGTGTGACGCTGTGAAGCGTGGAGTTGATGTTCACATCTTGTATAACCCAGTACGTGACTACGGAACAGATTCGATTGCCGATCTGCGTCGCATCTTGCCTCGAGAAGTGCATTTCGCTTGCTCGGTCAGTGACTTGGGTCCGGGCTGGTTTACACGTTACTTGTCAAACAATTCCAGGTATGCTTTCCATCACCAGAAGTATCTGTGCGTTGATGAGGAAACTATCATGGTCACTGGCTGTGACGTGAATACTGAGCGTGAGGGCTGGTTGCGTAAGAATCATCTTGCGTACTATTGGCACGAGCTCAGTGTTATCTGCCGCTGCACCCCGGATATGGTCAGCTGGGTCCAGTCTAACCACAAGCCTGCAGAGAAGCGTTACTATGATCAGTTTGTGGAATACCCCCCGTTTCCGCTTGTATCTGGAGGTTGGCGAGAAGAGAATTGTATTGTCAATATGATTATGAACGCTAAGCACTCCGTGCAGTTGGAGAACCAAATCATGATCTCGGGTGGCTCGCTGCAGCATAACCGCGTGTGTTCTGCGATTGTTGCTCGTATTAGTCAAGCTCGCAACAAGGGTGAATCATTTTATGCTTTGATCCTGACAAACGCCGCCCAGAAAGATGAACCGTCATTTCTGGCACGCTCATACTGCTCACTATCCATCCAGTGGTCGCTGGAGCAGCTGGAGGAGTGTGCCATAGACTACGGTCTTACGTTGAATGAGCTGTGGAAGCATCTTCAAGTGGGTCGTCTCGAGCATGACGGTGTATCGATTAAGGTTCATTCCAATATCCTCATTGTGGACGGAAAGTACGCGCTAAGATCATCCTCGAATCTGGCCGACCGCAGCCTGAGTGCGCGTCCAAATGACACAGAGCTGGGTCTGCTATTTTCGGGGCCTCGCGTGAGTGAGCTGCAGCAAGATTTACTCAACATGTACTTGGGCACGATAGGCAAGAATTACTCATGGAATCAAGTATTTCAGTGCATTCGGGGCACTGCAACGAAGAAACCATCCGGCTTGATTATACCGCTGGAGAAAAAAATTGGAGTCCGGTATTCACGTGGTTTATGATGATTTGTTTCATTTACCTTAGTGGAGGTGCTACCGGTGGCCGAGTCAAAGTATCTTACAAAACTACAAATATTGGTGCCAACAAACATGAGTACGAGACCTAAGACGCTAAAGATTGCTGCTGTGCTTCAAATGATAAGAAATGCTTTTTGTGTCAACTTGCTAATAGCCCATCTCCTTGATGAGGTTCTTGTAGCTTTGGTGTTCCTGTGCTGCTAGTTCTGACATCGCTTTTTCTGCGGGCGCGGTTCTATACGAATGGATCAACATATCAAACTGACGGTCGAAGCAAGGCATGCAAAACAAAACAGAAAGGCAATCGTACCGTTCCTTCAAGCACAGCTCGATGCCAAAAAGTTTCGCCAACTCATTTCGAGCGATGCGTACTTGAGAAATCTGTATGCACGCATACACGAGACGAGTTACTCATTGTTAGATACTCACATCGACGTTTGCAGAGCTATGACATACCGAAGCGTCCCATGCGGTCTCACTCAAGATCTCGAGTACGCTGTCGTACTGCAGTAAGAAACCATACGAAACAATGAGTCCTGGGCACCATTTCAATGCATTCATTACCTTCACCAACCTTTTCTTCGTTGACAATCTCGTCGTGTACAAGCAATCGCGTGTAGAGCCTCTCGGCAGTCAGCTTCCGGACTTTTGGAAATTTGTGTCCCAGAAACAACATGAGAGCTCGTAAGGTCTTGCTTTCAGTCTCGGTGTCACTTGGCAGTAAACCAATCAGCACATTTATCGCAGCACTGAGTTTTGGGACCGCGGCACACTTCTGAATCTCGTCACGCAGTGCATCATACAGACGTCCTCCAAAGTCTGTTGATGTTGTAGGATTACCATCTTTTGTTTGGCGTTCTTCGAAGAGAAAGCGCAGAAGATTGGACTCCAGCAGCAGTGCCATCGTTTTCATAAGTGAGATGGTGACACGATCGTCGTGGTGATGGCGAGTCAGCAATGTCACTAAGAAAAAGCTGAACCGGCTGAGCAAGCCGAAGTCTTTTGACTGCAAACGTAAGCGCACCCAATCAAAAAGAGCACTCTTTGAAGCCTTAACGACACTTTCAGTCAAACCACCGACACTGATGATGAGACCCGCGGCAATGTCCTCCAAAAACTCTGGTATCTCCATCATCTTCACTACTAACGGAAAAGTATCGTGGGCCATGGACCAGTTCACCGTCAAAGTTGCTGAAAAAATCTTTTCAAGCTGGAAGCGGTCGGGAATGCCGTCAACGCGAGGAGAAGTTGAATGAAGCAATCGAAATAATATGGTTCCTGATGTCATCCGCATGCTATCCAGCTTTTCAGCTAATTGCTTGGCAAGAGCTCCGAACTAGATGACACGAGACGACAAAGTTAGCGTATACAATTTTCGCAACACCAGAAAAACGTACAATCATGCCAACAGTATTAGGAGATAAACGTCGAGCAAATGGCGTCGAAGATGCTTGACCCAGTCTCGTATGCTCTGCAATCTTCGTGCAGTGCGCTAAATCTGGGATGCAAGAAGCTCTTTGTACAAAACACTGGACCGCTTCCTCTCGTAGCAGACTTTCCACGCGAAGGAGGCCTACTCCGGTGGGACCGAAGTAGTAATAGCCCAGAGCTGGCTTCTCAAATTTGATATAGCATACCGGACCGAGCTCAGAAGCACCGCTGGCCTCGCCAGCTCTCTCTCTCTTGCGTTTACGATCTGATAAGCTATCAATTATTACTCCCCGGCCATACTTTGTTTGCACAGCCGTGCCCACAAGCCAACAATTATGCTTTTGCGCGAGTGTGGTTTCGCCAAGAAGTAGTTTCTCGATACCAATCATGGCTTCTTTGCGGACCCAGGAGCCCACATCCCCACGCTCGTCCACCCGATAATCGGTATGGATACATCGGACGAATGTCCGGACAACATCGTCTTCCATGCCGTTTAACTCAAGCTCACCTTGAGGCCGAGAACACAAATCAACCAAAGCTAGAACTGCAGCCACTCGACTTCCAGGATCCTCATCTTCTGTTGGACATTCCGGAAGTGTAATCGATCGAAAAATTGCAGCAAATACTTCTTTCAGGCAAGGCTGGACTAGTTCCTTAGCAGCGACACCTACAGCACGCAGAAAACCTTGCCGTGCAGCAACATTCGGATTCAACACCTTGACGGACACACCGTTCTCTTTAGATGTCACCATGATCCCTGAGTTGACGAATCGTGGCATCAGTTCTTGCATGTATTTTACGTGTGGGGGGCTGCCTTTTTCAAATATCTTGGGGCAGTATTGTGCAGTAATAGCACCGAAAGCTTCAATAGCAGCTTCACGAACGCTTTCATTAGGGTGCACAAAGCATTCTTCAAGCATCGACAAATATTTCTTCACATGAGCAAAACCAAGACTCAATCGAGAATTTGATATCGCTTCAATCACATTGCAAATAGCAGCTCGAATGACCTCACCACCACGTCCACGGAACAGACGCCGCCTATCAATCTCAATTGGCAGCATCTTGACCTTCTTTTGCAGCTCCCCGTCAATAAACACAGGGACCTGAGCCAGACACATGAGTAAATCCGCAATACTGATAACAGCACCATGTCGCACGATTACTTCGACATCTGGAGAGAGGGCAAATTCAAGCAGTCGCGGAAACAAGCGGGTCATCGCATGTGGTGGATCCAATGCACCGATCTTACCTAGCGCAGCAGCAGCAAGACCACGGATCTGGACGTCCCAGTGAACTATCTTAGAACTGATGAGATGTTCCAGTAACGGGTATCGATATTCCGGATATTTCGCGACGAAGACACTTACGTCCAGGTACGCGTGACGTAAATTCGCCACTGAAGAATAGTCTGCTTTGGTAAGCAAATCAATACCACTTGGAAAGTTGGTACGACCCTGCCGGCCAACATTTTCTTGAAAAGCTGCAGATGCAGCGCGACGGCAGTTTAACTCGCGATCGAATACGCAGTTTACCAGCATTGCTGGTGCGAGGACTTGTCTCAGCCAAGGCAGTAGCAGTGAGGGCTCGTACGCGCGTGCAAATGACCAGCACGCGTAGCAAGCAGCATCACGGACATGAGAGCCAATACTGTATGTACCCTTTCGAATATCGTACTTCAATGCATTCGCCACACATTCCACCGCATCCGGTAAGCGCTGAGGTAGCAAGACACCACGACGAGCAAGCTCTGCCAGTGCCAGACTCGCACCATGCCACGCCCCATCATCCTCCGTAGCCACAAAGAGTTCGAGCACAGACTGCACAATATCGTCGGCGAACTCGTGCGGTAATCGACCAGTGATTCGCCCAATACCCTTAGCTGCCGACCAGCGCACCACTGTATCCTTGTCGCGCAATCCGCACAGAAGCACCTCAACTATCTGCTCCATCTCCTCCACTACTTCGAAAGCATCATCGTCGTCATCGTTGTCAGCACCATCTCCCTGACTATTTTGCGCGGTGGAAATGACTGTGTTGCTCTCAGCTAGACCCAACGACTTCACATTAAGCTCCAATGATCGTAGGCCACGGCTGTAGCGCCATGAACGGATCTTTGGTGGCAAATGAAGTAGCCCTAGGCGTTGTACGATCTTGACGCTCAGTTTGCGATGCAAAGTGCTGCTACTTGAATGGTCCGATCGTGCGTTATTCTCTGTGAGATGAGCCACTAGCCGCATAATGGAGGCAAAATAGATACGACTGGCCGCAATATGCTGCTCCCGGGGTGAGTTGGTTGCAATATGAGCAAGGCAGAGCATAATTCCAGTCACTTTAAATTGCAAGACCGGCATATCGATGTCATTAGACGCCATAATGAGCTCCTGATTTGACCAGTGAAGGAATTGCATTAGATATTGTTGTTCCATATCTGGTCTGCTAAGCAGTCGTGATAGACAACCTGCTGCTGCAATCTGAGTAGCTCCTGGATCACTGAGATAATCTTTACAAAGTGTCACAATATTGGACACGATTGTTTCAGTCGAGTCGTTGGAAGTCGATGAATCAATGGTATTGAGGTCAAAAGGTACGAGACAAAGCATCGACAACCACAGCAATAACACGTATCGTGTTTCCCACATTGAATAGTCCGCACGGTCTTGAGACTGTAACAATTGCAACGTTGGCTCAAAATCACTCACTTCATGTGGCAATAGCTTCACGACTGTCTTGTAACCTCGTACTTTGCACAAATGATACACAATTTGAAACAATTTGTGCAGCTTTGGATTGCGATACACTTGACAGTTCATTGCGTCATCAATTGTGTCGCTTCTTTCAGCCATGATACGTTTAATCTCCTTCATAATGGGGTCCAGTATGTCCTGTAGATAAGGGTCTAGTAAATGGGACTGTTCGAGGTACCTATTTAACTGGAAACGAATCAAAATTAGGTCTTTTTGAATGAAAAAAAGAAACAGTAGCGAATAAAAAACAGTACAATTTGAGTGATTGCAGAGTGAGCAGCTATAAAGTCATCGTCTACATCGCTTTGAGATGTCGGTAGCCGCGTGTGTATCAGCGTTTGTAGAAGATCGCACACCAACTGACGTTCCTTGAAGAAATGTTTCTCGCTGCAGCTTTCGCCGTCTATAATGCTCTCACTTGCCATCGCCGAGTAAAATAATCCAAAATCAATGACAAATATCGTATTTGGATTCCAAAATTACTTGGTAAAGTTGACAATGACCAGCGAAATAGAAATGATAGGGTTTGCCGTATAAAAACGCCGACGACAACTTTAATTACCGGTATTTCAAGATAATTCTCTGTGTAATAATATTCGACGATAGAGAGCTCACATTTATGCTTTATTAAGAAAAGGGGTAGTGTACCGGTATTATGACAGTATCATAAGGCTCACTTGATAATCATGCCAACGAGCTTGGACATGATAATGGCGGAGCTCAAGCAGCTCGCGCCGCGGCTTCGATACTATAAACCGACTGATGAAATGTGGCAACAGGTTTGATATCGTTTTCATTATTATAGACTTGCGTCGATCAGTGATTGGACGCGAATCCTGCACTAACACAATTCAATACTTATGAAGTTGAATTCTTTTGGCTTTTAGGTGGAGAAAAAGGCACTGGAGGCTCGTGAACAAGTGGAATTAATGTTATGTTCGGCTGAAGGAGTAGCGGAGCTACGAGGTAGTGGTGTCTTGCAGGAAATCAAGAGACTGGTGCCAGAAGTAAGGGTTGGCTACATACGGAGAGATACGGATATACCGGTTTTGTGATATATATTGATATACCGGTTTTGTGATATTAAAATCAGGTAACACGTGAAGAAATTGCGGAACTAAAAGTATCCGATTTTGTCCTGGGAATGATTTTTGAAAAACCGTTTGCGGTATTTGAGCAAGTATATCGCGGTTTTGGGGCAGAGGTGAGTTGTCCTTTTTTGACGCTCTTTTGGTCTTTATAGAGATACAATTGATAAAACGTTTATTTGGATAATATCCATTTATCCAGTACGCCAAGGAATTATCCAGCGAGGCTCGAAAAAGCTCAAACTTGATCAAGTCTTCATATGTACGTGATACTTGTGTTTCAATGCACAGTAATTTTCACGTATGTTGGACGAAGTTTTTAATACTCCCGAGACATTTGCTACTCGTTATGGTTCAGGTCTACGGTGAAATTCAATTCTTTCCATTTGCCGATATCATCCGCTGGGTCGCTCCATTCTTACCCGAGTTTGCTACTTTCTATGATCTGGTGTGTTGTTGTTGAAATGATTGACGGGTCTGTCTGGCACAATATTCTTTAACTGGACTTCGTGTCCCTATTGCATGCGTTGTAAACTAATAGGGATCTGGCATTGGCAAGGCAGTAATTGCGGCAAGTTTGGTACATCCTTTTGAGCAGGCAATTGGAATTGAGTTGTTTGAGGTTGGGTCGACATTCTGGCTCTGGTTTATCCTACAGTGCTATTTTTCTGACTAGTTGCGTGGTCACATAATCATCTACAGCCTCTAGTTCACTGTGCTGAGAAGCGTAAAGTTGCCTTGGAGAAGCTCAAGACCCCGCTTTTGCAGACGGACATTGACTTCATTACAGGCAGCTTGCTGACATCCAAATGGGAGGATGGTGACGTCGTTTTTTGTCACGGCACGTGCTTCGACGACAAGTAAGATTTGAAAGTGGTTGATAGGGTTTCCATGTATGATGTTAACTGTGTCAATGTGTTTTCTTTCCATAGAGAATGGACTCAGATATCTTTGGCAGCAGAGAAGCTCAAGCAGGGCGCGTTTTTCATCTCGACAACGCATGTATTGCGCACAGGGCTGTTTGAAGTGATCAAGAGCGTCAAATTCACGATGAGCTGGGGACTTGCTACTGTCTATATCCATGTACGTGTCCACGACAAAGAGTACACGGGAATAGAAAGCGTTATCACTTTAGGTGTACTGATATGTGTTGGCCTATTCTGTTATTGCGTTACACCAGCGTCGACGAAAAATTGGCCGTTGGGCCGCTCAAATGCTACGAGGGGGTCGCTCTACGCGTACGGACCTTTTAGAACGGTCCTCAGCATCACAGACACAACAGAAGGTTGAAGGCCAGACTACTCGTGCGAGCAATGACGCCGACGTGACGCAATGAGGACGCATACTAGATTGTCCAGAATCTGGACTCCAGCTAGGACGGCTTGTACTGCAGATGATAGTTTCTTCGTGCTTTGCGTTGACATCGGATATTGGTCTTGTTGTTGTCAAGACCAGTTAGAAGTAATGGGTCATATCTACTTCGAACTAGTTGACGCCTACCTGTTGATCATCGCCTTCTTTGACCTCTGGACTAAGCAATGAAAAAGATAATGCGGAATGTCTACAGGACGTTGTTCTCTGTTGCTCCATTACTTTTTATTCTTTTGGTGAGAAAGTTTTTTGTGGCGCTTCTTGATATGCTTCGGAATCTTTGTCTGTCGCTTTGCCTTCTTCTCCTCTTTGGTTTCCAGCTTGCGTGCCTTCTTGTTCAACTTATCTAGCGCCTTCTGTTTTTCACGTTCGTCACGCTTTTGAAGCCGATATACAGCTCGCTGTCCGTCTGTCAGCGGTTCAGTTCCAGAAAGCAACGTTCCTTCTTCGTCATCTTCGTCATCATATTCGCTGTCAGAATCGTCGTCACTATCGCCGTCATTGTCATCGCCATCGTCATCACCATCATCGTCACTAGAATCAAGCTCTTGGTCATCCTGCTCGTTCAAGAGGTCCATGATACGCGTGTGCTGCATGGCCGGAGCGGGCGAAGTCGTTTTCCGTTGAACTTCAAGGCGCGAGATTGCCGTCACCAATGCTTTTTCCATCGTTCCATCTTGATAGGCAAGCTGCTCTCGCTCCGAGTGAAGTACCTCACCGAGTGAGTGAGGGATGAACGTGTTCATGAACACAGCTTCATCTACTTGTTCTTGATTTGTGCGCTCCACAGGTCGGTCTGCAATTTTGCGCTGAATCTCGTTAAGGTAGTCGTCCAAGTCCTCTTCAGCAATACGCGGGTCCGTGACAAAGTCGAACAGCTCCTGTGTAGTCATGGGATTAAGCGCGCCAGTTTTGCGGAAATAGTCTGCAATATTGCGGCAATCTTTGCGTAAAAAGTCATTGGCACTTGGATGCTCGTGCTCTACAGACTGCGACACATCAATAAAGTAGAGTTTTGTCTGGTAGTATAGAATATTGTACTCACTCAAATCTCCATGCACAAGACGGCATTTTTGGTACATTGTACGCATCATTTTAATGCAATAGAGATAGCATTCTCGATAACGAATGTCACTGATCTTGGCGTCCTTGAGACGGGGAGCCGCCCAGCCATCATGACCGATAAAGTCCATGATCAGCACATGAGAGCGTAATAGAATAGGTGCTGGACAATAAATGCCAGACTCTTTCAAGCGACGTAAATTGCGCATTTCTTTCTCAGCCCAGAGCTTGACCATTTTACGTGGATTACTCTTGGAATAGCCATGACGGAAGCGAAACTCGCCCGAAACGTACTTTTCACGGTCTTTAAAGACCAGAATAGAAGTCTTATATACTTTAATAGCACCTTCTCTTCCATCAGGAAGCCGTGCATGGTATACATTGGCTTCCTTGCCCGTGCTTAAGCAGCCGTTAATTTCTGTAACGATTCCGTGGTTCAGCATCTTGTATAAGATCATACGTGTACGTGGATCAAGCACCTGCTCCGTCGTAGCACGATCATCACGTCCAGTATGTCGTGATCGGCCACTTTCTTCCTTCCGCAGTGTACGCACGAGTTGATTCTCGGCTGTTTTTGATAGGCAAAAATTATCTTCGTCCTTCATTGAGTATGGCAAATTCAAGAATGAGCCACCAACCAACCGACGTCAAGGATGACAAGATGGGTACAGTATGTACCCATTATGGATCGGGTTAAGTACGAGGCTACTTAACTGATACATTAGAAAACATGGACGAAGAAAAGGTACAGGCTTATGCGGACTTGGCGGCGCAGATGATGGAGTTGCATGCGTCGATTGCGCTGCTAGCACAAAACGTGGAGAAGATGGCACGTACGGATGAGGAGGTCACGAATATGACACGAATCTTTAATGGAGTGTACGAGTTGTTACAATGGAGCGAAGTAGTGGAGTAGCCCAACTAATAACCTGATGATAATGCTTGGCAGGTTTAAGAATGCGGCACAACAGACAAACTATCGAGACCCTTCGACGTCTGTATAAGTTAAAGGGGAGAGTGCAGTCGTTCTTGTCTTTGTCGTTGATACGGCATTCATCTGTCCATTCAGTGAATGAATGGAACATCTATGGTCGATTAATGGATGCTGGTTGATGCTTGGAGCCAGAAAGATCGTGTACGTCTTGTGGAACTTCTGCAAATGTTGATGTTAACGAATGCAGGAATATGCTGCAAACTGCGGTGTCGTTGCCTCTGGGATGGTCCAGTCGAGAACGTTGGGTTCGCGTGGCGCATAGATCTTTACCTGTCGAATATGAGTATCACGTCCGTTCTGGTGCATTGCATGGATGACGATCTGCAAGAAGAATGTGCGCAGCGGAGCCTGCGAAGCAAGGAATGCACGAGCAAGTTAGCTGTCCTTAATTTGTCATACCAGTTTTTCTATCAAAGCAGTAGAAGCAAGAAAGGAACCTGTTCCAAGCCTTCACCCGTGTGCAGAGGAATGGAGATCCACCCCTTTGGCTCTGCAACATGTTGCACGTGGATCTCCTTGAGATCATGCACTGTAGAGCCACAGTGGATGGCAATCTTCTTGGGTGTGTAGCTCTCGTCCAGCTTATAGTCCAGATACAGTGCCACCTCCATAATGGTCATCTTACGGGCAAATTGGATGTTAATCAGGTGTGGCTGCATTCCGTCCGACTGCCAATACGTGTCCATATTGTCTGTCCGTCAAACGCGAAAGTTTTCTATCAGTATCACCCACAAACTGCACTTTTATATGCAGTAAGAACACACTGTCACGTAGTTGGTCGACACCATTGCCGGGTTTGGCGGAAGACAGGGACCACACTGCATCGTCTCCCACCTCGCGTCTTCCGTCGCCATTTGGTGCATCTTCAGCCATGGTGTCACGTGAATTGGATCCGTGCATCATGATTGGTCGAAATTCGAAGCTGAAGCAGTTTACGCAATCTGAAAAAAGCAGAAGAATCAGCTGTTTGTTTGTCATGGAGTCTCTTACACCACATACGTGTCTGTATTTTGGGTCTGACACTTAAAATAGAGTACTTTATAGAGAAACTTGAAAATGGACGCCAGCAGCGTGCGTGTGTTCAATCATACGACGGACTTTTACGTGTGTGGAGAACGAGCTCATGTGTTAATCATCTACTGAGCTATGTGACCGTGCAAGGCTATGATGGTAGTCAGTCATTTATGTATAACGTGGAAAAGGTGCCACCTAGGGCTTCGGTAATCAACATGGACGACGAGCAGTCGACGGTGAAGGAGGAAGCGTTCGTTGACCACACTGCAGCTCCTGTAAAGGGAGAACCCAGTCGATGGGGCGTTTCGTAGGAAAAATGCAGAGACCAAGAGTATCTTGCAGCGTTGTCTGTATCCGGACGTCGAGTGAAAACGTATGGTGACATCATGGAGAGGCACTCGGTCTTTTTTGTGCCCTTTACAGAGCTCGCAGAGACTTATTGTTGTTCGTAAACGACAAGCACAAGGTGAGGCAGCAAGTATTCCGAGTCCAATATCCATGAAAGCAACCGACAGCTCACTTGACATGCAAATCATCCAATTGCCAGAACGATCAGCTGACAAGTCTGTTGGGCCGGGTGTGCAATTCTTTGCCAAGTCTGTACTAAATGCCGGAAACGAGTCGCAGAGGACCTGAGGAAGACCATGCCAGCGAGCAGACTTGCTGAGGAAATAGTGGAGAAGCCTATGAAACACCGTACTACCGAAGCATCCGCAACTGTTGACACAGCACCGATACCTCGCATACAAATGGATGCGACGCGTCCCGTAGCACAAATCTGATACGTCTGAGTCCACTTTACCAAGTCGTATGTGACGTCGCGACTTGGCTATGAGGACTCAGACGTATCAGATATTTGTATCTATTACTCATTGGTGCATTGTTTCGTACTTGAACGGAAATCTTCGGTTCGTAAGGGGGATGACGCAATAATCAAGTAAAGGCAAAAGGAACGGAGGTGTCTGTCTGTGACAGTGCGATCTCTGAGTGAAGAAAAGAAAGAAAGCGACCAAGCTTTACAAAAGACGACCGACTGTACTTAAATTGCAGTACTGTTCATTCAAGACGGCGGTTTTGGCTACGTTTGAATCATGTGGAGGTATGTTAAAATGGTTTTAAGTGACGTTTTTGCACTTTGAACCGGATCTTTGCAAGGTTTAAAAGCTGAAATCGACGTGAACCGACTTTATTTTTTTTCGATTCCTTTTAAAAACAAAAACCTAAATGTGTGTTTTTATTGTGTTTTATATTTGTATTGCTAAAATGTTAAAACGATAAAATGGTAAAATTAATACCTAAAAACAGTCGCAACAATCCCAACATTAACGAAAAGACTGGTCACTCGACTAGTGCGACCATGCCAACGACTTCTACCAAGGCCAGTACAGCTTCCAAGACAAAGAAATCCACTAGTAATGCATCAAATACAGCACCTCATACTAAAACTCGAGGAAGTCGACGAAGTATGGGGAGTACAACACCTGAAGGGGAAGATAAATTACCACCTGGATGGACGAGAAAAGAGAGCAAGTCACAAAAAGGATGTTATTATTATATTTCACCTGCTGGAAAGACCCAATGGGTTCCACCTCCTACGAAAAGCTCAATTGCAAAGATTCGAAAAAATTTCAATTGGATAAATGAAGTGGAAATTTGTTTTCAAGAAGGAAGACTTGGGGTGAGTTTACGAGAAGTTCATCAGATGGAAACAATTTTGTATCCTCAATTTCAAGCGGAAGTTGATGATTTACCTAAAATCAATGGAAAAGCAGGTCCTGCTGAGCTTCATAATTGGAGTGTCAAGGCTCATAAACGTCTGATGATTGGCATGAGAGTCATTAGCATTGAAGATACATCCCTAGCTGGATTAACGTATAAGGAAGTGGTGCAAAAACTCAAGACGGCATCGAGACCAGTACGTATTAAATTTGCTGATGTACAAAAGGGAACTGTGGAGGAGAATGGCGGTCGGAAATCAGGTGGAGAGAGTGTGAGTACTGGTGCTACGAATGATGTAGTATCTTCCGGATATGGACAGTCAACTGCATACTTGCAACAGAAGAAAGAGTACACGCGTGTACTTGTGACTGGAGAGCTTCATACTGAAATGTGGACAATTGAAAACAAAAAGTTGCTGCGGTCATTGGCGCGCATGCAGCACAAGTGGAGTACTGTGTCGAGTGAGTTTGATGTCCTCAATACGAGACGAAGGGAGCTGCGAAAAGAGAACGAGGTCATGAAAAGTGACAAGGAAAAGTACGAAGTTATGATGAAAAACCTCAAGCTTCAGGCAACTCATGCCATGGAGAATCCGGAGCTAGTGCTAGCTAATGAGTTGGCCAAGCGAAACACGGAGCTGAACGACGACATTTCCAAGATGAGCTCTGGCAATAAGCGATTGCGAAAAGAGAGGGATACACTGCAGACGCAGCTAGATGGACTGGAAAAACAGCTTACAAGTGTGGAAAAGAAGGATAAAGATGAAGAGGAGGATCGCGTACCGGAGGAGGATATTTTCGGAATTGAACCCTCGGCCCCGCCTAAGGAACAACTGTCGGCATTGAAGAAGAAGAGACGTGGGCTTGAAGACGAACTAAACAAGGAGCAGCGCAAGACCAACAAGGTACAAAAAGAAATGGAGCAGCTCACGAAGCACTACGCCAGTCTTGGAATTGAGGAGCCAGGACTCAGCTCCTTGCCCTCTTCGTCATCCTCTCACCAATCGCAGACTGATGACAAGGACAAGAATGCGCACACCTCGGGTGGTCAAAATGATAAGACGAGTAGTACCAGCAATAGCACCGACAAGCCCAAGTCGGAGTTTGCTGTTCTTGAAGCGAAGATATTGGAGCTGCGTAAGAAACAGAGATCCGTGGTGGATACCCTATCGAAGGCGGCTCAGTCGGGTGACCAAAAGCTGGCCAAGGAGTGTCAACGGCGGCGCCAAAAGATCAAGGACGAGCTGAAGGATGCACAGGACGAGCTCCATCGACTTAAAACTCATGGCAAACCAGGAGCACCGCCCAAGCGATCTGAGTCTGCTGGTAAAGAGAAGGTGTCGGCGGAGGTTGCAACCGCATTACATCGTCAGCAATCGTCGTCAGCCTCTAAGAAATCGAAGCAGTCGGGGTCGACTATCAAGCACAACTTGAGTCCACCAACACCTGACACAAGCACTGACACTACGGGCAGCTCACGTGCAGCAAAGATGCCGATGCTAAGTGGCTTTTTGGATAAGGGTCCAACGGAATGGGCCGACCGCGGCCTCATCAGTGGCATGAAGACCATGCGTGGTGCCCGTGAGCGATGGTGTGTGATTACGACCGATGGGTTCCTCAAATATTACAAGCGTCGTGGTGACACAGTCGTACGCGGTGAAATTAACCTTGCTGAGAAGAGTTTTGAGGTTCTTGCAGACGACCTCAGACACGGAAAGGAGTTTGTGCTGAGTACAGATGAGCAGCAGTCTCATTTCTTCACGAAGAGCCCACAGGAGCTAAACAATTGGGTGAAAACTCTACGTGCTGCAAACGCCTATTTACTCAATGCTGCTGCCCCATCACTACCTCCACCACGGTCAACACACGACAAACAGGCGTCAACCCGCAACGATGGCAAAGAAGCGAAGGAGTTCGATCTCGACGGGCTTGAAGACTCTTTGCCCGAAGAGGACGAGCAGTTTTATGGGCGTGCTACGTTGGGCTTCTAAGAAGAAGTGGCCGTGGCCGTGGCCGTGGCCGCTTAATGCTGGCGTTAAATGTAATGACTGGTTGTTATGTAGTTGTTGCTGTTTGCAGTTACCTCGGGGTCTGTTTATTGAGGGTTATACCAGCAGACAAAAGTATCAAATCACATAAAATGCATTACGTCCGCCGTGTCGGGGCTTCGAAGGTCTCTTCAACGCTTCCTTCTATGAAGAAGCTGTCACCGGAACTATCGGCAAACGATTCTGGCCAGGTGGGTCTTGTAGCTATCATGCTGCTAGCCTATCTGTACACGGACGAACATTGACACCAAAGCACGGCGTCAGTGCAGCTGTTTGGAAATTAGCAAAAAAAAGTGATGCTGTTTACAACACGAAGTACTTGTTACGCTCTTCCTCGCTGGCAGCTGAAGACGCCGCACCCCGGTTGTCATGGCTAGGATACCACTGGCTACACTCCATGCTGTTATTTCCTGAGCGGCGATTTGCAAACCCTTCTTCACTTGTCTTTCGCGAGTGATTGCCATAGCGGTACCATGAAGTGGTGCCGGCGGGACGGTTGCTGTCACCGACGTCGTGCGCCACACGTGAGCTCAAAGTCTTTGTAAACTGCTGCAGTGCCAACACACTGTCTTGCATCTGCTTCGGTTCCTCCCCAGTGGCCCCGATTGTACCTGCGTTTCGGCGTGGTACTATGCCACGACGACGGCTTTTAGCCATTGATACCATGTCGGTCTGCTCGATGGGATCAGAAACTTCATCCTCTTCCGATTTATCCACCTTGTGAACCATCTCGAAAAAGAGTCCACCCTTCTGCACCAGAGCATCATAACGGCCCTCTTCTGCTACACGTCCTGCATTAAGCACAAGAATCTGGTCGGCATTAACGGACGTGGATAAACGATGCGTCACTGAGATGATAGTCATGTTCATCTTGCCCGAGAGGCGTTCCAGCGTAGACACGATCGACGCTTCAGTCTCAGGGTCCAGAGCGCTCGTAGCCTCATCAAGCAACAACAGGCTTGGGCGACGACAAAGTGCACGTGCCAAACAGATACGTTGTGCCTGGCCGCCACTCAAGTTACAAGTTGCGTGCTGACCCACCACCGTCTGAAAACCGTCTTTAAGTTCCTTAATGAAGTGACACTCAGCAAGACGGGCAGCCTCTTCGCAGTCGGCGTTGGAACCGTTAATGTTGCCGTAGCGGATGTTGTCGTAGATAGTACCGTTGAGAATACCTCCATCTTGGAATACAACCGCAGTCTGATCCATGAACGATTTCTTGGAAAAGTTGAAAATGTCATGGCCGTCCAGGCGGATGCAACCGCCATCAGCTTCCTGAAACTGCATCAAGCACGCTAGCAGCGTGCTTTTTCCGCAACCGGACGGTCCGACGACACACGTGTAGGATCCACGAGGAATAGTTGCAGTTAATTCGTTCAGGATGTAGTTCTCCGATGCCTTGTCGTACTTGAACACAAGTTTCTCAACGCGAAGATCCTGTTTCATCTTAGGGAGCGGAGGCATATCCTTACCACTACTATCCTCCTCACCAGTGCTCGATCCCAAGCCTACAATAATGTCATCCACACGCTGTAAGCTACTAGCGTTACCGATGGCCACACGCATAAAACCACCGAGAACAGTAACAGGGTTCGAAACACGACTCAATAGCGTAATGAATCCAAAGAATTCGCCTGATGATAATTCCTTGTGCCACACCTTCATCGCCAATGAGGCAGTCATAATAGCCACAAAAATGTACATTGCCGACTCAATGTAAATCTGCACAATACTCGACCAGAAGTCCTTCGAAAACTGACTCTTGCGCAGTGACGCGCACGTTTTCTTAAAACGTGTAATGAGCGGATCCTGGATAGCGTAAGCACGCACTACTTTTTCACAACCGACAGCATTCTGGAACTCGGCAGCAACGTACGCGTTCCTAGATCCAAACTCCTTTGATCGCTGAGCTGCAAAGCCTTGCGGACCACTTGAAAGCAGTACTGCAGTGAATGTAAACGACATGATACCAATGCTGACGTCCATATACAAAGCGTAACCAAAACCGAAAATCACAGCCAGAAGCGGGTTCAGCAGATTCCAGAATACAGCCTGCCACAAGGCGTTTACACGCGCGACATCACTTGAAAACAGATTGTTCAAATCACCTTCGGAACGCTCTGCAAAGAATCTCGTGTCCTGACGAAGGATAATGTTGAGCAATTCAGATTGCATCAATTCCGTAGCTTTTGAAATCATTTTCGATTGGAAATAACCGACAGCGTAATCACCCAGCACAAAGGGTACACATAGTGTCAGGACCCCCACGACACCAAATTTGAGTGTAGACTCATTCGGGGTGCCCGTATCCAACGTATCAAAAGCATCCGACAATTTGGCCAAAAAAATAGCCAATGCTGGACTCACTGACGCGTTAATACACACTACAAAGAAGCAGAAAATAAGATCTGCCATTTGCGTGGACCAATGCCACAATGTACTCCGGACAACGTCAGAAATCCCGTAAGCTAGTGTCGACGATGACGCGTCAATGTCACGCAAATGGGACAAAAATTCTGTCGCCGAGAGATTCGGGGGACGGTAGTGTAGTGCACGTTCTAAAAAGTTCATGAGCTCGTCACGTGTCATGTCCCCTTCATCTCGTCCACAGATAATGACCAGATCCGTCTCCATCATCTCAATTGACATGGCAGAGATGCCTGGAATCCGTGCAAGTGAAGCCCTCAAAGATTCAATACTGACTCGAATATGGTCCCCATTGGTCCGAAATTTGTGCAATTTCTTGGAAAACGTTCGTGCTCGTGGCTTGAGAATCAGTCGAAGTGCGACAATTGTCAAATAGCCAAGACAGAGCCAATATTCTTTATCATCCATGAAATATCGTGACCCAAGAAGCACCACCATTGTCACTAGACATAAAAGGTCGGCAATATTGGAATGCGATCGAAATAATGCCAATCGTAGCCCCAAAATTCGAATAATCATGTCAATGAAGTAACACAACATGAGACCGGATGAAAAGTAACGCGATGCTTTTGCCGGTACTTCATCATGAAATGAGTCTTTTTGTGAAAACGAAATGGTCAAAACTTGCATAAAAAAGTCAAGAAATAGCGCAAATGTTTCCGAATAATGCCATTTGCGCGAATCAATGACACGCAAGTAAAAGAGACGATGACCATTACCAGGAGCACTAGCAGCTCCTTTAATAGCTCGTGGATCAGACGAGTCGGGAAGGGGACCACCAATTTTAACAAAACCACCGGTCCCGTCAGGCGGAACACGCTCAAAATCCGTCGTTTCACTGCTCATTTCCAGCGAAGAGTGGACGGGAGTACACTCAAAAGCTGCAGTCTTACGTTGCATATACTGATGGGAAGAGAAGAGTCACTCCCAACAATGCCAGGTGAAGGAAGGAATGGGGGGGGGGGAATGACCCGGTTCGTATGGAAACTGACTTTGTTTTAGAGGCTCCGAGAGAGCAAATTAAGTATTAAACGACGATTTACTACTTCTATGGGGGATAGGGTATTGCTATTTACCATATGTTACGAAACGTCAGAAACTGGACGTTCAGAAAGTGAGTAGAAATGAGACGGTCTTGACCCCCAGACCTATACTGAGATGGGGGTAGGACTACCTTGGCAAAAAGACTCGGTGGTATTTCCTATCCAATGGAAAGGCATCATCATAGGTTTTAGCTTTTGATTGATTATTATTACACATATTGTGTCACGACGGGACTGCATCCTGTTGAGTTGTTGTTATTGCGAACCCTCTGGTGTCGTTGTTTTGCTTGATTTTTGCTGGAAGAAAGCTGTGACGTTGCCAAGTAGTGGGGTATGTCGCATTTTGGGCCCAGCAATTTCCCTTCTTTGTTTACTGTTTGATCTGAGAACCAGGTTTTATATACAAAAGAACTTGCCTAAAGTGATTCTCTCGGTATTGGAGGATTATTTATTTGTTAAGATAAGATATTAAGTAACGCAGTATCATTTGGTGCAGTTTTACTGCTGGGCGGGACCAAATATTCTAGCAGTTAGGAAAAGGTATTAGTTAAGACAGTATCAGATAAGACAGTATCAGATAAGACAGTATCAGTATCAGATAGTGCATTTTATAGTTATAGATGACCGATTCTAGCATTTCGTAGACGCCCAGATCAGATGCCGTGTGAGATGACAAGCTTCTAATTATTAAAAATGATGAACTTGAGCATCAACCAGAAATGGGTTCATTGTTGTCGAATCTATGATTGCAGTTCATCACGCATTCATTGCCCCATTTGTTCATTAGCACGACATCGATTGCTAATAATTTGACGCATGACAGCGGTTTGTTTATACTGTGCTAGCTGCGATATACAGCACTGCGACCGCTAGATCGGATGGGTCGAAGAACTAGTAGACATTAATATTTTTAGCGTGCAGTATCTCTGCCAGAAAAAAGTCACTGGAAAATACTTTTTCATCGGCGTCAATGTACAGTTCACGATTGTACAGCGACTCATGTGATCAAGATGTTGTTCAAGATGCTCATATTAAAAGTTCGGCTAAGACAGGCTACCAGTCCTTAATACCTAGTGTTTTCACAATTTTCAGACAAATAATCTGTGAACAGTTATCTAGAAGCATAAGAAAAAAACGAGACCCCCAATTCCACCATGGTTATACTGAACCTGAGAATGACGCAATAGTATAGAAACCAAACCAGAGCGCAGTGCCTAATGTCTTCAATCAGCATGTGTATATTTAGCTCAACTCTATAAAATTACACCTTATTAGCCCTTACTCTTTAGTCAATATAACATACCCCATATATATTACGATATGATAACAAACCAATGGGGCATCTTCATTTCCACCAATGATCGTCCTCCAAGTCTTCTCCAGTCAATCAGTCCCCGTCCCCTTCCCGCCATTTCTCAATTCCATGACTTCGTATCGAGATTATGGCGGGTCAACTTCACGCTATGCAAACCGTGGCCCCGCTCGTGCCTTTTCAATCCCGGACGCTGATTTTCAACGTGGAGATACAACACTAAAACGTCGTCGTCACCTCTCGCCTTCTCGTCCAATCGCTTCTTTGCATACCAAGTCCAAGTCTCATGCCCGTATCATGTCGCATAAAATGACAAGTCAAGAACTTCTTGTTCCTCTTGGGAGCAATCGAACAGTTACTGCATATAATAGACTCCATACAAATACGAAGAGTTATCATCGTCCATCTGGAGGTAGAGGAAGATCTCGCTCTCCTCGTCAATGGGAACCTCGATCCAAGTCCATAGCTCCTAAACGAAGCAATCCGTCACCTATTTCAACCCGTACACGGTCAAAATCTTCAACACGTGAGAAGAAACGAGACACACGGTCGAGTCGTCGAGAACGTTCAAGTTCAGTGACAAGACGCAGTGGTGGTGGGGCATCATTAGGTTCCCGGAAGGAATTAGAGACGTCTTTGTCTACGTCTAGCAGGACAATGGAAAGCAGACGGAAACACTTGAAACACAAGATGCAGGAACGAGAAAGAGAACGTTCTTTGAGTCGTACTCGTTCCTCTCGATGTTCGAGAATTGTTAATTCTAGTGATGAACAAGAGAATGTTTCGAGATATTCGTCCCGTAGTGGCCGATGTAGCAGTCAAAGTGGCAGTAGCCTTGCGGAAATTGAAAGTGCTATTGCAGACACGGAGCAAGAACTAAAACCAAAGAAGAAGGAATTAGACGAACTGAAGAAACAATTGGCAAAATTACGCAAACGCGTCGAAGCCAAAGAGTTGGAGGTCTACGACCTTCAAGTAGATCTGGATGCATTACGGAAACGTAGAGAACGACGTTTACCCTCGCATTCTACTGCTAGTACTCGAGACAAAAAGTCTCTGAAAAGGTCAAGGAGCAAGAGTAAACGACGTGAAAGTGAGCGATCAAGTAGTCGATCTCGTACTTCCAAACGCCCTTGTATTGTGGATGAAGACGATGAAGGTAGTGATGATGACGGTACTGATGATGAAGTTGTCATTTTGGATCCGAGTGAAGTAAAAATGGAGAGAGAGCGTAGTGCTGCAGTGCCAAAGAGCGCAGTCGTGCCGGTTGAAGACTCAATGCCCGACCATTTTTGGGGTCGATCCCCAACACCAAAGCTTTTGGCAAATCACCGTTTCCGGGCAATTCCGGATGGCAGCGCTCGCAAAGGACGGCACCTAGCGTTTAACCCGATTCAGCCCCAAATTTTTGCAACAAGCCCCGACGAGGGGGGTCTTATCCTATGGAGCTATCAACGCCAGGATCAAGATATCGCTAAGGTAGTGACTTTGATGCCATCATCGTTCCGCGAGGGTAGTCCGTGTGCGGAAGCCATCTCTTGGAGCCCAGACGGAAACCGGATGGCCATGGCATTTCGTGATCCTGTGAACGAAAAGGGAGAGTTCTGCATTGTGCAGCTTCACCAGCTCAAGCTTGAAGATAGCCGAACATCGCAATCACTTCCGGGTAACCGTATCACCTCGAAGTGCACTACATTACATCCAAGAGGTATTTCTACAATCGACTGGCTGCCAAGTGACAATGGGCCTGAGACCACAAGCCGTCAACTGATTACTACGGGCAATTCAGACCACGCTGTTGTGTTGTGGGAAGAACACGAGAATAGACAGAACGGTGGCTTGGATCTGAAGTGGACCGTGCTGCACCGCGACCATCGTAGTGAAGTTAAATCGCTTTGCGTTCATTCCAAGCGTGATTGCTTGTACACTGGTGGTCTTGATGGCCTGTTGGTCCGGTACGATTTGAACAAGGGGCGTACGGAAACCGTGTTGGAACGTCGTAAGCCAAACATTTCGAAGATCAACTCGGTCCTAGAGCATCCACACAATCCGAATTTGCTTCTGGTCAGTTGTGTGGAGCAGACTAGGCACAGCTTGTTGTTGCATGACCTTCGTCAGCGATACGATGGCAATGAGATGTCGTTGACGTGGGAGAGTGGCGCGATGAGTCAGTACGTCGTGCCGCGGTGGTCGCCTGCAGGCTATCACGTATCATGTGGTAGCAAGACGGGTGTTGTGAATATTTGGGACGTGCGTATGCGGGGGGATAAGTTTCCTACAGTGGAACCCCAGCAAGCTCTTCGTGTGCATCGTAAGTTTCTTGCTGTTGGTTGATGAGCTCATCGATGTATTCTAACGCGTGTTTGCTTGGTGTTTTCATGTATTTAGACAAGACGGTGTTACATGCTACGTGGCATCCACGCTACGACGCAATGTTTAGCGTCTCCCACGATCGAACAATTGGTCTGCTGACTTTCCGATAGACAGCGATGACCCGTTAAATCTAGTGATGCACTTACAGCGACAAAGTTGTTGCATACTTGAGTACTGTACCATCAGCTTTGTTGAACAAGGCACATATTTGTGTTGTCAAAGCTGAAGTGCACCTTCATTACCGTATTGCACTAAATGCCACGGATCGTCTCAATGTCGACGTTCGTGTGAAAGCACACGATGCATTTGCTTTATACGAACATGTGCAAGACTATAATGGTGTCTTGCACGAATCATACAAGTCCCAGTATTATTGTCGCTCGCTACATGAAGTGAACCCGCAAAGCTTTGCCCATGAAGATGGAAAGAACATCGGTCTCTCGTCACGTTTGCCTTGGCTCTATGACATGACTCCGCCGTCTTTGGATGATATTGTCAATCATCCACGATTGGTGCTCGGGCAACGGGTTTTTGGGACTATACAAAGCATGTCTTCTGCTGCCACGATCTGTATGATAGCACACGTGTAAGTACTAAGGTCAACGTGCCCACAATTGCGTTCATTTGCAGTTTTACCTAGACGCAGAGAAGCAGGAATCATGACGATGACATTGCTCGAGAAGTACTATGAATGGGCAAATATCACGGAGATCAAGGTACTCGACTGGATTGACCCTGAAGGTGGCTGGAAGGTTCATCCCATGGCAGACTATCCACTTGCTAGTTTTGCTAGCGTCTTTGCCATTTGCAGCAGTTATTTGCTCTTTGTCGTGTTTGGTTCGGTGCGTTTTCTCATTCCATTGATTCTTCCTAGAAAGCCTTGTCTTTCTCTGACTTGTATCCTGCTTTCTTGACCGACGGTACTAGGCTTTAATGAAGCTCGGTGTTCCTGCAATCAAGACGAGTCCCATTCAATTCATATATAACCCGATCCAAGTTATCGCTTGCTCTTACATGTTCATGGAGACAGCCATTCAGGCCTATCGCAACGGGTACTCACCAGCACCATGCAATGTCTTTAAGGCTGATGCTCCGGTCATGGGCAATGTGTTATACCTCTTCTATCTATCCAAGATGCTGGATATGTGCGACACAGTCTTTATTATCGTTGGCAAGAAGTGGCGTCAATTGTCATTCTTACACGTCTATCATCACCTCTCGGTACTCGTCATATACTACATCGTCTTTCGTGTGGCACAGGACGGGGACTCGTATGCATCCGTTGTGCTCAATGGATTCGTCCACACTATCATGTACACGTACTACTTTGTGAGTGCACACACTCGTAATATTTGGTGGAAGCGCTACTTGACTCTTCTCCAGATTATCCAGTTCATGACTATGAACGTACAAGGCTACCTCATGTACTCACGTGAATGCCCTGGCATCCCTCCGATGATCCCACTCATCTATTTAGTGTACGTGCAGTCTCTCTTTTGGTTATTCGTGAACTTTTACGTACGTTCATATGTCCTTCGTCCACACAAGACGTTGTCAATCAAGAAGAACCTTTAACCCATTTGAAACGAAGAAGTACCGAGCCAAGCACTTCAACAAGCAGTACTCGAATGAAAGACGTTTAATACAAAGCAAAGATTATCATTCAACTACATGTAACATTCTTCTAATTGACACAATGAAGCTGTCTTTAAGGAATGGTTAAGGGAAGGCGAGCATCCAGTAAGTAGCATTTGTAATCGCTTGCGACAGATAGTGGGTTGGGCAATCTAATGGATAGAAGAAACACTCTCCTTTCAATGGGGGCTTCTACTTGTTTACGTCGATAGATTCGGCATCATTCATAAGATAAAAAGACTTTTTGTAGAAGGGGTCCATGATGTTGATGACAGTGTCGACCTTCCACTGATGTTGATACATGACATCATAACTCGGGATTGAAATTCATCAGCGATGAGCTGGTCGGTCCTTTTGCCCTTTCGAAACCGATGGTCTTGACCTCAGTATAGGAACGACCGGACAGAACCTGGATTTGGAGATCCCATAACCACATAAAGTGGTGCTTCTATCGTTGGTGGTGGAACTACAACAGTCTCCTCATTTGTGCTTTTGCTTGCTCTACCTCAGTCATATACCAGGAAATCAATCAAGACCATGTCGGCTGAAATGCTCCAGAGTTATTACGAATGGGCGAACGCAACAGAAACAAAACTTCTAGACTGGGTCGACCCTCAAGGTGGTTGGAAGGTTCATCCCATGGCTGATTATCCACTTGCCAACTTTGCAAGTGTCTACATCATTTGTATCGGGTACCTCCTCTTTGTCATCTTTGGCACGGTGTGTACATGTCTTCCATCTTCTTCTTCTTCTTCTCTCTCTCTCTCTTAACATTTTTTTCTATCGAAAACAGGCATTCATGAAACTCGGGATCCCTGCTATCAAGACAAGCCCATTTCAATTCGTGTACAACCCTATTCAAGTCATTGCCTGTTCCTACATGTGTGTTGAAGCAGCCATTCAAGCCTATCGTAACGGCTACTCACCTGCACCATGCAATGCTTTTAAAGCCGATGCTCCCGTTATGGGCAATGTGCTCTACCTCTTCTATTTGTCAAAGATGCTTGATCTCTGTGACACGGTCTTCATTATCCTTGGCAAGAAATGGAAACAGCTCTCCATCTTGCACGTGTACCACCATCTTACGGTACTTTTCGTCTACTACGTGACATTCCGTGCCGCCCAGGACGGTGACTCGTATGCTACCATTGTACTCAATGGCTTTGTGCATACCATCATGTACACGTACTACTTTGTAAGCGCCCATACGCGTGATATCTGGTGGAAAAAGTACCTCACACGTATCCAACTCATTCAATTCGTCACCATGAACGTACAAGGTTATCTCACATACTCACGTCAGTGTCCGGGCATGCCACCCAAGGTCCCCCTCATGTACCTTGTGTACGTCCAGTCACTCTTTTGGCTCTTCATGAACTTCTACATTCGTGCGTATATCTTCGGGCCCAAGAATTCTCCGCCAGTGGTCGTGAATGCAAAGAAACAGCTCTAAGAGATTGAAAAATGTGGTAACTGCATCCCCAACTTCTTCTTCTTCTTCTTCTTTGTAATCGTGCTGCTTTCATCACAGTCTCTCTCATCATATTGAGACAAGTAGTGACCACAGCTCAAGACAAGATCTTAACCTCCTAACAAATATATCCTCTCAATTCAACTGATCTTCCGTGTCAACTCCATTCAAATCAATCAGCTCGTATTTTGCTAAATCAAGACGACCCCCCCCCTCCCAATCTTCCCTTCCTCATTCAAATCGATAGCATGGTAGTCACTTATGATGTTAATTGTGAACTCCGGGGACATGAAGGAGCAGTGCGTGTATTCTTTTATTATCTACATTTACTTTATCATCCATCATCTTGTACTGATTCTTCTCTCACTCTCTCGCTTCTTAATTACTTGTAGATCCGATGTATCTCGTCCCTTTCAAAGGATCTGATGGTAACTGGTGCTATGGATTCCGTAGCACGTTTCTGGCTACGTGACTCAAACTCTGCTGTGAATAGCTATTTCACTATGGAAAGTGCTACTATTTACGACCATGAACATTGGGTAACGGCCAGTGTGGCACTCGAGAATGGAGGCTTTGCTACGGGCAGCATGGACAAGAATATCCGTCTTTTTGACGTCCAGGGACAACGTGTTGGACTGATGAAGGGACATGAGGGAGGTGTTATCTCCCTTGCAGTCTCTATGGACAAGAAGCTATTGTTTTCTGGCAGTTGGGACGGCACTGCGCGAGTCTGGAGCCTAGAGACGCAGCAGTGTCTACACGTACTGCCTGGCCATGAGAATGGTGTCTGCGTGCTCGGACTGCCGGATGGATCACTTGTTACGGGCTCTACAGGGCAACAAGTGGGCAATAGTGTAGCGGACTTTAAGTTGCGGTTCTGGACCAAGGACACGTTCACGCTGTTCAAGACACTGATGGACCACAAAGGACCAATTCGACAGCTGGCATTGGTGTCAGATAGTGGTTTTGTAAGCTGTTCGAATGACGGATCGATTAAGCATCGGACGCTCGATGGAGTTGTGGTGGCTAGTATGGAGCACCCGTTGAATGCAGAAGGAAAACCGGGCTTTGTACTAGGCGTTTGCGTATTAAGTAACGGACTAGTGGTGTCTGCGAGTGAGGACTGCACAGCGCGTGTGTGGTCGGTAGATGGTGCTCTTGTGCAGACTATTGAACATCCTGGAGGACTGTGGTGCGTTTCGCCATTGCCCAACGGAGACTTTGCTACAGGCTGCGATGATAAAATTGTGCGGGTATTCACACATGATCCAGCGCATGTGGACCCGGACGCAGCGGCTTCATTCCAGGCAGCAGTAGAAGAAGCTCGGATCGCCAAGACGCGTGGGCCGAGTGGTGTGGAGATCGAATCGCTCCCCAATTATGATCAGCGTGCGAGTGTCACTGGGACTTCAGACAACCAGATTCAAATGTTCCGTCGTGGCACGAAAGCGTGGGCTTGTCAATGGAGTGGTCCTTCCCGAACCTGGATCGATGTAGGTTCTTTTGTATGAAATGGCTTGTGGCTCGTATCTACTTACTGACAGGTATAATGTGTTTGTAGATTGGTGAGGTAACTGGTACCGGCGGCGGAGGTGTTGTTGACGGTGAGGCGTACGATATGGTAATTCCCGTTGAGATCGAGCTGCCTGGTGGTCTCAAAAAGCTTGAAATTGGATACAACCAGGGCCAGAATCCTTTCACGGTTGCACAAGAGTTTATCGATAAGCACGTTCTAGACCAGTCTTACCTCCGCGAAATCGCTGACTACATCACGCAACGTGCTGGTGAGTATCGGCCCCCTGTGCTTGAAAACAACGACAGTGTGAATTCTGTCTCTAGTGGCACTGGATCCCATGAGCCTACTGTAGCTGCTTCTCAATACAAGTATTTCCCTGTGGTACGTGTACTCCATATCCCGATCAGCACGGCAAACGATTGTGCCTAATTGGTAAGATGCTGTCTTTGCATGATGTACTGAAGTCCGGATATAACACCTTCGAAACGACCAAGATCTCGAAGCTCATGAGCACGCTGCGCCAATTTAATGACAAGATGAAGGATACTCAGGTACGTATGCGTTCGATGCGTTGTATGCTGACAAAACCTAAATGTGTGATCGTTTCCTTTGTTATTGTAGGACACTGATGCTCTTACCGACTCTCAGCTAATTGCTCTTGACCACATCGTATTCACCGTCCAGGATACTGCGTTCTATCACTCTAGCACGTTTGCCCCTCCAGAGATCGCGGCATTGAGAAGTGCTTTAGACAAGTGGCCGGCAAAATTAGCTTTTCCGATGCTAGATCTTCTCAGGATCGTGGTAGTGCACCCCCAAGGCCCAATTGCGCTAGGAGATGCTGGATTGGGTACGCTTGTCACGAAGGTCCTCAGTTTGGGATTGCAAGAAGGCCCCAAGGACGGTGACGATGCAGTTCCTGTTGCAACCCGTATGCTATCGCTGCGCGTTCTTGCGAATATGTTCCTGCATGATGCAGCGCGTGAAGCCGTCCTGAAGCACAAGACTGAGGTGCTGAGTAAATTGCCGTCATTCCTGGCTTTCCACCACAAGCTGGTGGCGCTAAGCCTCTCGACCGTTCTGCTCAAGTGGGTGTTGCTATTCTCCATTAGTATGATGAGATTTATTTGTGACCTAACCGTATCGTATTGGATTATTCGTGTAGCTTTGCACGAGCACAAGTAGCGACGCCTGGTGTGCTGTCACCTGATGACCAGGTCGTCGTGATTTCTGTAGTCGCAGACCTACTAAATGGGCCGTACACTGTCCAAGAGCTCGGTGACGACACGATGCTGCGATCACTCATAGCCATCGGCACACTTGTACGTTTCGTGGCATGTTGCATGTTTCGTTCCCGCTTGTTTAACGAAAAGGACTGCTTTCCATTGTTGCAGGCGCTACATGGTGACTCGAAAGCTAAGGAAGTGGCAGGCATCCATATCGCCATCTTTACTGCTTCAAAAGCTACTCAAGTGAAATCTGTAGCGGTACAACAATGCCTTGCTGAGCTCCAACAAATTCTTAGTTAAGGAGTTAACGGACGAGTTGACGGCCTGGAGCTTCGCTCAATATTTTGGAAACGTAATGGATGTCTGCGCTTTGCGATCTCAGTAATTTGGATGGGGCATGTCACCTGCATGGAGTGTTTCTAGTGTTTCGGTTTATGCAATATCGATCAGATCAATAGCCCTGAAAGGGGCAGGGCATTGCATTGGTTGGTGAGTGGGCCTCTAAGGCCTCTTTTGCTGACGTGCTGAAGCGGTACTGCTTGAAGTGCTGCCACTTGTTTTTTATGGTCTGCCCCAGAGCGATGAAGATGTTTTTTTGGATGACTGGTCGGCTCTGCTGCAATGTCGTTTGCGTCGCTTGGTGTGTTGATGATTTTTGTTGGTAGGTAGTACGTAGATGAAGATTGATTCTGAACCCGATGAAGCAGACGATCATGTCTTCTTCTTCTTCTGCTCTCTCTCTTTCACGATCCTTTGCAGCTTCCAATCGACGAGGTAAGCGCCAAGTCATTAAAGCACTCACACACTGGAGACGACACGTCTAGACTGCGTCGACAAACGAGCTCAAGACCACTAGTCCACGACTTGGACGAGGACGAGGATGAGCATGAAGGGCTGCCGTCTCTCTCCGTGTTATGAGATACCAAGGCATCTCCAGGCCAGATAATAGGCTGGAACATATTGGGAATGTTGATAGAAGCTGAACAGCACGGAGCTTTGGCCTTGTCCGTCTTGTTGTTCTCTACTAAATGACAACCTTTTCCATCTCTTGTCCGATCAAGAGACAAGCTTCCCATAAGTGATGCAGGTGCTATAGCACCATGTTCATAGACACTGGACTTAAGTCTCTTGGCCACTGGACGGATAATCTGAACAGGAGCATTGGGCAATTGGAGCATCTTGCGCTTACGACTCCTGGGAACTGGAGTAACCGCCACTAGTTTTTCCTCCATAGGCTCCTTTTGTGACACCTCTTTTCGACTCTCAACAATTTCTTGATATTCTAAAATGGCTACTAATGGATTCGCGGGACGTTCGATATCCACCCCGTCAATGGGATGAAAGATATTGGACCCTTGACTATGTAGTCGAAATGAAAGAAAAAACGCATCGTCTTCTTGTTCAAATGGAAACATGAACTTTTCCTCTTCTTCCTCACTAGAAAAACTAGTGACGTTCAAGTCCTCAATCATGCTCATGATTCTAAGAAAAAAAACAATCGACAATGAAAAAAAAATGACACTTCCGCTCAATCGACTTGAGCTGTTGAGTGCGTCTTGCGGAATGAAGACAACGACTGCAGCGTGGTTGTGACCTTGCAAACATGTTATCGGTTTATACAAGGAACATGCTCAAAAGACGAAGAGTGCAAGTCGCTTCGACTCATTTTTTAGACATTCCTTTGCATTTAATTTGCCTCCAGGTTTTTCGTTCTAAGTTTATGATTGTCACATATGAAGAGCCAATGCAGGTGGTAAGACAGGATGTATCAATTTAAGGACCAAGAGCTGTTAGTTTTTGGGTCAATATGATGGCAGTGCTTTTCAAACTCATTGCAAAATTGTAAGCAATTAGCAGTAGTACTATGTAGTGGCTTCATATGGGTCTCATAAGCCCTGCAAAGCGGCTTTGATTATAATAGGACGGTAATTTTGCGAGAAGATCATGATTTTTCTAGCCAGCGCATTACCGTTCAGTTTTTACTGCTGTCATTTTTTCACCTTCCTTCATGGAAACGGTGGTAGTTTCCATGAAGTAAAAGGAGACATCATATTTATACTGCCAGACGTAGATCGCAGGTCTTGGATAATCTACGCTATAGAACCCTATTTCTTGTCTCCCTACTTGATACTAACAAGCCATTAGACAAGTGGTGGATATTAATTCCTGGTCCGGAGATCTCCTACCTTTATTACTTGTTTTTGTAGTACCAGAAGTAAGGTACATTTGTCGAGCGCGCCGCAATTGGCAGTTTCTGATTGGACCGATCTAATCATGAAAGGTCACGTCTCTTCGTGTCACAACACTTCAACATGTGCAATAAATGAGACAATGCTCATTTGAATCTCCTGGTTGTGATTCTGCTGCCATCGCATACGTCCGATCTCTTTTCCTCTCAAGCTCATAAACCCCATCGACAATTTTACAAGAAAGTACTGGCTTTTTAGTTGCTTTGACTAAATATCAAACAGCGACTTACCGTCAAAGTAACGGCTTTGATACTGCCGATGGGGGAGAGAAATTAGCACTACGTGACGGCAGAGTTGAAATGGCTAAGGAGGCGAATATGTGCCTTTCTAGTTTGTTGAACACTTTATAATACGTGTCGACTGAAATCGTCTGTGTCAGGCTTTGACGTGAACCCGTTGTCTCGATAGCTCAAGTCTGGCGACTTTTGCCATGAAGACCGGGACAAAGCAAATGCGTCGTCACAAATTAACGAGCGAGTAAGTCAGCGTTTGTTTAGAGTTGAGCACAACGACAGCATCAGCTTCTTGAACTCCAGTGCGTGGTGGTCAATCTCGCCGAAGATGGCCTTACCTTACTCTTTGTCCAGATAGCTCCAATTGCATATGGACATTTGCAGTGACAGCCGACGGTTGTTCGAAGAATACGTTCCTTCATTACCATACCCAGCAACCTGGACAGACCTCAACTTATGCCAATTGCAAGCTTCTGACAGACATTTGCACCACTGTGTCACGGCTCAGTGGAGACTCTAGCGGCACGGATTTCCGGTCGATCGAGTACATTGCGCATGTTACTACGACGAGCATTCGGATGAAGCCGTAGCTTATTTAGCTTCGCCTGCGAGTCTACCGCATGTTAGGGCTGTGCGGTATAGTAGACATCTCTAGTGTGCTGCAGAGACTACTACTTGCAGTCGAACAAGAAAGTCTTTACACGGAGTGAATTCAGAAGCTCAACTAGGTCACGGTGAAAGTCACGAGTTTCCTTTTGTCGGCGTTCACATGGTTTGGTCGGTATTCAATGCCTAGCTCAGTTCGAGCCATAAGCTTGTTTGCATCATGAGGAAGACACTAGACCCAGGCAACTATGGAGTGATCGCTATCCTGTACGCTCAACACGTTGGCGAGCAACACAGCCATTTTTGCCTTTTATTTGCTCAAAAGCTCCGATGAAGTGAATCAAAGCTTTTGCAATGACACATTTGCTCTAGGGAAATAAGTACAAGACATGATGACGAAAGAAAGAAGCACTGCGCTTCATGTCCATGGACCATGATATCGATCGGAATGGGGCAAAAAAGATTGGGAGCGAAGCTGGGACACTGTTTAAAAGCTTCGCGACTATAAGATTACGCGGTGGGTTGATCGTTAGGTAAAGGTCCTCGAGCTTCTAACACTCAACAAACTACCGGTCACTCGGGAAGAAGTGCGTGAGCTCGCAGCTTTTGGCATTGCGCTTCGCAACGTGCGCAAGAAGCCGATAAATGTCACTACAGCGCTGATGGACCTAGTGTCGATCTTAACTTAGCACTGGACTTTGAGCTTTCTCTTCTCTTCATTCTTGCTGATCGTTGATGCAGTCAGATTGACTTTAACGGGCTTTTCATCGGCTGATAGGTGTTGCTTGGGCACATCGTCAGACGACATAGCTCTTTTGAGTGATCAGGAGCGCGTCCGAAATAGAATTACTCGCTGTCGACTCTTGCTGCGCTCGTGGCCACATGAGCTGAGACAGTCATGTAAAACACACGCCTCCCTCTCACCCTCGCATGCTTTGTCTAGTAACTCCACTCTTTTTGTTCACCCATGAGGTTTCGCAAGCATGTTTTGTGCGAACTTCGTTGTATGCAGGCGAAGCGCTTCAGACCAGACGGATTATGACAGCAAACGTTTTGTCATTGCTTGTGATAGATCTGATCTAGCGGAACCTTTAGTGGTCGAAGCGGATTCATTACGTTAAAAGCTCCGGAACTCCAAATATAACGTTTGCGGCGCACCGGAGTTCTTTGAGTGCTTGGAGCTCATTTTGTGTCTTGCAATATTGGGCAGCAAAAGCGGTCAGAAGTCATGGAAGCGTTCCACGAGAGTAGGTAGACACGCAGACCTTTTCGGTAGCCGCCGTCATCCCGAGCAGATAAGCTCACAAGTTGCTTAGTTTTGTCTGCTTGGAGGTGGCTGCAGGTCACGCAAGAAAAATTGAAGGCGTTCAGCTTGGTCAACCGTATTACCTGCTACTACCAGCTTTAGCAGCATCACCGATTCTACACCTTACAGAAGAAGATTAGAATCGACCGATGAAAGGTAGCAGCCAAATTTTCATCAGGTAGGGCACGTCAGTAGCCACTACGTCAATCAGCTTGCACTTGGCTGAATGAAGACCAAACTGACGCTTGACGAGACTTGCTCAAGTAGACGACAACTTGGCATATAGAGAAGATATTTCGCCGACAAATGTCATATTGATATGGGCTTGTTGTTTGACAAAGTGAAGGGCTGATGACAGCATAATCAACGGCATACTAGTCACGTGTTCAGCCAGCACCTTTAAGTGGCTACGCTGTTGGTTGTGCTGCCATTATTCCTTTGCTTTGTCGAAGACAAGCAAAATCCGCATCAATAACGTGGCAAAATGCTGGCTTTGGTGTCCATTCACTGCTTCTTGCTTTCATATTGTTTGAAAGCGACAAGCAAAGTTAAACGTCCGTTCGTGTCCACGAGTGATCGCTTGTCCTCAGCAATGCATACAAAGAATGATGGCAAAATGCTACTAATGTCCTCCCTCTGAACAAAAGATACGTTACGTGCGACAGGATACTTTGCAGCAAGACAGCCTTGTTCTGTAGCTATTGGTTGTTTGCCAGCACGTCGCATTCTAACGCTTTCAAGATTACAAACCGAAAAGTATCGATTGCTGTTGTCTGTCGTTCGAACAGTTTTCAGATATTCTTTCAACTTTTCAACATGTGCTAGCTGACATACGCGCAGGTAATGAACAAATTGTCAGCGTGTATTTACGACAAGGTGTATGACCTCCATAGGGTGAATCCGCACATAGTATCTACATTCAATTGTAGAGACGGAAGCGAATCTAAATGGTCGCTGGGTCAATAACACTCCACTGCTGGTTCCTGTTGTTGAGCGAGCATCCATACAGCTGCACCTTGTTGCCCTGAGCAGGGTCCTGGTCGAGGCAGAAATACTGGTTCTTTACGTACTTCAGCTTACCGGTCGAACTTTCGTACGTCCATTTCTGGTCAACGTTGTTGTCGAAGCAGCCGGACACGCGCACAATGCCGCCATCCATAGCCTGGGGAGCTGTCAGGCAGCGATCACTGCTCTTTGAGCGCACCTGTTGAGTGACTGGATCGTAGAACCACACCTGCTGCTCCTGCACCAGCCAGTCGCTCGACTTGCTTGACATGTACAAGTTGCCATCATTCTCTGACAGCAACAAGTTTGTGCCTGCATTGCGGATAGCACGGGGGTCTTTCCAGCCGATTGTCAATTGCTGGAAGTTGCTCTTCATGATGTCGTTCTCCTGAAAGATGCCAAAGTCAGCTTCGACCTCCTTGCCGCCGTTTGTCACACGCCACTTGGAGTCGAACGCGACATACCAGCAAAAGAAAAAGTTGTGTGAGCGAGCCATTTGATAGAAGTCCAAGAAGAACTTGGCCTGATTCTCAGGAGATGCGACGGAAGCATCAGGGTCCGAGCCACCCGAACTCCAACCCGTCTCGGAGATAATAATCTTCTTGCCCTTGTTTGCAGCAATCACACGTAGCTTCTTTAGGCGATCGAGCGTAACAGCTGCTCCTTCGTTCACGTTCACTTTTTCCCAGAATGAAAACTGATTCACCGAAATGTAGTCCACCGCATCAACGAGCAGTGGATTGTCTTCATAAACATCAACGACATCCGCAATCGTGACGAGCGTGTTCTTGCCACGGCTACGGATATAGTCACGAATTTCGTTCATGTAGCTAATGGCCGTAATACCACTAATCTCTTCACGGTAGATGGTCTCACTACCCACGGTCAAACCAATGACATTATCATCGTACAGACCAGAGTCAATGAGGTTAGCAAGCTTGCTCTTCTCCTGGAGTAGGTAGTCGTGACTGGCCGTAGTCCAGATACCCAGATGCACCTTCAAACCGGCAATTTTGGCTGCCGGCAGGACGTGTTGAGCCTGGTTGCAGTCTATCAGCGAGTAGATGCGGACCACGTCAGTGATTCCCTTCAGGGCATACATGTCTTTCTGCACCTCGGCCGCGTTCTTGCACTTGGAGCTTTCAGGTGCCCAATCCGGTCCCTTGCGTGTGTTATAGTTGACACCGGGTATCCTGACGTTGAGAGCATTGGCATCGTGGTTAAGCATAAACATCACGGAGACGAGAATGGTCGGAACGAAGAGCTTCATCGTGAATGATGTACTGGTGTAAAGCTTGTGGTGATGGTGGCGATATGGAAGGACTGCGAAGCCGATAAGCAGAATTGAAAGTGAGAACGTGGTGCCAAATGGCACAAGTTACCAAAATGAGAAATTTGCTGTCGTATGTTAATGTCGACGAGATACCACATGTAACGCCACGCTGTCGATCGTTTCTGGCCTGCGAACAGCAAAACGACGTAACAATTCGTGGGCCTTTTTTTCACTTCGACTAGTTCATCGATTCTCCAATGTGACGAAGTTGTAGATTCGCCAAGTACAACAAAACAATCGGAATATGCGCCATTAGTTGACAAATAGACGCTGGCAGCAATATGCGACATAGGTTGTGAATGACAATGCCACCAGATGAGACCACCTAATGTATGCATTAATTGATCTACCAGGTCATTGGGATAACTCTTCGAGGCTAGCTAATTGAGGTACTGATCGATACGAGCTTTTTATATAGTTGCGTCTTCCTTTTCTCTACCAAACGGTGTACTAATGATGAGATGGACTAATTGTCGGGGTCTAGACGACTGACATCTGTCTCCTACATTATTAATACTATGTATTAGGTCAGATTGCTTCTGTCGCCAGATGGCCACGTTTAGCCGATCAGCGATTGTCCTGCATTGTCGGTATAGGTCTTGCACATGCTGTGCTTTCGACTCCTTTCTTCTCCTTATCTGCCCCAATATGAGGTTACTGTCGCCAACGACGTGAAGCCTATTCACTGTATAAGCCTGAACTTTCCTGAGACCAAACAAAAGGCCCTTGTACTCAGCCACATTGTTGGTCGTGGGTGGCGGCGGCGGTGAGCGAGACGCTGCCTATATATAGGATGACCGGCGGTTTGGTGGTCATTCCGCCTACAACAATGATGGACCGGGCGCCCCCGGTGCACGCATTTCCTCGCGCACCCCCGTCAAAGAAGAGTACTGTATCATGTACTCTCTGTCACTTCTCCAACAGAGGTCCAAGATGTCTATCTAAAAGGTGTTTGCTACAACGTTGCGAGGTTTAGTAACAATAGACGATTATCATCTACCACGATTTGTCGTGTTTTGTGTCTACTTCGTAGTGACATTAGCAATTCCAATCATAGTTCCTGCTTCTTCTTTTGAAGCTTTAACAGCACATTACACGTGTTGTTTTTGTAAGGATGTTGAATGGGCGACACTGGTCGGCTCCACAACTATCTTCTTAACTACGTATTGTAATTGCAAACATGAAAAATTACTGCCAAAACCTTATGCATAATTTACTTCTTACATTGTTGTGCCTGCGCAGCATGAGAAATGAGCTGTTTTATAGCCTTTAAGCCTATGCGTAAACGTAACTCACACTTTTAGCCTGATGTTCACTCTTGTCTGCGGTCAGAATTGTTAAGAAATCGGCAACAGCAGCAAGTGCTACAGACTTGTTATTTTTTTGCGGCGGCATAAGACTTTTTGGCTACGACTTAACGGATCGGCCGCGAACCTTTGCACGAACACCGATACCGACGCGCCTGTCAATGGGGAATTCGTTTAAATTGGTATTATTCGCATGAATATAGGCAAGGTCAATGTGGTGGTGTGGTAACAAACTGTCTATGTAAACCGTTGACGGTTTACAAGATTTCTGAAAGTCTGCAGCCATGTCAGTTCCTCAGGCGATTTCTCCTGTCGGCTACGAGGGATATGCAGTACCGGCTGCCGATTGAAGATAGTGTCTTGGAGCATTTTTGTTGCTAGGCGGACATAGACTTCAGTGCTCACATCCCTATTGTTTTCTACCTGCTTTTTTTCGACGGGGGGTCGAGAGGAAATCCTGGACCGGGCGGAGCAGGATCCATATTGTCCGACTTCACATTTAGTCGCACGCAGCGTGCGTCTTGTGGGTACCGAGCATGGCCTACTGTTATGCAAATACCACTAACAATGTCGCTAAATACTGGGGGCTCGTGCACGAGCTTCAACAATCGAAGGGTAGCGGTTACTCACATCTGCATGTCGTGGAGGATAGTGCGCTTGTGCTTTTGCAACTTTGAACGCACCATCCTTTACGCAAGCCATGCTATTACGAGAGGCAAGATTAATTGCTGACGATATCGGTGTCTCCAGCTGAGGACATCACTATCGCTCATACAACAAGATGGCGGATCGACTGGCGAATATCGCTATGGACACCGGAGCATCTGTTCAAGTGCACGCTTCCGCGGAGGAAGGTGTTGTCACGGAGGTTTCGGCATCTTATGACCATGATGTCAACTACTGGCTGGAGGCCTCTCAAGCCGAAAACCACCAAAATTACGAACCCCAAGGAACCGCGATGAAAGTTTGAAGAATCAAAAAAAGTCGCTATGGAGTTCTGCACAACCAGTTAAGGTTGAAGTTTCCCTTTGTTACATATAATTCATTTTCATATCTCTTTAGAGAGGTATTAAGTATAAGCGTTAAAGATACGGTATTCGGTAATACCGTATCTTATCGATTTGGATTCAATGATCGAGAACGCTGTACTAAGTACATCATACACAGATGTTTAGACGATACGTCGTCCAATAGCAAAGTCTGCATATTATATTTACTTTTATAGTAGTGTAGGGTACTTAGAGTAGGACTATTCATAAAAAAGTTTAATGCATAAATGAAATCAATTCTTATTTTGAGTGTAAGATCGCAAGTCGCTCTGACTTATTCGCTTGTGTGGAGAAGTGCCAGAGAAATGAGGGGCCCTTCGTAATTATTATAGTAACTGGCGTGAAGTGAAAGATCTCGGTCACTCTCTTGAATGAGTGACAGGGAGTGACCAGGGCCCCGAACTGGTCCAAGGTCCCGAGTTCGGAGAAGGTACTAGGATGTCCTACACTACAGACCAAAGGACCAGTGCTGCTAGGGCAGCTAAGGTTGACCCCAGGTAACAGGTGGGTCCCAGACAACAGGTGGACCTAGGTGACCAGTGGAATCCAGGTTACTGGTAGGCCCCATGTGACAGGTGGACCCCGGTGACAGGTGGACCCCAGGTGACAGGTAAACCCAGGCGACAGGTGGGCCCCAGGTGACAGGTGGACCTAGGCGACAGGTGGACCCCAGGTGAACGGTAGACCCAGGTGACCGGTGGACCCCAAGTTATAGAAGGTACAAGGCTTCCTTAAAGTGCAGAGCCGGTACAAGTCCCATGTCCTAAAAGAGCCAGTTGTTCTTCCACAAGTTGACACGTGGTACATCCAGAGCGAAGGGTTAGGGTTTGGCAAGAAAAGCATACAGAGAATAAGATAAATTAACACACTCGAATTTGCATTACACGTGGCAGCTTTAAGCGCCCCTTCTAAGCTTCTCCGTCGCTTCACCTCTGCCGGGCGGGATACCCTTTGGCCCCCCGACGTCCAGCAGGCGTTAGACGGCTCAAGATACGCAAGTTGAACCTCAGGATAGTTGGCCTGAGGTGTCAAGTAAGTGTCAAGACTCTACGACCCGCTACAGGAAGCGGTTTCCCTACGGGGATGGGGTCCAAGGACCAAGAACAGTCATCCACCAAAGGGGTACGCAGTACCAGGTGCATCGCTCTCGACTAAGTCGATTGAGCCCAAGAAACCCGGTCCCAAGTGAAGTATATCCACTCGGGGACCACCAAGTCCAAGTCTTATACAAAGACCAAGTCTTTAAGTCCTCTGCGTCTACCGAGGAGAAAGACCAGCCAAGACGACGGGTACACAAGGTGAGACCCAAGGCTAACACGACACGGTATCGGGGTTCCCCTCCGTAAGTCGGCAGTCCGGCGCTGTGTGTGCTTGTGGATCTCCTACGTTGTTTGAGAATCCACTCCACCACACTTGTGCACTTCGCGCGTTGGTTCTCAAACCTCTAAGCTTCTAGCTTGTTCTTGGACTCTGTGCGTTGGTTCTATGAGCCTTAAGCTTATTGCTTGTAGACTAAAAGCCTCCCCCAGTTCCTTAAAACAGGGTGACTTATAAGTCGTTCTATTAGTTCTTTAAGACTAAGTGGCTTTAAGCCGTCAACTTTAATGAGTTCTCTAGAACTAAGAGTCTTTCTGTAACGGGCTAAAGATACACGATTCATTAAGTATCGAATACTTAACGGGCAGGCCTAAATGGGTACGATGTACCTTAGGCCTGCCACTTGGGTGTGGCACGTCAATGTGACCCACCCTCGAGAATGTGATATCCATGGATGAATTCACATTTAACGAGGATGACGCCAGTTGGGACTAGCGTCATGGTGACTCTTTAGAAAGACGTCACCAGCGAGCTTGAATATATATTAATCTCGCACGTAGGGAAAAGCTTCTAAAGAGACGCGTATCATATCTTTGCACTCAATTAATCAGTATTAAGGGTTACATTAGTTATTTTTCTATTAAATATAAGTCAGTCTTAAACTTACTACATCACACTCACTGCGCGTAGGAAGACTGGAAAAGCATCGAGACGCAGTTAGGAGTTTTTTATAATTCGTTACGCGGTTCACTTAAGACGACCGGTAATGGTTGGTACATGCGCTTCGGCGCCGACCACCACCACCACCGCACGCGGAGGTAAGACGGTTGAACCGCTTTCTCGCGCTTCTCGAAGGTGTGTGCTCGTAGCACGTGGCAACTTCTTTGAGGTGTTCGTCTACACTTGGTAGCGCTTGTAGTCGTTCCCACGTACCGTCTATCTGAGAGTGCGTGTGGCTACGGATGTCCCTCAACGTTCAACGTGGATTGGGGTGATTTTCATCACCTCTCCTAACATCATAGGGAGGTGGCAGAGCACTTGGTGCAGGGACTTGATGAACAAGCCCTGTTCAACCTCTTGCATTGTCCTCCTGAGCAACATGTTGCTCAGTTGGAGCAATTTGAGGCGTTTGTGCTTGAACAGCGTAGAAACGCGTCCGAGGCAAACAGCCAAACCACGGCTGAGTCCATCAGTAAGATTCAGGATGAGATTTTGTGTGAGCAAGCTCCGAATGAGACGCTCAACAGAGCTGTTACGACGCTTTCTACTCGGTCTAATAAGCCAAGGATCATACGGATGGACCCTTCGAAGTTTGATAGGACTACCCCACATACGATTGTCCACTGTCTTTTAGCCGTGGAGTAATGCGGTATGGCGCAGCTCATCGAAGACGACACCAGAATGGTGTCGTATGCCATGTCAAATTTGCGTGAAAAAGCGTCAGAGTGGGCATACTCTGCGCTGATGGAAAATGCTGATGCGTTTCCATCATGGGCGATCTTTAAATCAAAGATTCGCGCCATGTATCAGCCGCCTAACAATGAAGCGTTAATTCAGGCGTGCTTCTTTGTAGCACGACAGGCGAAACGCTCTCTGCAAGAATTTGTGCAGGAGATGACTTCGCTGTTGGCGTCCATTAATGCAATTCCGATACCGGATCACACATAAAGGTGCCTACGTTCATGAACGGAATACGTCACGAGTGATCGCGTCAGGCCTTTATAGAAAGGTACAAAAGACAATGGAGGAGGCAATTGAATTTGTCATACTTGAGGAGCAATCCTACAACAGCGTCTCGGCAACAGCATTTTATAAGCCATCGGCCGAGAGGTAGGATGCCACTCTAATGGAGTTAATAATTGCAGACGTGGTCTGCTACAAGTGCGGTAAGCGCGGCCATATGATAGCTTGCTGCTATGCCAAAACTTGGTGCTGGTGCTTATACACTCAGCAGGAAGGCTCTCCACCCGAAGGGATGTGCGAAGAACCAGCGTGCACGACGCAGGAGGGTTCAGTATTTGCCCAAGATGGGTCGGGAAATGTGGGACAAGTGCAGTAGAGGCGGGATGCCCTACTGTCGCTGACTCTGCAGCTACCTCTATGTTCAAAGTTATTAAACAAATGGGTAGCTACCGAAAGTTCGGGCCTCAATCTTCTGGTCTACAGCGCTCGAGTACGAGAGTATGACCAAGTGATGACCCTCCTTGTGATTTCGGGTGCATCACAAACTTTGTGAAACTCGCGGCCCTGAAAAAGAGTCCGACAAGTTATAAGTCGCTTTGTCAGGATGGCAAGCGAAAAGAGGCGATCGTTCGTATAGCGAAAAGAGGCGATCGTTCGTTTAGCGAAGGAGGGAGTTCAAGTTGAACTCGCCTTCAGCTTTAGTGACTTCTTTTGTAAAGAGAAGTTCACGGTGCTAGGTATGGAGAGTCCGTGTGACCTCATCCTAGTCATGCCTTGGCTGGCTAAACACCAACCATGGATTTACTGGTGTCACGCACAGTCGCTAAATCTACACAGGACACCGGAAAGGATGTGCTCTTGCGAAAGGCTTATGCGATTGATGCTGTGTCCAACACAGTCGAGGGTGCGACGACGGTATGTCAATCGGCACCAGGTACTACCCAGCTTGAAAAGAGTGTTGTAGTTGGAACGCCCTGGCAGAAAGCCAGGTGACACATATATCTACACAGCTCGAGGAGACTGGTGTAGTGAACGGAACGATGGCAGGTAGTCATGCGTTCAATGGTACTGCACAGAGACAATAGTCTGTGGCAGATGATGGTGGGCTGTTAGGAAGTCAAGCGTCGCAAGAACCGGCACAGAGTCATGAGCCTGGTGCGGTTGGAAGGAGTGCGTTAGCTGAGACAGCAACGACACCTTCTTCCAGGTCAAAGGTCGTGGTGACTCGAAGAACGAGCACCAGACGTATTAACACGATCAAGGGCACGTCGAAACGAGTGACCCTTGGATCAGTCTCGGTCCAAGAGGACGGACCTACGAACGAGTTATTCGAGGCCGTCGAAGACAAAATGTCGTAGGCATCCTCTGTTGAATACTCCAACTTGTCTTGGCATCTGCCGAGGAGATAGTAAATCGCTCGGAGATGACGTGGGATCTGTTCATGTCCGAACTAAAGGAAGGAAAGATCCACGAGATAGTCGCACCAGTTTTAGAAGAGAACGTGGTGGACTGTTGCTCTTCATCCACAATGGACGAGAGCGTCTTGGAGACCGACAAAAAGAAACGGTTCGCTGCTTAAGACTGGGATGCTTTGAAGGACAGCCCGTTCAATGATTTTCTGTGGAAACCTCGTGATGTGTTTCCAGCAGAAGTGATGAACCGCCTACCGGCCGATAGGGTCATCAGGCACGAGATTGAACTGGAGCATGGCACAAAATATTGTGTGACCAGGCAATGGCCGTTGCCGAAGGAACAAGTCGATTACATCCATGAATTCTTCGACAAGCGAGCTAAGGCGGGACATGTACATGAGAGCAAGTCGCCTCATTGCAGCCCGACTTTCTGTGTGCGTAAAGCCACGGGTGGATGGCGCGTGGTTCATGCTTATAATAAGCTGAACACGGCCACCATTCCGGCTCAAACGCCAATCCCGCGGAAGATTTTTTGTTGAATTCCATGAGAAAGTCAACTATCTTTTCCGCGTTGGATCTGAAGGATGGCTACTATCAGGTTCTCATGAGAGATACCGCTGTAGCCAAAACGGCAGTAAGCACCCCAAGCGGTATGCTGTGGGAGTGGCTTGTGATGCCACAAGGGTTGAAAAATGCTCCGGCAACATTAAAGCGAGTGGTGGCTCACGTGATGCGTCAGCACCGTGCCTACGCGCCCCAGTACTTTGACGATGTATTCGTGCATAGTAGGGCGGAGGACGGTTTGAGCGCGATAGAGTCGCACAAGCGTCATTTAGACGCTGTGTTGCAGACTCTGGGTGACGCCCAATTATACGTGAACTTGCAAAAGTGCGTAATAGGGGTCCCCGAGATACCGGTACTGGGCTGCATCGTAGGTGCACATGGTGTACGAACAGACCCAGAAAAGGTAAAGGCTGTAAAGGAATGGCCAGTCCCACGACATGTGAAGGATCTGCGCCAATTCCTTGGGCTCGCTAATTACTTGCATAAGTACAGCAAGAATTATGCGGAGCAGAGTAAGCCATTGTCTGACCTTTTGAAAAAGGATGCAGAATAGACTTGGTCTCGGGGGGAGTAGATGCGTTCACTTCAGTGAAGCAATCTCTTGTAGAGGCACCGGTCTTGGAATTGCCAGACGCGGATAAGCCCTTTAGCGTCGTCTGCGATGCAAGCAATTTTGCCATCGGCAGCGCGCTCATGCAGAAGGATGACAACGGCGTTGACCGTGTCATTTCGTATCAGTATCGGCTTTTAAAATTTTTGTAACTAAATAATCCTGTTCATAACAAGGAGCTACTATCAATAAAGTATGCTATTGTCAAGCTTCGTGTACACCTCTTTGTCACCGAATCATTTGTGGTATATACGGATCACGTATCACTGCGCACCGCAATAGATTCACCGCACGCTCGCCTAGGATGTTGACATGGCTAACATTCTTCTTTGAATTTAAATTTAGAAGTTGAATACAAGACGGGTAAGTGAATTTCTTGGTTTACGCGTTATCGCGCAGACCAGACTTCGAGGCAAGACGCCAAGATAGTGTGTCTCGTGCGAAATCACAAGTTGAGGCGTCAACACTGGTAGCCATGAATGCCTACCATGTGACGAGCTTGTGGTGGAGTGGCGATCACAAAATTTCTGATGTGATCCCGACTCTCCACTGGCGCCTAGACGACCGACTAACGGAGGGGGTACCCCGTATCCGTGTAACTTCCCTTCCTCACCTTGTGTACCCGTCGGTAGGGCGGGCTGCACTCTTCTCGGTGGACTTGAGTCGATGCTGAACTTGACCAGGGTTGGGGATTGGTCGGGGGGGGGGGGGTCGATCACGTAACAAATCCTCACGCGATCGAAAGTTGTATGGGGGGTGCTCTATGAGTCACCCTGTTCTGCCTTGAGACCGCCTTATCCAAATGTAGATACTTGATCCACTTGATTTCACTTGATCTTCTGACCACTTGAGCCGTCTAGATCTTGTGCCTTGTCCTTTACGTTGTATACTGCGTCCGATCGCAGGGGGGTTTTGCTTGGGTGGAGAGTTCTTGTAATCCCTGGCCAAACAATCCAGGGATATTACTTGTCTTAGCGTAACAGAAGCTTTTGATCGTCGGGGGCCAAAGTTATCCGCCCGGAAGAGAAGTCTGCGTGCGTGCTTAGAAGTAAAAGAAACTCTGTTTAATGTTAACCAATCCAATACCAAATCCTACGATTATGCCTATCTGTATGACAGTACCTACTGCCGCGTGTCGTCTTTTCAGGAAAATCAGATCTCGGTATGTGGTCCACTTCGGATACCATCGCGATCTTGATCCGTCGATCGAGGTTACGATCGATCTGTAACCGGTTACATCTTGCTTTCTGGATCGAGGTTACGATCGTCGATCACACTTGCTGATCCCGATCGTCGATCACACTTGTTGATCACGATCGACGATCACGCTTGCTGATCACGATCGACGATCACACTTGCTGATCACGATCGTCGATCACACTTGTTGATCAAGATCGTCGATCACACTTGTTGATCACGATTGACAATTGCGATCGAGCGATCTTCCACCCTGATCGTCATCACAGCCGCGTAATCCTCGGCCAACCGTGGCCATCACATGATCGATCCAGATAAGCTGTCATTCCAATACAATAGCCAAGCATAAATTATGCGATCATTCATCGATAGATCTTGATCGCTCCCATACAATAGTCACTTATAATCCATAGAATATGACTTCCGCCGTGTAAGTGGTCCACATTATGATCACTTTCGATATTGTTGATCAAATTTTTCTTGATCGACTTCACCACAGCCGTCCCCTGCGCTGATCACCGGCATACATTGCTGGTTTATCCGTGCATATTCTATTCCTTCGCTCGGTTGGCAAGTTTGTGAATCGCGAGTAACCTTTTTGATCCATAACATTAACACGATTTTCATATAGTTTCCACCTTTTCTTCGTTGATCGTGTTCAAAATCCTCCTCTTCTTCTTTCCTTTTTCTCTTCGTAGTGATCCCCTTTCTCCATCTTTGATTACGTGACCACTATACTCACTCCACATATAACCCCTTCCACCTACATATGTAACCCTCTTACATATTTTCACCACTTCAACAATCCAATCGTCCTTAACCACGAGACTCCTCCTCGTGCGATTGCATCATCTCAAAACGATTTCGGCTAGCTCGATCGCGATCGAACTCTTGCAACAAAGCACCACAATTCAAACTGCTTCATCCACCCATTCAGGATCGTTATAACCCTTCCACTTCACTAAAAGCTGGCGATGCACCCAAACATAGCGCGTTCTTCGACCCGATCGCACATCCACGATTTTTTTCCACTTCGTATTCACCTCCTCTAGCTCACCATTCCAACTGTCTTCCGGCAGTAACGCTTCATCAAAATCCACTCGATCTGCTTCATCCACATTCACCAACTTTGTAGGGCGTTCTGGGAACACTCTAACTTGTTTCAACTTAGACACATGGACCACCGGGAATAGCCTGTATGGCGTACCCGCGATCTCCAATCGTACTGCGTGATCGCCACATTTATCGGCTACACGAAGCGGTCCGTGCCACATATGGGCTAACTTCCGAGCATATCCCTCTTTGACGCGATCCAGATAGAGCCACACCTGTGATCCACGATCCACCTCAAAACGATCGTGATCTGCATTATGTCGATCAGATCGGTCTTGGATCGCAAGTTTCAACCGGTCGTTCACTGCCGATCTTGCCCGTTGATAGTGGCGTTGTATACCGTATCGCCATCGCCTTGGATCACGATCACGCGCTTTGGTGCTCCCTAACGGTAGGGCCGCCTCCAAGGTCGATCGCGGGTCCCAACCATGAATCAGATAAAACGGGGTATCTCCACGGACACGATCTTGGGCAGTATTGATCGCGAAAGTCAGCCTTTCTGCATACTCGTCCCAGTCTTTCTAGTTCTCATCCGTTACATACATCTTGATTGATCGTGTCAACGTTTGGACCATGCGCTCTGCCGTGCCATTTGCTTGTGGTTTATATGCCATGGTAGCTCGCTGTTTCTGCCCCGCGATCCGATTAAACGCACGAAAGAAGTCAGACATGAATCCTGGCTCTCGATCGTGGCGTATCGCCTCTCTTGCACCAAACCTTCGGAAAACACACTCTTCGTAGTTTTCTGCGATCGTCTGTGCAGTCCGGGACGAACTGGCCTTTGCGATCACATAGCCTGAAAACAGATCAACCCATAGTAACAACTCCGTATTTCCTTTGAAAGATCGCGGTAGTGACGGAATATGATCCATAGCCAATATTTGAAACGGATAAGTCGCCTGTAGATTTCCTGGTGATCCTCCATGATCAGATGGCCGCCTCTTGCCTGTTTCACAATCCACACATTCGCCTACATATCGATGCACACTGCGGTACAACCCTCGCCAGTGAAAATTCATTTTTATCCGTTGGTAGGTTCGACCAATCCCTTGGTGACCACCTTCCAGACTCATATGGTAATGATGTAAAACATCCTGCTGCAATAACTCCGGAATTACCAAGCGAACCAACTCGTTACGATCTTCAGATTTTGCGTTTGCTCCATGGCAGAAAAATAATAGTCCACTTAGGTCCACTTCGTAATCAGATGCGATCAGGGCGCAGCTCTTCGCTTCGTCCGCTGTTAGCGTCGCAACATCCCCGACCAAATATGTCTTCAAGTTAGATATCCAACATTCTTCGTCTTGAGCTTGTCTTATGCGATCGACCCGCATTTGCTGCACGATTTCTTTCTGCAAAATTTCTGGCTGACAACGTCTTCTCACAGCTGATCGAGTGATCGCAGCCACTTTGACTACCTGATCGACTTGGCTTGGGATCAACAGCTCATCCAACCGATTGAGAGTAACCAAGTCTTGACGGTCTTGATCCGAAATCACAATTGTACCCTTTTCTCGCTGTAGAGCTTCACTTGCTAGTCGATCGGCACTTTGATTCCAGTCCCGCTTCATATGCAAAAATTCGTGGTTTGGCCACGATCGGAGTTTCTCCATAGCTTTATGACGCAGCAATTGTAGACCCGGTGCCATACAGTCGATCTCTCCACGCATTTGCCTGATCAACAAATTCGAGTCACCGCAAATGATTACACGTCCCCTGGCCTGATCTGCAAAAAGATCCAAGCGGAGAAGTAATCCTCGATATTCCGCTTCATTCACCGTCAAATTAGTAGCGAATTCAGAAGCGGCAGTCACGATCGTCCATTCAGGTAATTTCCACACGATTGCGCTATATGCCCCGCCCTTCCTTTTCACCCTAGCTGATCCATCGAAACTAACTACCAACAGATCTTCACCCGCTTCAATCGTGGGTGGTGGCATACTGATTGTTTGCCGAGGCTGCTTACGCGGGGCGATTGCTATCAACATCTCGTCCACTTCTTCACGGGGAGTTATACTCGCAGCTAGGGTACCCAATATCTCGTCTTCGCCTTTATCACTCCGGCGGATCTCTAATGTCCAATTTGATAGGAGAGCAGCCCATCTTCCTAACCTCCCGTTAAGGCCAGAAGATTGCAGTAACCAAGCCAGCGTCGAATGCCTAGTAATCACTGTGATCGTTCGTTAAACCAGCATAGTGTAACAGATATCCAGAATCCGGAGGAAAGCTAACACCTCTTTCTCCACCATTCCGTAATTAATCTCGTTAGGATTCAGCGTGCGACTAGAGAAAGTGACAGGCCAATAGATTCTATCGTGTTCTTGAAGTAACGACGCTGATATGTGGCATACACCACAATCACAGACGATCGTTCTGGGTCAAAATGTTTCAGAATCGGTGTCGCGGCTATTTTAGCCGTTAATTGAGTGAATGCGATCGTTGCCTTCTCCCAGCGGTTTCTGCCCTCGCGACCATGATCGTCCCCAGTATTCAACTCTGGATCGATAATGTAGCCATCTCTCGATCCACTTTTAAGAATCCTGATCGATCTTATACTTGTCACGAGACTGGCGATCACATTTGGTCCAGCACCATTATTGACCGTCTGAACATCCCCAGCCCGGCTGATCTCATGAAAATCTGCCTCCCGCAGATCATAAAGTACAGATGCATAAATCGCAAAATGTTCAATAAATCGGCTGTAGTAATTTAGACTCCCCAAAAATGGCTGCATTGATCGCAACGTCCAAGGAAATGGGACGTTCACTAGAGATTCGAAATGATTGATAAATTTCACGTATTGCACGCTTCCAACAATCGTTCTACTATCATAAAGGGACGTCCACGATGTAGCAGGTATCAGTATATCGTCAATATATGATCGCCGACCTAACACCGATGGTCTCGGATCGGTATCCGGTTCACCTTCAGTAAACACGTCGATCGGCTTTGACAATTCAGCTGTATTTGAATCAGAACTTGTACCGATTTTTAAATACCCATATAGAGCATTTTAAATCAATCGCTGGTAGATTTGAGGAGCATTCTTTAATCCGAATGGCATTCGTAACCACTCACACAAATCTGACGGTGTAATAAATGCAGAAATCATCCTCGCTCTCTCTGTAATTTTTACCACCCAGATTCCACTCGCCATATCCAAGGAACAATACCACATAGCTTTATCCATATCTTGCAGTAACTCACTAATCAGTGGCATAGGGTATACCATCAATCGGGTCAATTGGTTCACCCTACGATAATTGATACATAATCGAATGTCTTCGCCATTCTTCTTGATAATCACTACAATTGGTAAAGCCCACGGTGACGTAGATGGCCGAATGATCTTGGCAGAAAATAATCCTTTAATCAAATCCGCTAATTTCTCCCGGAATTTGGGTGCCACAGGTCGCACTCGCTGTGCGATCGGGTTAGCTCCTCCAACATCAATGTCACAAACTGCTCCACGTGCTGCGGGAGGTAGGGCATTACCTTTCCCTATGAGTAAGTGGCGATTCTTCCAAATTAATTGACGTAGCTTCTCTTGATCTTCTGTCACTGGTATTTCCGGGTCGCCAACTTGAATATCGTCGATCGATACTTCCACCGTAGACATCACAATTTCTGGCAACATCGCCATATGCTGATCGACATCTTCGGCAAACAGGTCGCCACTCTCGTGAGAATATACTGCCTCTTCAGATGATGGTTCTTTTGTTGGGACATCCTCGGTTGCGATCGCTGTGGACTTATTTTTCACACGATCGGATTGTCCCCGATCGTTATCTTCGACGATCTTCTTAAAATCTTCGATTGCTTCATCCGATCAATCTGGTATCTGATCGACGTCTCCCATTTCTCTGGTCGCATCGATCACACCTGTGAACTGTTCTTGGTCTTGTTCCGTTATGTCTTCATCACGAATATCGGTTCTTTCACCTGATCGGTCTTGTACACCATCCACCTTGTCGATTTCTCTCAGCATATTGATCACAAATTGTGATCGTCTTGACTGCTGATCTTCACTGTCACGATAACCTTGATCTTCTGTACTATCTTGATTTACTCCCACGTTGATCGTTTCCTTATCCGATTGCGATGCAATTTTCTCCACTTTTGCGATCTTCTCGTTCTCTCCCTTCCTTGGACGCATCAAAATCTTAGTTGGTAGTGGATAAGACGGGTGATCAACTGGTGATCCTGTTGGCTCATCAATTATTTCTTCCTTCCGATCTGTAGTTTCTTCATAGGCCAGAGTCTGCCACTCATTATATCGACGCGACCCCACCGAGACATATTCAGGTGATCGAAATATCATATCCGCAGCCATCCACCAACCTACGGAGCTCCGTGATTCACAATCACTTCTCGATCACTAAGATTAGTTAGCTGCAGATATTTAGTCTTTCCCGGTCCTGTTGTGACTGTTGGTATCCATCTCGGGTCTCGTCTCACCCAAAGCTTAGAATTCGGTGCACCAATACCGATTCGTAATTCCGTCGATCCGCCTACTGGGGTCACCACATATTGATCGTTGATCGTGATCGGCTTTCTGTTCGTTTGGTATGGAGGCCTTCGTCCCGCCAATTGAATTCTAACCTCATCCGGCAAATAAAGTGTCCCATCTGCCAGATCCAAACGAAATCCAGCTGGGACCATAAAATCCATACCCAAGACCGCTTCTTGACCAACTTGATCGCCCACCCAGGCGTCAAAATGATATACCAGTAATCCATTTAATGTGATCTTGATTCTTGTACGACCATCCGTCATGTATGTGTTCTTACCAATTCCAATACATTCTTGCCTTTAGCTCTCGTCAATGACACATCCTACCTTACGAGCAAAGGTGGTGTCGACGATCGAGACTTCGGCTCCAGAATCAAATAGCATAGTAGCCTTCTAATTGTTGATCTTGTCCACTGCCTTGGCCTGTTTGAACCATTTTCCTGGGGTATGATATTTCCAATACCCCCGTGATTCACCTGGTGCTAAGTCGAGCTCCATTTTCGCAGGCGATCGGGCATATTCATTAACTTTTACGACGCTTGATATTGAGCGCAAGTTTTTTTAATCCTCACATGTATTGATCGGATCGATCCGCTTGTTAACTTCTTGATTCGTACATTCCTTTTTCACAAATACATAAATGCAGAACCTAGAACGCTCAGCTCGTACCAGATTCCAACCTGGCGAGCGTCCTAGTTTAACATCTCCTCTGCCTTCGGCGGGAGCATCCCAGCGTGATTGGTCGGCACGTACCATTGGCGAATTAGATTACAAAATTCTTCCATCGGGCATTTTCCCCCTTCGTGCATCTCTCCACAGGCAGTACACACGAAAAAACACTTGTCTGAAGGATGTCCTTTGCGGCCACATTTCTGACAGATCAACCGCTTCCAACATCCACGATCATCATGTTTCTTCGATCCGCAATGGGTGCAAGCTCTTGGTGGGTCAGTGTGACCATGACCTTTGCCTTGATCGATCACATTCTGTCGATCACGATTGTCGATCACATTCTGTCGATCACGATTGTCACTCTCATTCTGTCGATCACGATAGTCACTCTCATTCTGTCGATCACGATAATCTCTCGGCTTTTCAGCTGGGGCATGCGTCATCGCGGAAAACACGCGACTTCTACTTCAGATCCACTCAATTCCGACTCTGATCCACTGTTTACGTTTTCGATATGGATCGCTCTCACTGCACGAGCCGGTTTCGAGACGCTTGATCGGGTGCAGGGGCGGCTCGATGACGAAAATTATTGGATCCCATCGATGCCTTGCCTTGACGAATCTCCATACGTTGATACGCACGTAGAGTTTCTTCCATGTCGTCAGCATCGTCCAAACGTAATAAAGTCAACTGTTTCGCCAGATCGCGATCATCCAGTGTCTCAATAAAATGTTCCACATGTTCACGTCTGGTAGCTGGCGTTCCCTCTCGAATTGAAATATTTGCTCTGATCGCTGCCACATTTAGCCGGTATAGATAATCCAATGGAGTTTCATTCGATTGTTTCCTTGCATGGTAATATTGTCTTTCAACAGATACATCATACCCTCCATATTGTATTATGATAATTTCCAATAGAGATTTCCAGTGATGACGAGTCGATCGGCTCAGCTGGCTATACCAGTTTCTTGCTGGTCCCGTCAGCAGATCTCCAAATACGAGACACTTTTCGTTGTCAGGAGCTTGATCACGTAAGAAAGCAGTTTTGACTTTACTGATCCAGCTTCTAGCTCGATCTTCGTCTCTGTCTCGCCCAGTGAACTCTTTTAAATCCGCGATCGCCGATACTCGGATTCGTTGTGTAGTGAATCCACCACTTGGCATAGCTTCTGCAGCTGTCACCAACGGTCGCCTTAGATCCTCGAGTCCTAGATCCAGCGGATCGCCAATATGGATAGACTATGACGCGATCCGAATGACTCCATCTCCACGTCTGGAATATTCATCATTTGAGGAGTGGCGTTGATCCTTGATCGATCAGCATTTTGTAGAGCTAAAATCCGTTGATCGTCTTCGTACTTCTTCATGGCTGCTTTAAAATAAGAATCCAGCTCGTTTGATCCAAATGGATTCATTTCTCGGACCATGGGTACATTAGCCGATTTCGCTCCCGTTTCGATCGGCGTCGATCTTTCACGTATAAACGCCGCACCAGACGGTCCCAACGACATCCGTTGAATGGGAACTAATTCTCCTGAATCCGCCTTCGATTCTGCCGATGCATACTGTGATGAGCCCGTTTGATATGTCTCAGTGGCTGGCACGATCGCTTGGTACTTCCCAGTGAGAGGGATTAACGTCTCGAACAACGATCGTCCTGCTTTTAATTACTTAATCATGATCACAATCCAGGAATGTCTGCGCATCAAGCGCTCCAGCGGTGAATCCAGCTTCCTTGAGTAACTTCAAAAAACGACGAATCGCTTCCAACTGGTTCGGTGTTTCTACCGGAGCTGATACCGGTCCTTGTAATAATCCGATTAGCTTTGGCTTCAATATCTTGAGAACTGGATCGCTTGATAGAAAAGTCTTTAGTTCTTTCTGGTGAAAACACCGTTTCAATTCTTCCATCTTCGTCGATCTTTCGGTTTTCGATCCGTGATCGGCCGACTCTTTTTCTTGGACACCACGATCTTCCGATTTCTTCGTCTGAACGTTGAGTTGTGATCGCGGTGCCTTTATCCGCACCTGTGAATTCGTCGACTCTTTATTCTTAAGTTTTGTAAGAGCGGTTTTGGATGAATTTCTCTCCGTTTTAACTAAAAGATTTTCATCTCGCGAATCTCGTTTTGCAACATGATCCGCAGGGGTCCCCAAGGGACCTGGGGAGGGGGTAGAGGGTTTTCTTCTAGATCGAGCGATCGATCTTCCTCTTTTGTTTTCTGCTCATCTGCGTCTCTCCCAAAACGCTGATGATTCGGGGATCCTTTTTCTTCACGCGTCTCCGGCGATCCCTCTGCCTCTAACGCTCTAATCCCAGGTTCAGTCTTGATCTTGACATCTTCTCTCAGGTACTCACGGTGAAAACCCGAGTCACCAGAAGATCCGGGCACGCGCACCATTGTGGTGGAGTGGCGATCACAAAATTTCTGATGTGATCCCGACTCTCCACTGGCGCCTAGACGACCGACTAACGGAGGGGGTACCCCGTATCCGTGTAACTTCCCTTCCTCACCTTGTGTACCCGTCGGTAGGGCGGGCTGCACTCTTCTCGGTGCACTTGAGTCGATGCTGAACTTGACCAGGGTTGGGGATTGGTCGGGGGGGGTCGATCACGTAACAAATCCTCACGCGATCGAAAGTTGTATGGGGGGTGCTCTATGAGTCACCCTGGTCTGCCTTGAGACCGCCTTATCCAAATGTAGATACTTGATCCACTTGATTTCACTTGATCTTCTGACCACTTGAGCCGTCTAGATCTTGTGCCTTGTCCTTTACGTTGTATACTGCGTCCGATCGCAGGGGGTTTTGCTTGGGTGGAGAGTTCTTGTAATCCCTGGCCAAACAATCCAGGGATATTACTTGTCTTAGCGTAACAGAAGCTTTTGATCGTCGGGGGCCAAAGTTATCCGCCCGGAAGAGAAGTCTGCGTGCGTGCTTAGAAGTAAAAGAAACTCTGTTTAATGTTAACCAATCCAATACCAAATCCTACGATTATGCCTATCTGTATGACAGTACCTACTGCCGCGTGTCGTCTTTTCAGGAAAATCAGATCTCGGTATGTGGTCCACTTCGGATACCATCGCGATCTTGATCCGTCGATCGAGGTTACGATCGATCTGTAACCGGTTACATCTTGCTTTCTGGATCGAGGTTACGATCGTCGATCACACTTGCTGATCCCGATCGTCGATCACACTTGTTGATCACGATCGACGATCACGCTTGCTGATCACGATCGACGATCACACTTGCTGATCACGATCGACGATCACACTTGTTGGTCACGATCGACAATTGCGATCGAGCGATCTTCCACCCTGATCGTCATCACAGCCGCGTAATCCTCGGCCAACCGTGGCCATCACATGATCGATCCAGATAAGCTGTCATTCCAATACAATAGCCAAGCATAAATTATGCGATCATTCATCGATAGATCTTGATCGCTCCCATACAATAGTCACTTATAATCCATAGAATATGACTTCCGCCGTGTAAGTGGTCCACATTATGATCACTTTCGATATTGTTGATCAAATTTTTCTTGATCGACTTCACCACAAGCTCAATGGCCTCCGATATCAAGGAGTGTTACAGTCAGGACGAACATTGTCGCCTGCTGTTAGGCCAATTTGGAGGACGAAAGGTTACCCTTCTGTCGCACCTAAAAGCGAAACTAAATCGCTTAGTTACAGTGATGGCCTGTTATGGCATCAGCTGTCACCCTGTGATCCCTTGAGAATCTATGTCTCTCATGACACAGATCTTAGGCTGATGATACTTCACGAGTGCCATGATGCGCCATCTATTGGGCATCTAGGCCGTGAAAAGACATTCTTACGAGTGTCAGAGGAATTTTGGTGGCCCCATGGGTGGCCAACTATATTCGCTCTTGCGAAGAGTGTCAGCGCATTAAGCCTACACCTTCTAGCAGTGCGCCACTGAATCCACTGCCGATTCAACGGATTGTTGGAAGTCGCTCAGTTTGGACTTCATGTTTGGCCTACCGCCTGACCATAAAGGCAGGACGGGGCTCGTCGTCTTTGTAGACAGACTGAGCAAGATGGTGCATTTGGCACCATGTAGCACCAAGATCTCAGGAAAAGAGTCTGCCCTCTTGTTTCTGGATCATCTATATCGACTACACGGGATGCCCGAATCCATAGTATCGGATCGGGATCCGCGTTTTACGTCGGGTTTTTGGCGTCATGTGTTTGATTTGCTGGAACGCAAGCTTCACATGTCAAGAGCCTATCATCCCCAGACCGATGGCCATATAAAACGAGCCAATCGAGTCATGGCGGTTAGTAGAGACTCCTACAGAATGGGGCAAGCAATTGTCATTCGTGTAACTCGCTATCAATAACAGTGTTCACGCTAGTACGGGTGAAACACCGTTTTACATCAACGGACTGCGCCATCCTCGGACGCCAGTCTCGTTTGGACGCAGCCCGATTCTTAATGGGGGAGGACCCCTCACTTCGCTCGGTGCGAATGCCAATGAGGGTCAAAATTGCCCTAGTTACACTGCTAGTTTAGCATTGGTCACGACTCCTATAGGTGCCAATAAGGAGGCACGGTAAGAAATGCCTGTGCTCATTGACGATGACACTATAGTGTTATCAACAGCGTCGACCCATGAACGACCTCTTGGAGGCGTCATAGGCGAGCTTGATGCTAAATTCGTGAGCGAAGATCAGCGCTTCGTGGATGAGCGATTAGACATCAAACGTAAAGTCCGTGACGATGGCAAGCGCACAGGACAAGCAAAAGCAATATGCGGACCAACATGGTCGCAATGATAAACACTTTAGTGTTGGGGACAAAGTGCTATTAAGTACTGCTATCCTACCTCAAAATGAAATTCTGTACTACATGGTGGTACTACTACCTGGTGGTACTACTACCTGGTGGTACTACTACCTGGTGGTACTACTACCTGGTGGTACTACTACCTGGTGGTACTACTACCTGGTGGTACTACTACCTGGTGGTACTACTACCTGGTGGTACTACTACCTGGTGGTACTACTACCTGGTGGTACTACTACCTGGTGGTACTACTACCTGGTGGTACTACTACCTGGTGGTACTACTACCTGGTGGTACTACTACCTGGTGGTACTACTACCTGGTGGTACTACTACCTGGTGGTACTACTACCTGGTGGTACTACTACCTGGTGGTACTACTACCTGGTGGTACTACTACCTGGTGGTACTACTACCTGGTGGTACTACTACCTGGTGGTACTACTACCTGGTGGTACTACTACCTGGTGGTACTACTACCTGGTGGTACTACTACCTGGTGGTACTACTACCTGGTGGTACTACTACCTGGTGGTACTACTACCTGGTGGTACTACTACCTGGTGGTACTACTACCTGGTGGTACTACTACCTGGTGGTACTACTACCTGGTGGTACTACTACCTGGTGGTACTACTACCTGGTGGTACTACTACCTGGTGGTACTACTACCTGGTGGTACTACTACCTGGTGGTACTACTACCTGGTGGTACTACTACCTGGTGGTACTACTACCTGGTGGTACTACTACCTGGTGGTACTACTACCTGGTGGTACTACTACCTGGTGGTACTACTACCTGGTGGTACTACTACCTGGTGGTACTACTACCTGGTGGTACTACCAAGCTATTGCCCCTATTCATTGGACCATTGAAGGTGGTCGAGGAGGTTGAATACCTATACTATAGGCTCACTCTCCCACCGTATATGAAGACGCACCCGGGAATATACGTGGGTCGTTTTGGGCGACTTACAGGTGGGGTCAGCATATTTCGATAGTGTATGACAAGGAGTCAATGCTTTTAACGGGCACTTCAAAAGAAGCTGCCATGTGCTACGCTGGCACACACCTTCACGCACGCGAGGAAGCAGTCAAACCGTCTAACCTCCTTTCGCGGCGGTAGAACGTCTTTAGTCGCCGCTTAAGCGGTGACACGAACGGTTGGCGGTCGCTGAATCGAACCGGACTTCTAACCAAAAGAGCTTCACTTATGACACGCAGAAGCTTATTCAGCTTCTCGTGCTACTCTGGAACACACCTGCAAGCCCGCAAGAGAGCGTTTAAACCATCTAACCTCCGTGCGCGATGGTGGAATGCTTGGTCAAGCGCTTAAACGGTCGTACCAACGGTTGCTGATCGCCGATGCAAACCGCGCAACGAACTTATAAACGAGAGATTTACTACAACACGCAGAAACTGCTGTTAGTATGATAGCATTCAGTAGTAATACGTCACGGAGGTGCTGGTTTTGAGGATTACCGCGATGGCTAGACGCTTTCTGTTTCGAATTCGTAAAGCCCAATGTGCGTCAACTAGGTCTCCAGTCCCTACCTGGCACTCTAAAAGCCGAGTCGTTTGACCATGGCGAAGTACTAGAATTCCTTTATCATTGGAGATTGCGACCGCTGTAAAAGTATCAGTACGATCTTCGCTGATTGTAAAGATAGCTCGGATAGTGCCCCGAAGCGATGCACGATGCCCATCACCTCCGCTATCTGCCCCGCGCGATGTAAAGAAACGTAGAGTAATTGACAAAAGCTGAATTTTTTTGTTCCTGGGTAGGAATGCCTGGATGCCACAACCCCCTTATCTGGGTATTTTGCAATAAGGCTAATGTTAGTATTTCCGCGATAAGAAAAAGGAGTAGTGCTAACGGGCAACCCTTTCGGATACCCGTGAGTACAGGGATCGATTCGGATAGTATCCCATTTACTACAAATCAAGCGGTGGAGGTTCTGAATTAGTGTAAATCCGAAATACCGCTTTACTTCAAATAAAAAATCGTGCGAGACCGTGTCATATGCCACCAGCAAAAATCCAACAATAGAATTGCTCGACTATCAGCAAGCTCCTGATCCGGTTCGAGTTAGGCAAGTTTGATGTATCTCAAGTGCACAAGTCGAAAACGCAATGTTATATGTGGTCATGGCCTTTAATTCAGTTTGTACAATCAGACGACACCGTCAAACCCCAAAAAACCTATTCATCAGAATAACAATCACACGAAATTACTTCGGGTTATTCCCGTTGTTTTTATTTTGGGTCCATCCATATAAAGGCATCACCACCACCACAATTAAAGTATCCAATAAGTCCACATGACGATATCTCGAGACATTACGAAGGACATGAATATGAATCGTCCAATATCTGCAACTGAACAAAATATGAATATCTCAAGATCTACGGAAGAAAATGATGAAAAGGAGGAGGAGGAACCGAACCCTTTTTCACAATATTATGGAATGCTACTGCATCAGCAAAATATGCTGCAGGACCACGTACGTACGGGCACATATGAACGGGCAATGCTATCGAACGTTTCAGACTTTCAGGATAAAGTGGTATTGGATGTCGGTACTGGATCAGGTATCTTGGCTTTTTTTGCCATCAAGGCTGGTGCACGTAAAGTGTACGCCGTGGAACTAAGCAACATGGCTGACTGTGCTCGTGAATTGGTAGTTGCCAATGGCCTCAGTGATCGTATTATAATTATCAAGGGTAAGATGGAGGAGGTGCAGCTTCCGGAACAAGTAGATGTGGTAGTATCGGAGCCTATGGGCTTTTTTCTCGTGCACGAACGCATGCTTGAAACGTTCGTAGCTGCCGGTAAAAAGTGGCGACGACAAACACCGGACTTTAAAATGTTCCCGTCAATTGGCACTATGTTCATGTCGCCGTTCTCAGATGAAAGTATCTACCGAGAACAGATGGCCAAGGCAGCGTTCTGGCAACAGCAGGACTTCTACGGCGTGAATCTATCGAGTCTTCGGGCGCGAGCAATGGACAACCATTTCTCGCAACCGGTAGTCGGGTACTTTCCACCAGAAATGTTACTAAGCTCGCGTCCCGCTGAACACGTGCTCGACTTTGCAGATGTGACGAAAGAACAGCTCGATACCTTTGACTTTCCATTCCACTTCGTGATTGAGCGTACCGCGATCATGCACGGTCTAGGCTGCTGGTTCACGGTCGACTTCCTGGGGTCGGATGCACGAGTCGTGCTCAGCACAGCACCACAGGACACAGGAACACATTGGTATCAGTGCCGACTACTACTATCTACCCCAATCGCTGTTAACGCATTGCAGAGCGTCACTGGCAATCTTCACTTTGTGGCGAACAAGAAGTTTAGCTATGACATCGACCTCGAAGGTGCGTGCCAAGTCGTCTAACATTTTCAGTCCTTGTGTACATTAACTGACGCATTTCGTTCTACATGTTGGCAGTTCATCTCGATGGGACTTCCATCGTGTCAAGGAACCATATTCGACTGCACGACCAGATGTACCATTATCTGTACTCGCCTGGTGCAGGAAGAGCACATGCATCGTAATGCAGTTGCAAAGGGCGGCATGAATCACTTTTTCGTGTTATAAGATTGTCATGTAACCAGAGTGAAGTTGAAAATACGATGATACTGCAATAATGAAAGACACTCACTCTGGAAGCGCCCATGAGGTTGAAAGTATAAGCTAAATATCACTACGAAGTATACGTAGGAAAACCCAGAAATCTCAACGTCAACGGACCACTGTCCCAAGCGTTGCTTCAAACATCCATGATATGGTCAATTGCCTTCTTCACACACGGATCAAAGGCAGCACTCGAGGCAGCAGGTGGAGCCGTGTGGTGATCCTTTGGCGATTTGCCGTTACTCAATTGTGCCGGTAAGAGCTCCATGTCAGGCACAACCTTGGTTGGTGGAATGCCCATGCCCTCGTACAGCTTGTTATCAGCACCAAAAACACGCTGATACGGAATCTCAACAGTCCAGTAGTTTGGCAAACGTAGCTGTCGTGTAGGTGAAAAGCTTCCGGCAGTGGTAGCTCCAACACGGCAAGTAAGCGGTCGCTGCATCAAAGACAGACACAATAGCTCTGCCGTCCTGTTACCATCAAAAACAGCAATTAGCTTGGCTTCATCAAATGATAGAGCACAACGTAACATCAATTCAAAAATTCTGTACTTACCCACGCGTGTATTGGCTCTGTAGAATGGCCAGCGGACCACAGTAGCGTGTGCAGCGCGATGAGTATGGTATGTAATAATTCTTCCTCTTGGAGAATCTCGGCGTCGTACCTGGTATTTTTTCATCCGTAGAGAAAGCCAACGTTGCTTTATCCTCACTGGCAAAGAACGATGCCACAGTCAATGCAACGACATGCGAGCCTCCACCTTGATTAAAGCGAAGATCCAGTATCAGTCCGTCCACATCTCCTAGACCATGCAAGATCGCTTCAAACGACCAACGCATGGACTCCAAGTCATAAATCTCAGGCACAGCCACGAAGCTAGCTGCCAGAGCTCCTCCTCTTCCCTTTCCTTCCAAACCGTCAACATCCAGCAGCATTTTCTCCGAGTCAGCACGTGTACCTGAACGGTTGGCTGTTGACGCCTTTTTCGTCCGAGACGGCACGAGAGCGTCTACTCTTGGCAGTGGAAAGTCCACAAAGCCCTGCATCGCAGTTAAACAAATGTACCCAATCCTCCAACCTGGACACGTTGCAGCGTTCAGAATGCCGTACACAAAGCAATCATTGGCAGTTTTTCGACCATTTTGAGCCAGGTGTTCTCTCTTGATAACAGCCATTGTCTGTTGTTGGTATCTCAGTGCTGCTGCACTAGGTAACTTGCGTCCTCGTACGGTCAACGTCCTTGATCCTGCAGGTCCCGACATGGATGCAGCAATCCTTGAGACTGCAAGTGACGGGTCATCACACATACATACACTATCCTGCAATGCAATCCATAGATCATCATCACTTGTACTTGATTCAATCGTGTCTCCAAATAGCTGTCGAACAAGCTGCCAATCGACACGTTTTGGCTCCAAGAAAGCGTAATGATCCTGCATGGCACGCCAAAAGCTGTGGAACGTCAGGACGGGATCCCGTGAGTACGTCACACGTGCAAAAATAGCACGTAATAGCTCCAGAAACAATCGCAATAAGATTCCATGCAGTGTCATAAAGATGACCAGTGCACCGCCTATTACGGGCACATGACGTCGTAAAAAGCTTACAGGTAGAATCGCTATCGACTCGTAGAGCTCCAATGGCCATAGAATTAATACCTGCAGTAATGTATCGGGAGATAACAACCAGTTTAGACGTAAGAGCCATGACTTTTGCAGGGACATTTTCAATTCACAAATGGCTCGAACAATTTTTTAACGTGGAACTGAACTAGAAAGATGATGAGACGGTCGTGTCATTTGGTGTGGAATACATAAACGGGGAAACATGCGACATGAAACCAAACATGTTTACATTTTCACTAGTCGGATGACGAATAATCAGATACTTGTCACAGAAAAAACTTAGGACAGTACTTCAATCACTTAGGACAGTACTATAATCATTTAGGACAGTACATTAATCACTTAGGACAGTACTATAGGACTCGTATAGCACTAATAGTCATAGACTGCTGTAGCGGTGTTGCTCATGTGGGAGGATATTGGTGAGATGCTCTTCAATGTGCTCGCGCACCAGTGGCGAGAAGACATCGAGTTGCATTTGGTTATTAAACATGGCATCGTGACCGAACTTTGAGTCCACTTCGACTAGTCGAGCACTGTGGCCGTACGACTGTAGAATGCTGACCAAATTGCGCTGCTCTTGGATCGGGATCAGTAGGTCCTGTTTGATGCCAATGATGAGGGTATTGGCGGCGATTCGGCTCGTTCCTTCGGCCAGATTCAACGAGTTGCGACCTAAATTCGCGAGATCCATCGCCTTTGACAGCAACAGGTAGCAATTCGGATCAAACAGACGAGCAAATTTACTCGATTGATAGTCCATGTAACTCTCGACTTCAAACGTTGCCGTCTTAAAGTGCATAGGGCCCGTTGGATTCCAGTCAAAACGGGCATCAAACTCTTCACGTGAGCGGTAGCATGTCATGCCCAGTTCACGTGCCACCTTCATGCCTTCAAGAGGCACATCAGGCGAATAATTGCCATCATTGTACTTGGGATCAGCAAGGATAGCACGTCGTTGTACTCGACGGAAGGCAACTGTTCCGGGGGTGGTTTGGTGCGTGCACGCAAGACCTACTAGACGATTCAAGCGGTCAGGAAACTGAGCTGCAAACTCTAAAGCCTGAATACCTCCCATACTAGCACCAATTACAGTGTGCACGCTGTCGATGCCCAAGTCATCCAGGATTCTCGCGTGACAGCGTGCCATGTCCGCTGGTGTCAGTTGCGGGAATGAGGCTTTGTATCTGTCGCCTGTAAGTGGGTTGACCTTGAGTGGCGAAGTGGCACCAAACGGACTGCCGAGCACGGACGGGCAAATGACGCGAAAACAGGACGTGTTGATGGCCTTGCCAGGACCGATCATGTTTTCCCACCAGCCAGGCCGCGGATCATCGCGATTCGAGGCGGCGTGGCTCGAGTGTGAGAAGGACGGCAGCACCAGGATGGTGCGATCGCCAGACAACGCACAGTCGCCCCACTGTTCCCACTCAATGGCCACCTCTGGCAATGAGTCGCCAAGTTCCAGCGGGAATTCTTCCTTCAGAATGGACAGGTATTTATTGCGCGTGAGTATGCAATCACCGCCGTGCTTGGGGTCCACTACGTACGACCGTTGCTGCTGTTGGACGGTGCTGCAGCCGAGTTGAGAAGTCAAGGGCCTTTGGCAAAAAGCTGTTCGTGCTACACGACTGATAGAATTACCGATGGTTCGACTGCACTTAGGCGTACGGTCATTCTTAAGGAGAAGGGCTAACCGGGTGAACATGATTCTTACTATCAAGAGCCTCGGGTGGAAGTACTTCTACAGAGGCTCGAAGAACAAAGGTGACGAGGTGTTATGTCGACACTCTATTGGTTCTAGCATTCTTCGGTTGTAATGGGAATTGCAACGCAGTGTGACCATACCGTCCATTCTTCCGTGATAGATAATGACTTGCCGGCCACCGTTTGTCAAAACGAAAGCACCTAGTGGAATATCATCCCAGTGCTCTTGACGTTCGAGTAGCGTGTCTAAGGCAGCCACATTTACAAGTTAGTGGTGTCAACCCATCATACTCAGTCTTGTACCGTTGTCAATGATCCCGATGTCGCAGGATTCAAACTAGGCTTGCACGTAGCTACCAAAGACGAAATCGATCGCGCCGTTGATATATGTGCGGGCGTAGAGCTCGAGATCCTTGTCGGTCAACACAGTGTCCTGGTACCCCGTCAAACTGCAAGCATAGAAGCCATAGTTGGTAGCGTTGACGTTTACAGCGAGCGCCTGGCCAGCGTTACTAGCCGTGTTGGCGATATTGAGGTTGTATACCTTCACATTGTCCGTTTTGAAACGCATGGTGCTGATCAAAGTCATTTTTTGCTCTACCTCCACAAGGATATCGCACGCAGCACCAGTGGACCTGACAAGTACTTGCTTGTTGTTTAGACACCCGTAGAATTGCACCAACGTCATCTGAGGATTCAGTTTTGCCACACCCTCTGAAACAATGTAGACGCTGTTCTTGTACGAGCTCATGGCAGTAACAACATTAGCACCTGTTGGAGAGTCCGTTCGTGTATCCAGTCCTTTGTATGAAGAGCATCTAGCTACAGCGCCATCAAATATTACCAATGGTGAGTGTGAAAAGCTGCAATTGAGTTGGTCAACAAGGACAAGTAATGAAGGAACACAGTATTCAATTGTTTGTACATCTGCAAGTAATGCAACTCGTTTCTATTTATCCCCTTCCCTCCCAAGTGGTATCACAAACGTTTAAAGCAGTCGTTCAAGCTACGAAACCAGCCGTACTTCATCGTAGATGGGCAAACGTTTGCCATGTTGTAAGTTAGGATTGAGTATATGCATCGGATCTCTTTGATCCGTTACAGCTACTGACTGACTAGTAAGTACCTCATACAAAATCATATACTAAATTCCGACTCTATGTAGCCATAACAAGAGTTTAAGTATTTAAAGCTTTGATGGCAGAGGTATCACCTCTCAGACGTTACGTGGGCAGATGTAGAGCTATTCTAGTATCAATACGACTCGGCGATAGTGAAGCATCCGATCGATGAAAAATTGTCAAAGCATCCGTGTTTTTGCACCAAATACTTCTCAAGACTGGTCATCCGAGATTATCCAGTCAATAAAACGCTCTCTTCGTCCTAGGTTGTTCTTGGAAGCAAAAGGTAGTTAGTTGGTCGTCAAGGCTCGCACTTGGATTTCCAGACTGCTTCAGATCGATACACATATATATATGATGGCAACTCGAGCTAGTCGTCCCCGGGGTCTATCAGCAAACCATGTCAATGAGGAGGAACGATTGCAGACCATCATAAATGACAAGTCCACTCTGTCTTCCGTACGTCTACTTGGAAAGAAAAATTGGGTCAAGATGGACGAACGTCCCAATTGCTTTTACTGTGCTCGCAAGTTCCGACCATTCTCGATCAAACGCCACTGCCGTTCTTGCGGGGAGATTGTCTGCTCCAACTGTTATCGCCGACGCAGAGTGAGTGTGACCCCAACACTGGAAGTCACGGTGCGTCTCTGTTTTGACTGCATCGACAAAGCCATGCTTTGTGCTGAAAAAGAGAACCTTGGCAAGAGTGCAGTTATCATGAAACAACTGGGCTCTGACGAGGATGGCACCGAGATAATCGACAATGAACAGTGCAAGCTGGACGGGAAGAAGACCTTTGGAGCCTGCAGCCTGCAGACCACTAGCACTAGCACATCTTCTTGCAGTCGCTTTTCGGAATTCTCGGCCTTTGACAACTCGAGCGATGGAAACAGTGACGCAAGCGACAGCAGTAGTCGTGGAGGGTCGATTTTGGGTTTTAGCCGTCGAGGACAATCCGTCATTCCAGCAACCGAGCTGATTGAATTTTTTCATGAAGAGGAACAGCTCAAGATCTATGACGCCCGTAGGCACGAAATCCTTACACAGCTCAAAGTGCTGGACACCGAACCTGAAAAGGAATACGACGCGCTCTGTGAGCTGGTTCGGCAGGTTTTCGACAGCAGTGTGGCTGCAGTGGCGTTTATGGACCAGACTCGGCAGTGGTACAAGGCACGATACGGTATCGCCCAGGCTGAGCTACCACGCGACATTGCCTTTTGCTCGCAGTTGTTGCAGACGCCACTGCCGACAATAATCATGAACGCGACCAAAGACTCTCGTTTCAACCAGAACCCGCTTGTCACGGGCTCAGCTAACATTCGTTTCTACGCCACAGCACCTATTTGTGATCCCAGCAGTGGCATCGTTATCGGTTCAGTGTTCGTCATGGATCCTAAGCCAAAACAGAAACTACCACCACGTGCGATGGAGATGTTGTCATATGTATCTTCAGCCATTGAAAAGCTTCTTCAAGGCGAAGCCTCTACACTTGCTGCTTCTACCATGAATCAGAAGCTGTACACATCAACTGGTCATTCCATGCGCCGAGAATCGTTGCCACTATACCCAGAAAATCGAACTGCTTCTCTTCGGAGCGTACCTGAGGACATTGAGGATGTTGACTTTTGCCATACCCCCTTACGGTCGAATGCATCCAGCTCGTCATTAAACAGTAGCTTGTGGAACAGCCAGCGTAGCAGCTCGCGGAGTAGTCAGTGTAGCAGCTTGCGGAGCAGCCAGCGTAGCAGCTCGCGTCGCTCGGGGTCTAAAAGACCGGTATCAGCTTCAAATTTACAATTGCGACATCAGTCACCGGACTCGAACGGAGGATCGACGTCTTTGGAATCACGCAAGTCTTCCAACACGTCCAACTCAAAGCTCAGTATCAATGATCTGGTCTCTGCGGAACCACTGAAAATCATACCAGCGCAAGAGGCAGCTCCAGCTCAGTTGAAAAACGTCGACTGCAATGAACTCTTTCGCCGCATCACTTCCACCCAAGAGCTCTTGGCTCAGCAACACGGTACTCTTTTGGCGACGTTAACGCAGCACTCATCCCGTATCAGCTCTATCGAAAAAACCGTCGACCGAATTGAAGGTATCTTGTCCATCCAGCAAACACACAGCATGGTCCGTCTTGTCGACTCGCCGGAGCGGTGGCCAGTGGATTTGTAGCTAATTTGCCCGAAAACGTAGCGTGTGAAATCCGTCGATGTCATGTGGCCGCTCTGGGAGACATTCCTCCCAACCGGAAGTAGAGTGTAACGTACGCTTGTGTCTTGTAGCGCTTCAACAAAGTGTATTCTCTTTTTCTCAAATCCTAATGCAGCTGTAGCACTCACAACCCAGAGCAGTGAAAACACAGCTTTGGGATTCACTACCCAGAGCAGTGAAAATAAGTCAAACGTTGCCCATCAAATCAACGACCAAGCGATCATCATCGTGAACATTGGTCGAACGTGTTTGCACCAAATCTCCTTATATGCGGTTCTCATCTACCCGCCGCCCTTCATATTGATCATTAATTGATGTGTGCTGTATTGCCTTCGTTGATACCAGCATCGCCTATATCTTCATCACCAAAGTCTTCATCATCACTGTAGTCTTCATTGTTTAAACTTTTATCCTCATCAAAGCCGCCCTCTTTGCTAGCATGCTTCCCAATATTTGACTCCAGCATGACAGCGTCTCCATCCAGCAGCACGCCCAAGTTTTCAAGCTCGTCTTTGTACTTGGCACTTTCGTTGGCATAACGAATGCCGTGACGTATGTGGCGCAATCGAAGGCCCAGATTAAGCCCCCAAGCAGACTGTGGGTACGGTTTCTCGTGTGGTACAACAAAGCTGCCGACCATGTCTTTACAACTGCCATGCAATTTTGCATAAACTTGGAATGAGCATAGCAAGACATCCTTCCAGTACTGTTCGACATGAGGTGAAAGGTTTCTCTCGGTGCGAGGACGACGGACCTTATTGTCCATCAATACCGTTTTCTTCGTGTCGTCATGTGTCTGGAATGGAAGCAGTCCGATTGTGCGCTTGTTGTACTGGGTGAGCCACGCGCCTAGCTCGAATCTTTTAGCAATATCTGGATAGCGCGAATCATCTGCAGGTACTACGAAATTGCGTGATATCTCTGCGCCTTCACCATTAATCTCCTTGTAGACCTCAAGACTGGGATCTACGATATCGCGCTTAGTAGCTGCCGGGGACTTATAGATGCTCCATACAAAACCGATTTTTTTAAGACGCTCACGGTACAACTCTACATGTTGCGCGTGTGGATGGTGAATGCGTATCTTGTGTACAATATGACCAAGCTTTGTTCCCCACGAAGGTTGCGGCCATGTGCTCTCGGATGGCACGATGAAGCCTTGAGGCACATGCGTATCGCCGTAAATTTTCACATACACTTCTAACGCCGGCAATACACGATCAACAAAAGTACTTTCGAATGCATTGAACTTGAAACCAAGAGCACCCAACTCCGTTAGCACATCCGCCACGGCGGCATTTCGACGTCCAGTACGCCTGATTTGAACCACTTGTTTGCCAAGATGATAACCGCGTAGCGCCTTGGGCCAGGATGCATCGTTCGTTGGCACGACCCACCACGATGGTATATCACAGTTGCCAAACTTAGCCTTGTAAAGACGTAGAGCCGGCAGTAACTCCTTGACCCACTTCCCGAATAGCGAGCCCCATGCATAGCCAATCTTTTTTAGCTTTTGTTTGTCATTTTCCATTTCAGCTCGAAAAATGACTGTCGAGTTAATAGTTTTGACAATGTATCCCAGCTTGATTCCCCATGCACGTTCTGGCCACGGTGTGTTGCTAGGCACGACAAAGTCTTGTGCAATGAATGTGTCACCATAGAAAGTCGGATAAAGTTCCAATGCCGGCATTAAGGCATTTCGCCACATGTCAGAAGCAAGTTCTGTTTGAAAAAAGCCAAGATTTTTTAAATCTGCTACTTGATGGGGTGACAGCATGTGTTCTTCGAAATTATTCTTGATTTTTGCTACAGCAACACCCAATCGGTATCCCCAGCTCACTTGTGGCCAAAAAGTGTCGTTCATCGGTACTTTAAATGTATGATGAACATTGCAATGTCCATAAATGTTCTTGTACTTTTTCAAGGCCGTAAGAAATTGCATTTCCCATTTCCATTGAGCATCACTCCAGATAAAACCCATAGCATCTAATTGTTGTTTACGTTGCTCGGAAAGACCGTGATCAGCATTTCGACGAAAGATTTGACACTGTGATCCTAATTTGACCCCCCACGTTGATCGTGGCCATTTGGTATCACCAAAAGGTATTTGAAAATGTTGTCGTACAAATAAATGACCTTCTTCCTGTTGAAAAACTTTTAATCCTGGAATAAGTTGCATTTCCCACACATAAGTTCGCCAATCGGGAAATAAAAAACCAATACTTTGCAATAGTGCACTTGTATACGGAATATTTCGACCACGTGTAAAGATTCGTAATCGTTTGCCTAAATCCATTCCCCAAGTCTCTTTTGGCCATAAGGATGACGTTGTCGTGTCATCCTCATTCGATGGTACGACAAATTCAAATGGGACAGTAAAATGACCTTCTAAACGGTAATAAACTTGTAATGCAGATAGTAATTGACGATCACGATCAGTTCGAGGTACAATTGGGAGTGAAGATGTAACGATATGACGACGTTGCATCAAAGAGGAGATGCCATGACGTCGAAGGAAGAGGTACTTCATATTGTGACCACACCTTTGATGAAGTTGTAGTACTTTGGGGGGAATTGTAGTACTTTTGGGTAGTACTATATGTGTACTCAAATAGTAGTTTGATAGTAGTACTGCGATATGCAAATGGTTGGGTCTTTTTGAATAACACACTATGGACTTGAACCACCCATCGAGGTTTTTTCTTTGCTTGAAGTATCTAAATTGCAGCAAAACATCACCGTTTGATGCGCGTAAACATACATACACACACTCCTGCCAATCTCAGTTTTCCTTTTGCGCGTCTCAGTGCGCAATAATTTCTCCGCATTATGTTCCCCCGTCTAAATCGTTCCGTCGTCGTCTCTAGTCGCTCCATACGCGGCTTCTCCTCGTCTTCGATCGTACGTCTCTCTTTCTATTCTCTCTCTCTCTCTCTCTTACATTCTACACCTCATTTGATCTCTTTCTCTATCGCTTTAGGAACGTGTCCCGCTCTTTATCAATGGTAAATTCATTCAGTCCAAGACGGACAAATGGATTGACGTTCGTAATCCGGTACGGACATCGACACGACATAATATAACGCCCATATACTCAGTTCTTACTACATTATATATATACTACACTATACAGGCAACAAATGACGTGATCTGTCAAGTACCTGAAGCCACACAAGACGAAGTATAAACATGACACGCTCTTTGTTCAGTATATCGACAGAATCCCATGATGACGTAATCGTATGTCTATGCTTTTTTTCCTTCCTGTATATAGATGCGACAAGCAACAGAAGCAGCTGCACGTGCCTACAAGACATGGAAAGAAGTGGGTGTTCAACATCGTCAACGTGTGATGCTCAAACTTCAGCATTTGATTCGTCAACATACCGAAGAGCTGGCCCTTTCTATCACTACTGAACAAGGCAAAACACTTGCTGATGCTCGTGGTGATGTCTTTCGTGGACTTGAAGTTGTGGAATTTACTTGTGGAGCGGCAACACTCATGATGGGCGAGACAGCGGAGAATTTAGCCACGTCACTTGATACGTACTCGTATAAACAACCACTTGGTGTCTGTGCTGGTATCTGTCCATTTAATTTCCCAGCTATGATCCCATTGTGGATGTTTCCTACTGGTACAGTGACTGGAAATACATATGTACTCAAACCATCCGAAAAGGACCCGGGTGCTACAATGGTAAGTAGAAAACTTGTAGCTTGATGATAAGGTTGTCTCTATGCACAGCTTTCAATGTTTTGTATCTTGTGTTTTGTGTCTTGTGTTTCGTGTTGTAGATTCTTGCTCGTCTAGCACAGGAAGCGGGACTCCCGGACGGTGTGCTCAATATTATCCACGGTGCTCACGTACGATATACGATGCTTCCACTTGATCTCTGTACAAGAGTTGACGATAATTACTCTTTTGTTACTTTTGCAGGATACTGTCAACTTTATCTGTGACGCGCCGGAGATCAAGGCCATTTCGTTCGTTGGTGGCAATCAAGCGGGTGAATACATTCATTCGCGTGGTAGTGCCAATGGCAAACGTGTACAGGCCAATCTAGGTGCCAAAAACCATGCTGTCATCATGCCTGATTGTGATAAAGAGCAGGCGATTGGTGCTCTTGCTGGTGCTGCTTTCGGAGCTGCTGGTCAACGTTGCATGGCGCTCTCGGTCGTGGTGTTTGTCGGCAAGTCGAAGGAGTGGGTACACGATATCGTGGAGAAGGCCAAAGAGATGAAGGTGAATGGCGGTCTCGAGCCCGACACTGATGTGGGGCCGCTCATCACGGTAGCGGCGAAGGAGCGTGCCGAGCGTCTCATTCAAGAAGGCGTTGACAACGGTGCGGACCTTCTTCTTGACGGACGCAATGTAAAGGTCCCCAAGTACCCCAACGGAAACTTTGTGGGTCCTACGGTGTTGAATAATGTCGATGCTGACAATCCGGCGTACGTGGAAGAGATTTTCGCTCCCGTGTTGGTCTGCACTTCCGTGGACACGCTGGAAGAAGCGATCGAGTTGATTAACCGCAACCCATACGGCAACGGTACCTCGATTTTCACTTCTTCGGGTGCCGCCGCTCGCAAGTTCCAGCACGAAATTGATGTGGGTCAGGTCGGTATCAATGTGCCGATTCCTGTTCCTCTGCCCATGTTCTCCTTCACTGGCTCGCGTGCATCGATTCGTGGTGATCTGAACTTCTACGGCAAGGCGGGCATCAACTTCTACACGCAGCTAAAGACCGTGACGTCGCTGTGGGACTACAACGAGAAGACGCGCTACAGCGCCGTGATGCCGACACTCGGTCAGAAGTAAACCGTGCGCGTAATGAAACTGAAACATCGACACATCATGCTTCGAAGTACCAGCGTACATGTAAGTTCAAACAGGCAACTGACATTTGTTTTACTGTCTGTATTCACACTGCATCATTCCTAAAAGTGGGTGTATCCACAACAAGCTTCGTGTACTATTTACATTGGATGGAAATGGAAGTCAGCGTCTCCGCCCACCACGACCACCACCGCGACCACCCCCGCGGCCACCACGATAGCCGCCCCCACCACTGTCATTACGATCACTTCTTTCTTCGTCGGCTTCCGAAATCTTCGTCTCCTCAAGCTTTCGTCCGTCAGGCTCGGTCAGCATGCAGCGGTTGGCGTGGTATTGATTGACAAACATCTCTAGTTGTCCCGCAGCATTAGCAGCACCTGTCTTTGCGTTCTTGCTCAATCGCGGGCACACGTCACGCGCAATGAGCACCAACAGCTTGTGAAATTGTTTCTTGTAGTTCCGCCAAAGCTCGAAGCCAGCTACTTCCAATATCGTGAGAGTTAGAGCGCCAGTCATGAGGTGTGGCGGTTCATTCAACAGCCAAGCGAGCCATGACCAGCAATCACCAAGATCAAGACCTGGCGGGGACGGGCTGCCGTCCCATGGGGCAGTCTGGCGCACCGCAGCTAGTACAGCAGAAATCATCGTTATGCGTCTCGTGTACTCCGTTACGTGCTCAAGGCCATCAGGATCAGAACTGTCGCCGACAGCCTTGTGGAAGCCCACAGATATTTTATACTCTGCTATCGATTGTGACGCATGCTTCTCTGGACTGTCAGGAATAGTGAAGACGCAGGTCGTGTGAAAGTAACCCAAGATGACGTCTGTGAGCTCCGGGGTTTGCACACAACTCATCTTGATCACGTGTGCAATTGGGTAACAGGATCTGCAAAAACGAGAATAGGCAACCCGGTTGGCAAAATCAAAAGGTGACAGTCCCACCAAAAAAGGAGAGCACACTTACTTGTAATCCGCACGACCCTCTACCTGTTTGGAAAGATTCGAGGCGACCATGTCGAGCGCGAATTTAAAGTACGTCTTACCTGAGGTCTTTGCCATCTGCAAAAGTACACACTCAGCCAAAGACGCTACTACTGTTGGACGAGATTTACATTGTCGTACCTGTAGAAGTCGCTGAATTTTGCTCACGACATTTTTGATAGCGGATGGGGCAGCTGCAATTTGGTTGCAAGCTCCAGCCTGCAAGCACATACGTGTTTGTAAGCCACTACCCAAGCAAGAGATACTACATGAGCACCTACCTCGCGCCTGATCTGCATACGGATCTTCTTCACCGATGGATCAAGACTAGCTAAAATCTCAGCAGTCTCGCGATGGAGTGCTTCCAACCGTTTAATGCACTCACGTCCTTCTTTCACATGCTTTTTTACTTGAGTAGCTGCTTCCCTCTCAGCAGCTCTTTTTGCAGCTTCTACTTTTTCACGCTCCGTTTCTTGCTTTTTCCACGCCGCTGCACGTTCAGCAGCTTGAGCTTTCGCTTTCGCTTGTGCTTCTTCCAATTCATGTTCCGCCTTCCGCTGTGCTTCCTGTGCCTCTTCTTTCTTCTTATCCTCTTGCAATTTCTACGTCCACACACACAAATATCATCATCACAAAGAAACACACAACACCTTCACAATAACACGTAATCTCACTTTTTCATAAGCTTCTTGATCCCGCCGGACTTGTGCTTCTTCTTGCTCTCTCTGCTCTTCTTCTCGTCGTTCTTCCTCCTCCCGTGTCTGTTGATAAACACACAATTTCTTCTCCACATTATCAATAGCCAATCTCTCCATCCTATGGATCTACACCAAGCACAAGCACCACAAACGACCCACGTTAGTCTCCCTTCTCTCTTCTCTCTCTCTCTCTCTCTCTACCTGCTGTAACTTGACCGTGGCTTCTCTCTCCAGCTGTTGTTGCTTCCTCAATACATCCATCTCTTCTCCTACCCCTTCTTTATCCACATCCAGTCGTCGTAATTGACCTTCTGCTTTCTCTCGAGCCCGCTGTAAAGTCTCACATAATACTTGATACGCTTCACTACCAGCTACAGACTGCGCTGCTTTTCGTTCACACAAACGTTCTACCTGTTTCAACAGCTCATGACGTGAATTGTCCGTTAATTGCAGCGTTTCTAGTGCCAAAATCGCTGCATTTTGACCATTGACGTCACTGTGTAGTAGACTCTTTTCATCGTCACTGGACGTCGTCGAACTGTCCAAACTGGGCGCACGGAACCGTCTACGACCTTCTGCAACATCTACGCAGCACTGTTGTATCCCCTGTATGTCCCAATACGCGCTAGTTGTTGCAGTAAGAGCAGACAAAGCAACCTCCTCCTTCAAGGCGACGCCAAACCTCATACTGGACAATAAAAAAGAGAGCTCCAAATGGGACTATTTTTTTGTGTCAATGTATTTGTAAAATACGTGTGGTGTACATGAATTGGACCGAATGTATGAACCGTAACCGTAATACAAAGAACCGCAGGACGTCTCCACCATTCATATTGGTCTTACAGTCGACATCACGTTATACCCAAGTGAAAACCCACTCGCCTTCTTCCTTTCTTCGTGACCCCGAAAACAGCGTAATTATGGTAAGCTGCTGTGTCTATAGGAGATCAAATGACAGACATGAATTGGAGAAACAAATAGAGCGAGAGAGAGCGAGCAAATGACTTGAAGTTCGTGCCAAAAGACACCAAGAAACCGTTATAACGAGACCGTGACGCAAAAGAACGATTGCGAGGAAGAATGGACGTCTATTTGCACGTTAATTCAACGCATTGTTCTATTCATTACAGTCTTTCATCAAGCAGATCACTCTCTCGCTCTCTCTCGCTCTTTCTATAAGCTTTTTTAGTGTAAAACTGTCACGGACTAACGCTATTTTTCATGTTTTTCTTGCCTTGTTTCAGCCTCGTGACCTTTTGCATCCCACTGCTGCTGATGAGGCTTCCAAGCACAAGCTTCGTCGTCTTGTCCAGACACCAAATTCGTACTTTATGGATGTCAAGTGTCCTGGTTGTTTCAACATCACGACAGTCTTTAGTCACGCTCAGACGGTTGTTCTCTGTGGATCGTGCTCTGTCATGTTGTGCCAACCTACGGGTGGTAAAGCTCGTCTTACTGATGGCTGCCAGTACCGCAAAAAGACCGAGTAAGTTTAGTTGTGGACCACTCAGGAGCTGGACTGGCGGTCGGTCTCCTTGGCAGAAAAGAACGAGATACTTGACGATGAAAGAAGAGGAAAAAGGAGAAACCAAGTTGGCTGTGCTTGCTCGGGAGATTTTTTTAGGTTCAGCTCGGACACTTTTACTCGCTCAGGGACTCGATGGATCTGTGAAGAGAGGAAGCTTTTTTGACCTTTCCAGGTCGACTGAATTGGGTTGGGATGCTATTTCTATCTGATTCATTGGAGTTGTAGCTGCTAACGTAAATCGAGGGACGTAAGAGTTGATTATTTTGCGGGGTTTCATCCATTCGATCGTCTTTTTGTCGTCACTTCCTTTGCCGGTGGTAGTGTCAAGTGTTTTTGGCTGTAGAAGCTGTAGGATGGAGGGTTCAGACGTGGTCGGATCAATGTGTGATAGGCATGTGGTCGCTTGATTTTATTTGTTATTGACTCACCTTCGTGCGAGCACATTATGTTCGTCATATCTACGTATAAGAACACCCAGTTCTGTTCTGTTCATGAACGGCCGCCGCTCACTATATTTACTTGCCAGCAGGTCACACGTACCCGATCCCACACCCTGATGGGGCAGCTACAGTAGTCTGGTTGCTTCATTTCCACTAGCAAGCATTGTGTCGATAAGTACATGTATACACTTACGCGTGAATAGCAGTTCTATCCTTTTCCGCCACAATCCACAAGCTATCATCTTCCAGGTCCAAGCGTTCGGCGAGTGCCATGATAGACCCCGTCTCCAGCAAGTACGACACCAGTTTGTCGTTTGCATCGACCATTTCGTCCAGTACATCGACCTTGACTTCATCTTCTGTTGCAGGTTCCTCTTCTTCGTCGGGAAAGGTGGCCGCACCGCCATTCTCTTCCTCCTCGTTCGATTCATTTGAACCGTTATCCGAGGCAAAGTCGTCTACATCCTGCCGTCGACATCGACCTCCTCCTCCTTCACCTCCTGACTTAGTTGACGAAGCCTCATCTGAAGACGAGTCGTCCTGCTGTTGCCCCCTTTGCCGTTGGTTTTGTTTTGATCCCTTACCATTGCCTGGGGTCGTCTTTTGACCACGAAGCAAAGCTGCCTTGCGCTCCTTGGTACGCTGGCGCTTCTTTTGACGCTTGCTACGCTTCGAAGCCTGGCGTGCCTGCTTTTCATTCACCTCCTTCTCCGTTTCTTCCTTCCAAAGACTCTCCTGATACTTCAGGTGGAAGACCGTGCAGTTGCAGTTCTTGCACACGTTGCATTTGCACTCTGCGCAGAAAAAAGTATCATTCGAGTGTTTCGAAAACGGGCCGAGACAGATAGCGCACGTGACAAAGTGTTGCTGCCAGATGCGCGAAGCACGCTTCGCCACTGTAGCCGACTTGTGTGACACCAGCGTCTCTATGTTCGCAGAAGCCATGAGACTTGCATACGGATTAGGGGAGTCCGTGCGCTTCGACTCCAGCTCACCAACCTGAAGAATGCGTTCCAAACCTTCCAGCGCCATCATTACCATACTCGTTTCCTCCAAGAGATTGCCTAGGATCTGAATACAGCCCTGATGAACGAGGTACTCAATTTGACTATCCGATCCGCATGATGTAGCATTAAGCACTACCCAGCACGCTTCACTCTTCACTTCAGCATCTGTTGTGTCTGACGCGGCCAGCCCCATCAAGGACGGGATACATCCTGAGTCAAGCACGCACTGGATTTGATCTACTGTGCCGGCTGCAATGTTTGATAGAGTCCAGCAAGCCTCTTTCTGAATTTCGCGATTCGAATGTGCAATCAGTCGCCGCAACGAAGGCACAGCACCACACTCAATTATGTGCTGCGTGTAGTCGTGGTCATCTTCAGCGCATACAATGTTTCCAATTGCACGCAGAGCTGGTTTCGTGACTCGCCAAGACGAGTGGCTCAGAAGCTCAACAAGCCGAAAGCACACGTCCGAGTCAACTACAGCCTGAATGTGTGTACTAGGCCCATCGCACAAGTGCGAATATGCCCAGCATACGTGGCTCAAGATTTCCGTGTCTGTACTCGTTAGCATTTTGGCCAGATACGGCAAGATAAGGCCAATATCAAACACTGGCCGCGGTTGGCCATCACACAAGTTACTAATAGTCCAAGTCAAGATACGAAGCAGCGACAGACGATCCCAGGAGGTCTTCTTCAGATTGTTCACAAGTGGCATCAGCGCTCCAGCGCTCAGCACGAGGTCCCTCGTTGCTGCCCCTTCACCGGCCAAGTTACCAAGAACCCACACGGACTGCTCCAGCACCTACTCCATCCACCCCATGTACACGCAAACTCAGCAACCAGGTCACAATGTGCCGATAGGAGACCATTTCTCCTACTACCAGCCTACCTCTTCATTGGACGAGTCCAACAACGAAACGAGTGTCGGAATCACCCCATTTTGTAGCAGCACCGATGTGTTGTCCGTGGCTCCTGCTGCAATATTTGTAAGTGCCCACAGCGCTTCCACTTGAAGAGTCGGTCGATCTCGCAGTCGTAGCCACTTAATAAGTCGTGGCGTCCAGTTCTTTTCTAGCATCTATACGTCAATGAAAGACGAGCCCATAATGATCAAAACAGTCACAGCATTGTACTCGTCAGTAAAATAATGTCACTCTCCTATACACACAGGTATACCAATTCATACCTGACGAATCAGTAGATCACGTTCCGATGATAACAGCACCCGCAACTTCTTGGCCGCTTCCAGTTGAACATCAGCATCTTCCGAGTTCAATCCTGCATCGATCTGATTCAGATCACCTTGAAAAGTAGCTGAAGCAGTCAAATTTCCAGTAATCATGGATCCATTGAGTCCATTTCTCCCTAGATTTCCACTTGCAAGTCCACTAAGACTACCATTCGCCAAGAGATTGGCTCCATGTGAAAGATGATGATGATGATGATGATGAGCATGAGAATGCAATGAAAATTGTGGTGTTAAAGCTGCAGTCGAAGTTGTGACTCCTGTTGGAAGAGACACCCCAGAGCTTCCCATGTGATGAATTGTTGTAGTTGTCGACGTCACAAGTGTCGCATTTCCTCCACAATGGGTGGCTTGATGATGATGGACAATGTCCCCATTTTCTGTACGATGAGCACTGGATGTCGACTTTTTGAGTGATAAATTGGCTTGTGATAACGTACTGGGTAATGCAGCGACTGCTGCAGCTGTAAGTTCTGCTACGTCTGTAGGGGACAAGAGTGCTTTTTGGCTCTTAGTTGGTGGAAATGTCCCACTCATTGACGTCCAAAAAGCTTGGTAAATTTTGTGTCACTAGACACTTTTTTTAGTCCTGTGGTTGCTACAATCAAATGAGAAAAAAGAGGACAAAGAGGTGCTTAGAAGATTGATGAGCATACGTCTTGTAGACGATGGATTGGACTAAAATTGATACGATGGAAAAGATAAGACACGTATGCATGCTTCTAATGTACTTGTAATGATAGATATGGTCGGGAGACGCCACACAACGCACCTGTATAAAGACCCTTTAGAAATCGACTTTGAGCTCTTCTTCGTCTGAGAAATAGCGCAATCTGGTCAATTTTAGAGTAAATTGTAACTGTAATACGTAATGGTTTAGAATGTATATATTTTATTGTGTATTACAGGCTACGTATGAAACAAGAGCATCAATAGCTAGCTTTATGTCTTGGTACGAAGTTTTATTGCAGCTAATAAATAGATCTTAACAAGTTGCGCCTCAGTTGGTAGTAGTAAAGTATATGACGGCTTGTGATATCTGCTTGAAGGAAGGTGATTTCGAGACCTTACCACATACATTAATACATAGAGAAATATGGACGAAACGTGATCGATCGTATGGACTACCGTCAATAGTACCAACTTTTAATTTCTTACTAATATTGTTTTCCATACACCGTTTCTCCATGTTTGCAGCGCTGCATCTCTTTTTTATTCATTCATGCACAGGATTGAGCTCTACGTGTCCGTCAACTCAAGAATGTATCCATCTTCACTGAAAAAAACCGCTGCCGGAATGAAATTGGCTACGGAACAAGATGTAGCCATTCACTCCACTTGAACCCGTTTAACTTGAGCAAAATACGCACAGCTGCCGAGATGTCATTGTCCCAAAGAGAGCTTTGCCAGCGTTCCAATCGTTGTTTACCACGGCGTGTTGAATATCTACCACTGGCACGGCGGCACTGGCCATACTCAAAGGTGTGGGCTCTGGGCCGTATACCTCACGATGAGTAGCACCATTCCATAGCGTGACACGCTCAATATCATGAGACCATGAAGCTACTACCGAGGAACCATTTCGTTCAGTCCATAGTGCTGACCGAGATAATACAGAGGCTGTCTTGTGACCAGCAAACTCCATTTTTGGCACCAGTTGGCCGCTTCCAATTGTGCACAAATCGAACACGCTGTGCTTCATCGGTGTCGAACGCGACGAAATCACCACTTGGTCCGTGTGAAGCTGGTTGGACGAAAGCGAAAAGTACGCTTGATCACTTGGAACGTGCAAAAAGGGTGCAATTCCAGCGGAATCATTGTTGATAGGTGTATCATCTTCACTCAAGATATTTGTAACATCGTTCCAGACTGAGAGCCCGTGGAATGTAGCTGCTGCTAGACCCTCAGTGCTACGCCCTTCGTCGCTTTTAAATAGCTTGATTGAATGCACCGGTTGTCGTTCCGGGAGTGAAAAAGTCTGCACAATGCCTTCATCACCTGCGGTCGGCTTTCGCATATCGTATTTGGCCACGGTGCCGTCTTGAAATCCGCAATACATTGCATTGTGGTCGGATTCACTAAAGCAACAGGACCAACCTTGCCGTTTGCCAGCAGGAAAGCTCACCTCCAAAATCACTTTCTTTTGGTAGCAATCGGTCACAGCGAGCTTGCCATCAAATGCTACCGTAAGAACACTGCTGTTGATCGGGTGAACACAGATATCACGCACGGCAGAACTATGTACTGGTACATGCAGTCTATATTTTGGATCTTGCGTGACAACCAGCATGACACCATGCGAATCCTGATCAAACTTTTCACCAATACACAAGAACGAGCATGTTCGATGGATGCTGAATACGCGCGCACTTAGCAAGGGAACGTCGAAAATCGGCTTGTACTGTCGTATATCAGCAGCAAATGTATCCTCCGTGGAGAACGGCATAGTGGAAACGACAGGCAAATCAATTGTACGATAAGGTGCTGTCTCTTGTGAAAAAGCGCTTTGGGACTGCGTGACTCTTTGCACAGTCGTTTGTCTTGGTGATGTGATAGATGAAGCACCCAGCCAGCATCCAAAAACAGTTGAAGAACTGACAGCAGTAGTAGCATCAGCGAGCATCTTTTGTTTTATCAATGCAAAATCTTTTTTGAGTTTAATCAGCTCCATATTCAGCCCCAAGACCTCCTTTGTCTGTATGTCAAAATGTGTCTTTAAAGTCTTGATATCTTTCTCCAGCTCACTGTTCTTTAATTTCTCTTCTTGGTACTTTTTCGTCATCTCGACAAGTCCAGAATTGTCCACCACTGCCACATGATCAGTAAACAATGGACGAATATCCAACTTATCTACAATTGCATTGCAATTGGGGCATGTAGAGTGTTCCTCATTCATCCAGCGTTCAATGCATTTTTTACCAAACAAATGACCACATTTTAGTACCACAAGACGATGACATCCTCCAATTGTACAGGCTTCACAGCAAATTGTACACTCTGTAGGCTCTGGTTTTGTCTCCATTTTCCCAGGACGTTTACGTTTACGAAATGTAGTAGAATGTTTGTCTCGTTTTTGAGCTGCTTCGGCTGCAGCTTCGGCAGCAGTTAATATTTGTACATCATTTTCATCATCACTTTCTTCAGTATCGGGAATATTAAGTGTCCTTATAGAGGGAGATGTGAGATTAACACTCGATAAAAGAGGAGACTGCAGTTGAGACCCGTGAAATGTGCTATTCTCACTCGCAATATACTCGATCTCACTTGAAATGTATTCACTTGCATCAGATTGATAGGCATCTTCTACTTCTTCTTCTTCGATACTTTGTGGCATTTTCACGTTATAATGTCAATTTTATATTACTAAATATTACTAAAACGTCTCGTTTTCTTAATATTTTGAAACGCGATAGATACAAAATGACAGGTCGTTAAGTTCGTGTTAAGTGCGACTTGGTGGCAAACCCAATGGGTCTTCGAAGCCGACACCGTCGTCTTGCAGGCATCACTCAAGAAGAAGCATACGATCCAGAAACTACATGTATCCACACTCAGTCACTTGAAGGTAAACAAGAAGGTTAATACCGTAATAAGTATACGAAATTTAGAGTCTGAAACCTGTTTTTCTTTGTCCTTAGAGCATCTCCAAGCTTCTATCCATAATGTCGACGCCTTTAACCTCATATGGAAGGTATGCACGTCTTTCTATTGCAGATTTCAATTGCAACAGTCTCATCTTCTACTATTACTCACTTGAAGAGAACTCTGGGTCATGCTGGACTTGTAGTAATCACCTACGAAATTTTCCTGTGGTTTCAGCTCTTGACAGACAATTCCTCTACTTTACGTTGGACTCTTGATCTTGCACTCAAGTTTATAGCTATTGGAAGCATCCTATGCATGCGAGAACATGTCCGAACTGGTCACAGACAGTATCTTGGCCAGAGCCTCTTTTTTTCCAGCAGCTACGTGCTCATCTGGTTGTGTTGCTCCATGCTGCTGCATTTCAACTTGTCAGCCATGGAAATCTCACCACTTTGTATCGTCTATTGTCTACTTAGCATTCTCGTGCTACAATTAGTTGGAGACAATACAAAAGCTGAAGTTGCACGTGCCCAGCAGCTTGCCAAGCTACATCGTCTCATGGTTCAATAATGTAGCCATGTTTGGCTATCCGTACTTAGTGAGCTATCGTTTAAAAATTTGAATCGCGAGTCATTTCGAGTTTTGAACCCGATACGAAAAGTGCTAGACGATCAGCATTTGACCTTGATTCCTTCCTTCCCTCATGACTGAGTATCCAATCCATCCACGTGTGTTTAAAGTATCCAACGAGATGAATCCATTGGTACCTTTTGCACGTTTTAGAGCTTCCTCTATCAAAAGTTATTCCCCTTTTTGATCATTTTCTAACCCGTGGATAATGTGCTTGTTTTTCCTTTAGGATTTACTCTGTGAGCAACATAAACGACAAATTCAACATCGAAAAGGTCTTCCAGATTGGGAAACACCACGTGCTCCAGCTGGGAAAGTCAGTAATCATCATGTAACCACACCAGCTTTCTTTGCATGGGATCATGAGAGACCACAGGCGACGTGGCAGACAGAGACACCACAAGTGAGTGATCAAAGGGAGATACGAATAAGAGGTTGTAATGATGTTGGTGTACTTAAGTGGGTGGAGCTTTCTTTCATGTGGTTGTAGAAGGTGGCAAGGACATTGGAGATGGAGAGTGAGCCGGAGATGGTGATGGGTGAGAAGTCTCTTTACACATATTCAAGTCAAGAAAGACCTGAGTCCATTGAAGTAGAAGGACAAGAGGAAGACGCGGCCATTGACGTGGATGATACTAACGACAGATTGTCGGAAGAGGATCAGTATGGGGTGACAGGACGATGTATTGCTGTGAGTCCAATGAGAGAGGACATCCTTGATCGAGCTCCTCCTTCTACTACTGGTGAGAATCCCACTCATCTGTCAGTTGCAGAAGTGTCACCGTCGCCGTATCGGCCTCCTCCAAGTTCGAGATATAGACAAGGTCGTCGACTTGAAGAGAATGATGGAGCCATCCCATTGTCTCGGACCCAACTGTACGTTGCAGGAGTAACAACGGAGCAGGCGGATCGCTACAGAATGAGCAGGTCGAGTGGCAAGAGACTGCGATCGCCGGCAAAGCGAACGGCATTATGGGGGGATGAGTCCGACAGCTACATTCACCAAAGTGGTGCTAGCGCCAACACGACCACACCCAGTTTTTCCCACAAACGCCAGGTTTGTTCTGCTGCCGAACGAACATTCGGCGGCTCGTCGGTGTTTCGAACGCTCAATATGGACACGTGCAACTGGCCCCGATCCGAGAGGGTGCGTGGCCAGCGTCGACCTGTTTTGACCGGTTCTGACGCAACCAACGTTGCAAACCAGACAGTACGCGAGTATCTTGGAGAACGTGAAGAAGAGTCAAAGAAGGCCGAACAACCACAACAACAGGTTCCTGCTTGCCATCACAGAGTGGATAACGACACTTTCACCTCGGTCCCTCCCGGTGCTGAGGTGTTTGGCGCGCCTACCGCTGCACCTAAAAACTACAGGAGGACCAAGAGGGTATCATTTGGTGGAAATGCCCTTGCCAATCCTCCGAACGAGGTCGCGGTCTATCCGCAGCCACGAACTCTACCCGTGCTTGCCGATAAGACCACGCAGACAGAAGCTTCCCTATTGCCAACTCGATTACAGACTAGATCTGATAGACTTGACGTCTTTGATTGCCGCGAAGCTCAGGGAAGAGATCATGCATCACCTTCACGCTTCTCTGCGGGTGATACTACGATTGGCGATTTCGAGCGTCCTAGGAAAATTCCAAGAGGATCTACTAATGCTGTCGATGCAGCCTTTGCGCAACAGCACAATTACCGTCGGACAAGTAGTCATCTGACGAATCCAATCATGACAAACCCTCGATACCAACAAGAGACGACGGCGTCCAAAGGAAAGTCAACGTACTCTGCTGTCTTCAATGACAGACTCGCATGGCGATAGCGTCTGGCTAAAGGAAGTCATCAGACTTAACGAATCGTGTACAGCAGCATGACAATGGCTCATGAACTACCTAGAACTGATGTGCTTGCGCAATTTTTCCAGCTGAAGCGACAAGCCTGCCGTTAAGGAGCTGCGAAGACTCGAGGATCCCGAAAAGCAGCAAGTTGTTCCAATGTATATTAGACATGTGCGTCTACGCCAGGCAGCGAGATTTGATTTTGGCTGAAACTCACAAGACCTCCATGAAAAGTGGCAAGTTGTCCTAGTAAAAGCTAGCGCTTTTGGGTTTGATGTGAAGGGGTAGAGCGGTCACGATTCACGTCCATGTCATCATGAACAAGACAGGCAGCGTCACGCCTCATTATCGCTACAGGGGACTGGTTACGGGTTTGTAGCTGCGTACATGTCGTTTTGATCGCAATATCTAGGAGACGTACAACGACGTATACGACACCACGTCGTTGTTGTGCCGGTATTAGCCACCATCCTGTTCGGATTCGGCTGTGGGCTTCATGGCTGACTGCGCAACACACGGAGACTAGCACGACGACACCACTGCCGTTTACGTGTTGATGGTTGCATTCATGCAACTGGCCATGTCAAAAGTGGTACGCTCACTCAGCCATTGTTGACATTTGTCTGCTTCGGATTAGGTACCTGCGGACAACTAAGTCAGTGATTTGGGTCTTCGCAAGGACCATTACTTGTTCAACAACGTTTGTCCATGTGTATAATCTTCGTGCACTCAATCTATCTCATGAATGTCGAGTCTTTGCCTGGGTGATAACAGCTTTGGGCAAATCGGAATGGGCACGAAGGCTTGCGGACCCAGTGGATACTTCTTTCGAGTCGGCAATTTGGTGAGCGTCCAGACAAGAGCTTAAAGAGGAGGTCAATCGCTCATTATCACGAAAGCAAATGTACGCATGGTTAGCAACGTTACAGCTCCGCTTGGAATCAGTATATGTCTTGCCGGCATAGAGTCTCATTGCTTCATGTTAAACGTTAACAATTGCAAAGTAATGAAAGCATTCCAACGGCGTACGAGCAGTGAAAAACATACCACAGCATCGCTATCATCCACATCTCTGGTCTTAAAATGGGCCACACCGTTATCTTCAATCTCGTCGATTACTTTTCTTTTCATGTCGATAAAACTCGGACATTCGGATTTCCAGTCGTGCTGGTTCCACGGGAGGCAAATTCCCCACATTCCTGATAACATCATGAGGGATTGGAGTATACGTCTGGACCCCACTGGCTCTTGCATACTTGCAAACATTAGCCATTGCTCCCACTGACATTTCTCCCAGAGGATCAGTTGTACCCAATAGAGTCGATGCAGTAGCACTTGAGGCATCAAATGATGATCGTGGAGGGTCCGAAGAAGTAAAAGCTGCGGCAGGAGAGGAATGTCGACACATTTGCTGCTTTTTCCATTGATAATAAGCTGAAAAGGGTCCACCTGGTCTCAAAAACGCAAAATCTGGATTCTCTCGTTCCCTTTTTCGAGCAGTGGCTTCAAATACGTCCCCGTTACGAGCCACAAATTCTACAAGTCGATCAATACGATTTTTAACCTCAAAAGGGACGTTTTCCATTGAAAATGACTCGATCGAAGTCGTAAATGAGTCAGCATTTGGTACATGATGGACTGGAACATCAGAAGTGGCTACAGTTGATGCAAATGACAGTCTATTTGATACGTTAGAGCTTCGTGCAGCTGCATCAATTGAAGCTAAACGTGCTGCTTCTTTTGCTTGGGCAATACGCGCCTGGAATTCCTGCTCGAGCTGCATTGTCCAAGGTCTTGTCGAATTGATGAAAAGGAACGACTCTTTTGTTGATATTTAGAGATTATCGAAGGTACTAGTCAAATCAGCTAGTTGTTTAAACGTTTGTATTTTAATAAGCCAAAAGTGAGGATATCAACTTTTTGGGTGATTTTAAGTAAAGTGAGTACAGATCTCCCTCCAATCATTATCCTCCAATAAGTTATAACCTTTGGAAGGCTATCAGTCTTTCGCTTTCACCGAGATCGTTCTATGGTCGCTAAATTATACGGTATATCATATAATCAGTCAGGGTAATATAACTTTATATAATGAGTATTTTTCCTGTATTTTAAAAGAGAAAACCTACGTAAACTACATGTCGAGGGTAGTTTGGGTGGACAGTGCGGTGCATATGTCTACTTGAAGGTCGCGAAGGACTCTATAAGCAGCTTAGTGACTTTTTTGGGATACATCGAGCATGGTACAGAAATCACCAAGAAGGTTAATCTTATTAATTCCGGTGAGCTTGTCTGCGACAGGTGCCACATCTTCGCTGTTTTTACACTCCTTCTGTGTCTCCTTTACCTCTTCTAGAATCTCGTTCTCGGTGAGGTCCGTCTGAGCAGTCTTATCCTCTCTGATGGGATATAGAAAAGCTCTGAAATCGTCATGGGATCCTAGACACGCAGCTGATCTAGCTGGTCTCTCAGCTCCTGCTTCAGCTTTGCGACATTTTTAACTATCTAGGTAGGCAGGCAGGACATTGTGAAACACTGTAAATTTACATATAACTTGACGTGTCTTGCACCTGTGGGTACAGGTCAAACAATTAAAGCAGCCTGGTACTTCTTTTTAGCAGTCGGAATCTTGCCTATCTTGTTTTTTTATTATATAATTTCTATGATGTACAATCCACAAAAACCGAGAAGTTATAACCTCTCTTAAGTTATAAATATTGTCGTCCACCGTACTCATAACTTAACAGAGGGAGATCTGTACGTACAAATGTAGCTAGCTGTCTCCATACAAAGTATGGTCTGTAGTCAATGTACATTGGTATCATTAAAAAAAAAGAAGAACATAGAGTAACGCAATCCGTGTTTTTTCTACGCCGACACTCTGTAACCCTATGACGTAATGCATTAGTCATCTACAATTTGACGACATGGAGATGGAACGGAAGATAAAATAGAAACTTATTGATGCCTCCGTCGCTGCTTTGTCGACGTATCACCCACCTCGAAACATGAGAGCCAGTAAAGATTTGTTCCGTTTCTACTTCATGATGACCTGATAAAAGAAGTGAGCCCGTCGTCTTGTTTCGAATTGTTCTGACTCTTGTCCCATGGTGTATGTACGCACGTATGTCGTTACGTCCAGTCGATTTTTTTCATAGAAACAATAGTATCACAATACAAAAAACAGGGTACAAGTATTTCGCGTAAGACAAAAGAAGGATGACAGTGATCCGTAGTCCTGACAATAAAAGTGATAATGGTCAAGTAATCGCCTTAAATGACATGTGGAATGATTTTGAAACGAAACAACGTGGTTTCTTACGTATGGAAATGGAAAAAGCAGTAACTAAAACTATAAACAAACAGAGCGAAATGTTTGAAGCTCTTCGTTCGAAAATTGAGACACGTCATTGTAATGCGTTAAAGGAGCTTCGTGATGACATTTTACGTCCAGAACCTTCATTACTTGAGACTTTCATGAGTCGGACATTGGACGTGCAAAAGAATACGGGTCTTGTGAGCTGGATTAATGATGACAAGAAGAAGAAGCTCGTACAAATGTACGTCCCAAAGCTACGAAATTATCTTGAATCGGGTCACGCTAATGCGTTCCGTAGTGAGTTTGAAGCTTTATTGGTCGTGTATATGGAGTGTCTTGAGATTCCAATGAAAAGTGGCTCACGATTAAGTAATCGTATTGAAGATCTGCATCAAGGACTTTTGAACAAAGCAGGCTCGAATGGTGATTTGATTAATCTTGTACACCGTGTCCGCTGGGCATGCTTTGGGGTACGAGCAATTTGTAATGTGCGTTCACATGAGACGAATGTACTATCGGAGAATGAAATTCTAGAGCTCTGTGCATGCTTTAGTGCTATTGGAGCGGCAATGCCAACACTTGTGCTTGAGTTTCAAGTATGCCAGCAGCCGTCCGTAACTGCATCATCATCTTCATCAAGTGCTATGAGTTCACCTACAAACTCTAATTTGGAAATGGGTTTGGCCATGTTGGCACAGCTACGTCAATCACCAGACGACAAGAATGACCAAACGTCCTTTGATTATATGTTTCAACTTATGACTAATAACGGATCTACTGCCAGCACGACTAGGCTTGAGGAATCACAAATGAATCAACCGTCGTCGCTGCCATTAGGATTCCACGATGACGGCTTTAGTTTATCTTCTCAAGATTCCTTACAATCGAGATCGCCCGATTGGAACGATTTGAACTTGACCAGTTTGAGTCTAAACGGTTTATCCTTGAACAACTCCACTGTGAACAGCTCGACATTCAACAGCTTGAGTTTCGACAAAAATGACAGCGCGGGAATCCAGACGCCGTCTTTATCGCGTTTAGGCTCGATTGGCAGCATCAGCAGCATCGGCAGCAACTTTAGTCAACAACCATCTTTTCCTCTTGGATACGATGATAATTCTAGTGGATTCTGGTCGCAACCGCCACTTCCGCGTAGCTCTGGAAGTCCATATAGAATTTCAACGCAGCCACCTAAGTATGAAAGCTTGCAGACAAGACCGCCGTATTTGCTGAGAGCTACAAGCCCGATGAGAAGTTCCCTACAATCGATAGTACAATCTAGCGCCGAAAGTCCACTGAAGAAATCGCCGCAATCTTCAGCAGCCTCTGGTATGAAGCAGTCGGACGTACCAACTCAGGCTCAATTGACGCTTGTCAAGTCACTCAGGTTTTACCACGATCGACCGAGTGAGTTGCCTAGAGAATGTGATCGTGTCCGCATGGCCATGTTTGCACGTATGCTTAATCATATGAATGCATTACCAAAGGCGACGTTGTGTCCCCTTCAGCAGGACCATGACCCGACCTGCCCGCTCTCGCATTCGTACTTGGAGGTCATGTCGTACAACCCATTGTACAAGCGCTTGGTATGCCGTCAGCCGTCTCACTACTGGGGCAGCCGAATCCAGGAGGACGACAGCTGCGTGTGCTTGCACGTAGACACTGGGCTCACGTGGGAGTGGATGGACGAAGTCCATCATAAGCGCATGCATTGTCCTCGTGGTGATAAATGCATCAATACCAAGTGTTTCAAGTCGCACTCGTTTGAAGAAATGTGCTGGTACAACCCGTCATACAAGATTAAGCGCTGTACCGTGCACGCTCACGATCACATCACACGCGCTCGTGGAATGATCGTGCCACCGCTCGACTGTGGCTACTACCACATTGAAGAAGGCAAGAACGCTGACAAGCGTGAGTTGACGATCGAATCTGATCACGTTGGCAAAGATATTAAGATGCTCTTTACCGAGCGCACGCACAAGCCTCTGGCTGATCTTCTCGAAGCTCTTCGTTACGTGCGCGTCAACAACCTCTGATCGACACAAACCTCTGTGCAGAGCTCCATTGTGTAAGCAGCCCGCTATACATATCCAATTGGTCATTTTGTTGCTTGACGAGGGTGCCAAGGTCGTGTATGACAATCCCCTTAGCTTCGATCAAGGAATAGTGTACACGGTGCTGTGGGTTCAATGCTAAACCTTTGCAAGCAATAATACATGTGAATCTTTTGCCTGGAACTCCATATACATGCATTGTTGCAAAGGACAAAGTCGATGTAGTATAGATACCTTTACCAAATCTACCACCTAAAGCGTGCTTACAGTCAATGTACTGGCAGTATCAATGAGTCGAGAATCGTCAAAGGATGTCTACTAGTCACCTAGCTGCCTAAATGACCACAACATCCGGCTAGAACCTTGCTTACTAGTGCACGTAGTAGCATTGCCCAAGCGATTTCTGATGCTTGTCAATTGAAACGACATTGGAGTGCTTTCTAACGTAGGCCGCGTCGCTCTGAGAAGTGTCAAGGCATTATCGTTCTCTATCACTTGGCAGGAGACAACACGTCGCAACACCTAACGGGATTGAAGAAATTTATCTGCAATACCCCACCTCACCTCACCTCAGTCACTGTCCCAGCTTGGGAGCTTCCATGACCACTTCTTCATAACTGGATTTGCCTTGGAAAGCGGTGACGACCTTGATCAAAGGACTAGCAATGGCCTCTCAACTGTTTCTAGTACGTATCATCAACTTTTCATGATTGAGATCGCAACTTGGGTCCATTAACACGTGCATGGCACATATGCATCAGAGAGGGCGTGGTGTCTCGAAGATGATGACTGCTGGCAATCAGGCGCTGCGTTCGCATCTAAGTCCAGGCCAAAAGGTTGGGGAACATCGATGTCTATGGCAAGAGGTTGTTGAAGCTGACATTTCTGTGTAGCGTTATTCTGCGTCGTGGACTTCAAACATGATGAACAAGGCGAAGAGTTCCATGGTGGAGTCACCCTTACCATGGTGGCTCTTTGGAACTGCAGGCTTGGTTGCAACCACACTTACTGTTGGTGCTGCAGCACGGCTCACGCGAACTGGAGCATCGATGCTGTACTGGAAACCTCGTTTCATGCACTCACCAAAGACTGAAAGTGAATGGCACGATGAATTTGACGTGTATCGTGACTTCTGTGCGCGGTCTCAGCGCACTCCGATGGTAAGTCGAGGGCTAGAATATATCGACAGGTTGCAGAGGATCTGACCGACTTGTTACGGTTAGACGCTCGAGGACTTCAAGCGCAATTACAAGTGGGAATCAGCTCACCGCAGACTTGGCCAGTTGACAGCTCTCTCTTTCGTTGGACCCTTGACATACTTTGCGATGAAGGGCAAGATTCCGATTCCAGCGCAAGCTCCTCTGATGTTAATTGCAGGGCTTGGAGCTACTCAGATGTACCTTGGTCGAGGAATGGTGGAGAAGAACGTTACGCGTGGTGGCAAAGGTAGCAGTGATGAGAACTCCACGTTCGAGGGAGCCAACTTCTTCCTTCCAATTCATGTAAGAACATGTGCTATCACATTGTTTGACACTGTAGCTCATGCTGTCTTTGAATTGTGCAGTCGGCCTTGTCGCTCGCGAACTTTTCTCTCCTTGTTTGGACAGGACTTGGAATCATCTCACCGGTATCAAGAGCAATCACTGTGCGTGGACTCATGACACCAGGTGTGTTGCAAGAAATGGGTGCAGTTCGCAACCATTTTTTGGCTTTGACAGGGCTGGCAGCCAGTACGATCTTTGCGGGCGCGTTAGTGGCGGAGATTGACGGTGGACGTGAGTTTCAAACGTTCCCCAAGATGGGGGACCATTGGATTCCGCAAGGTCTCTTCGACCAGCAGGTGATGGTCGATAGCATTTGTTTTGGTGGATTGCATTGCATTGACATGGTGTCTGCGTGTTTTTACTTGTTCTTGACAGCCGTGGCTGCGCAACTTCCGTGACAATGTGGCTCTCGTGCAATTGGACCACCGCCTATTGGCAGTGGCTACTCTTGCTGCGTACACGACCGTCTATTTAAAAGCACGTAAGCCTCGTATCTGGACAAACCTTCCAGAAGATGCCAAGCACGCTATGACACTAGCAGTGGCAGCAACGGGTGGTCAAGTATTGATGGGTGCGACAATGCTCGTGAAGGAGGTGCCGACGCCGCTAGCGATGGTGCATCAAAGCGGTGCGGCGTTAGTCTTGGGATCGTCGTTGTGGGTGCTGCATGCTCTACGTTTTGCTCGTCCTGGTGGGCTAATGGGAGCGGCAGTTGCGACTGCTGCCGCCAAGGTCGCGTAAAATTTGACAAGTTGAAGTTGCAGTTGTCGATTGGACGACGTAACGCGTTTGCATTAAAATGATAATCAATTTGATTACGTAGCTTGCTGACGAAGCTGGCTCGTCACATTTTGTGTGTGCCACTCTATAAATGCATAGGTCGACTAATTATACGTCGTGTCCAAATCAAAGTGTCTCCAATAAATTCTATACAATTTTCGAGTCATTAAGACATTAGCAGTCACAAGTCCATAGCATTGATACGCATTTCAATATGTTTACAGGCATTATCGAAGAAATTGGCACGGTCATGTCCATGCAAGAGCGTCACGATCTCTTGCTATGGAATGGTGAGCGTGGTACAGGTTTTGAGCTACTTGTCCATGTAAAAGTGGCGCTAAAAGGTGCTTATGTCGGCTGCAGCATTGCCATTAACGGGACGTGTCTGACTGCCACAAGCATTGACAAAGACTGCGTGTCCTTTGGTGTGGCACCCGAGACGCTCCGTCGCACGAATTTGGGCACGCTCACAACTGGTGACAAGGTGAATGTGGAACGCAGCATGGGCGTGGATGCACGTAATAGCGGCCACTTTGTACAGGGTCATGTGGATGGTACAGGCACCATCTTGTCTTTCAAACGAGAGCACGACTCGCTCTGGGTCAAAATCTCTGCGACGTCCGAGATAATGCACGATATTGTGGCGAAGGGCTACATTGCCATTGACGGCACAAGTCTCACAGTGTGTGAGGTGGATCGTACCAACGGCTGGTTCTCCGTCATGCTCATTTCGCACACGCAGAATCACATCATTCTTCCGTTAAAGAAGGTCGGTGATCACGTTAATCTGGAGCCAGATGTATTGGGCAAGTACGCTGCACGCTCAATGGGTGAAGTGCTTGAACGAGTGGATGCACTGGAAAGTCAGCTGCAGCTTGTGAAGCGCGTGACGACAGGACTTGCCATTGTTGCCAGTGTGTTGGGAGTAGCTCTTGTCATTCGAAAGTGAAGGTGCTGCAACGAGATAGGTAGCGTTCCAAATGCAGTCGCTTTGTACGCACAATATGCCCAACACGAGGAGGAAAGGCATTTCGTATTTGATGATTATCCCTCAAAAAAATTGTCAATTTGTCGTGCGCTACAGCTCGCTATGTCTCATTTTGGACTGGAAAATTCCGCCAGCAAGCAGCAGGTTGCGCGGTGTGAAGTGGACACGGTACATCGGCGTTTGCTTAGAGCGCAGTGTCTTCAAGAGGAACCGTGAGGACGGCAGCTCCTGCACTGCTCCCGGCCGTACCATCGGCACCGGTTTTACAAACCGGCTTCGACCAGGTAGTTGAGTGCTGTGTCGCACGTCTGCATCTGAACAACTCATGTGCAAATCTTTCATAGCCCCTGAAAGTGCTGAATACGTCGACGGCTTCTCAGTAAGTGCCTTCATATCCCAAAGGCGCACAGTAGAGTCCATCCCGCTGCTTGCTAGAATCGTGCTCTCCTGGCTAAAATCCAGTGAAGTGACCATGGCCTTATGGCCCATGAGGGTTTCTAAACGCTTACCAGCTTGCAGGTCCCAAATGTTAATGTACTGGTCTTCCCCTGAACTTGCGAGATACCGGCCGTTGCGCGAGAACGCAAGGCACTGCACTCCACGAAAGTGGCCCGTAAATACACGGACACATTTGCCAGACTGCACGTCCCACAACCGTACGGTTTTGTCGCTGGAGCCCGTGGCCAAGTAGTTGTGATTCGGGTGAAAACGCACACAATCTACATCCGATAAATGACCAGCAAAAACGCGCAATGGTGTCACGTGATCCGTACTCCAAAGCCGTGCAGTCCGGTCCATCGAACAGGTCGCAAAATAGTATCCGAGTGGCGCGAAGGTGACATCCCACACCGGATATCCGTGATGAGACCGATACACAACCAAGTTGCTCTTCGCTGCCATACTCCACAGTCGCACTGTCGAGTCTGCTGACGCTGTGAGAGCAAATCGGTTGTCAGGTGAAAAGCTTGCGCCATAGATAGCAGCCGAGTGGCCTCGAAGTACGGCCATTTTTTCATCTTCCTCTGCGTCAGTGTGAAACGGTCGTGCGTTGCCCTGGTATGCAGATCCTGTAGCAGTTCCAAGCGGCTGATCGTCGTTGCGCCAAACTCGAAAGGAGGCATCATCGCAGGCAGCACCCACCATGGTGACATCGTCACTGAAGCACATATTGTTGACGTGCGTTGCTGAATTCAGCAAGGTAAAGCACAAGGCCGATGGAAGTACACTACGGCTTACAGGTGCACGAACCCGGATATCCTCGAGAATATGCTCCTTCATATTAGCAGGAATACGTAGCACAAGTTTCTCCAGCACACCCGTATTAAACGCATTCTTTCGATCCGGAAGTGGTCCAATCTCCTCCAGTAATTCCTTCTTCATGCCTGCCATGTCATCATCTGACAGCCTTGTACGTTTGTGTTTGCGGTGCACATCTGTAGAAGCAGCAGATGCCTTGCCTTTATCCTTTGCGCTGTCAGCACCAGTCTTTTTGTCGCCATCGGCTCCTCCAGATTCATTACCTGCAATCGAACCACTCGCTACGACACTCCCCGCGACACCGTTGGTAGATACACTGCCATCTTTTCCCGTTGCAGCGCTATCATCTACTTCCTCTGTAGAGGGGTCATGCACTTTGCGTTCAGGAAAAACTCCCCACTTGACAGGGACAGCATTCAGATCCTGCACTGTGTAGCCCATGCTTGCAATAGTTGCAGCAGTGTTGCCATGAGCAGTACGTACCATATAGTCTACATCATAGGGACCTGTTGTCAGCGGCATAGCAATTTCACTTTCACTTGGGTGGTTGGATGTAGCAACAGCCAATTCAAGCTCATTCGAGTCCCTGAATCCACTAGCTGCATCATCCTTGGGTTCCAAATTATTTAGTACGCCTGGTATAGAAGCATCTTGTAGCTGTTGAATCTGTATTCCCGGTTGATTTGATGTCACCACAAGATTGACACGTTCATTGACGATTGACAACAATAGAAAAAGCCGTTCCTGACTCAAAAAGGTATTGAGTAGCTCAAAAGATAGCAAACTCATCTCCACATTGAATTTGCTATGAAGAACTTCGCGCACATATTCATTTTCTCGTAACTGCTGCAGAGAAAACACAAGACTGAGAATTCGAAGCTCTTCCAAGTGCAATCTCGTATGATCACGTGCATGACGATAAAAGAAACATCTGCCCGCTTCAAGAAAACCCTTTGACAGCAGCTCGAGATAGCAATGGACAAAGACAGGAAATACCACGGCATGTAATTCCTTGCGATACATATCTAATGAATTGCAGATCCAGTCCATGAGTTTTTGATATGCTTCATCATAGGTTTCAGGATTACCATCTGTTAATCCATAGAACAACTGCAATAGAGTACAAAAAACGTACACCATCAGTGTCAGTGTCTTGGTACATATTGGATGATTACGTCATCAACAAAATGTCACGAGTGATTCGTGGCTTTTTGTAAGGTTCCATATCACAGAAATACAGAATACTACATACTACATACATACATACATACATACATACAGTACAAAGTATCTCAATGATTGCAGTTACAACGCACCAGATGATTGGCAGTACACGCCAGAGTTGTCAACCCTAAATGTTGAGCGTATGTAGCAAGAGTTACATCTTCAATTTGTCCCGTCTCTTCACCCACCAGTCGTCGTCGCTCCTCTTCTGTGACTTGATGTTGCCGTGTCTCTCCTTTAGTGACATTGTACCCTCTTGTTTCTAGATACTTACGTAATAATTCATCCATAACAGACGCATTTACATCCAATCGTGTTGAATGTTCCAAGGATCGCAGCGTGGTTGGATCGAGTGGACGAGGCGAGGTCCCATGACCCGTCGCTGTTACCAGAAATGACATTCACTTTCTCTCGACGTGACAAAAGACAGAATGAACGTCAATCTGAAGCACCCCCTTTTCAAAACGCTGCATTTATTACGATCCATTTTATGTAAATGCCATAATGTATGTGCACTACATAAATTACTACCCAACATGGTGCTCATGCAAGTAGTGTTGTTACTGGTAGTGACGGTCGTGTCTGGTGCAGGCTGTAGCTTTCTTTTGGCTACATGGAAGCGTGTAGAAGCTCCCAATTATGTAAGCCGTCGTATTGTTACGTCGATAGGAATCGCTGGACTTTGTACTACCCTTGCTTTCTCAATGTACGTTGTTTGACAAAATCTGATTCTTCTGATTCTTCTGATTCTCGCTACAAACTAACCTCTTTTTACATGTTATTGTGATCAGGTCACTAATTGTCAATGGTCGTGGACAGAATTATCGACATCATGAAGGTTTGTGCTATACACAGGCACTAACATTACAGTACTTTTACTTGGCGTCGTATCTCTGGACATCATGCTTCGCGTTTCATGTTTACCAGATCATTGTCAAGCGGTGCGTTGTCATTTAAAAGAACAGGGCTGAATCTTTTACCAATTGCTGAGAGAAAGGATGACTTTTTGTCGTATAGGAATGAGTATCCAGAGGAGTTTCTGTGGGTGTATCGTGGCATTGGGTGGGGCCTACCTGGTTTAGTGCTGATTTATCTGATACTTCGTCAATTGACTGGACATATTGGAGTTGGTGGAGCCGATCGTCTATGGTGCTGGATCGCAGTCCATACGACGGACGAAGAAACAGGAGAAAACGCGCTTGTCCTGGCAACGTGAAGGAGCTCTACAGCAACTGTTGTTATTTTACGCACCTGTCGTTAGTGTGTTTGTCTTCAATGTGGTCATTTATCACAATATCCTCAAGTTTCTGAACATGGATCCCATGGCACAACGTTTTCGTGAAAAAGTGAAGCTTTACTTGGGAATCTTCTTCTTCTGTTCAGTTTGGGGAATAATCAACAGGTTGGTGCAATTCTTCCGCGCTGACCATACACCGATCGAGTTTGTGTGTGTGATGGAAAGCATTTTTGACCCGCTGCAACCACTGTTAAATGCGGTGGCATATGGCACGAACAAGCAGTCGTTGGAAGCGTACAAAGATCGGTTTTGTCCAAAGTGGATGTACTCGTCGTTGCCGTCTTCTGACGAAGAAGAATCCTCAGGAATAGATGACTCCCCGTTGCTCTCTCGTACCAGCGATATAGTGGCAAATTCTGCCTTGGACCCTCTCGATCGTGAGTTTGGCCACTACTTTGACCAACGTGGACCTCGCAGTAAGTCACACCACCAGCATCGACCGAAAGTATGAGCCGATGAGTATAAAGATACTACAAGGATAGGCTGGCACATTTTCACGCGAAGGCTAGAGACAAAACCAGCAGCATTTGAATGCTTGCTTAATGATTATATGCAGTTGATAAAGGAATGGCAGTGTAAAGCTAAACGCCTTCCGACCTAACTGTCTGGTTCTGGTGCTTGATGAATGCATGTCCGCATAGTCCGAAAAATTGTTTTCCAGAATCTTTGCAAGCTTGACTGATCTTAAAAGAGCGAGGGCGACGCCCCATGGCCAGCCGACCGAGGCTGTGAGCCACGGTCCGACTTGACCTTAACGTAATAGTCCTGATAGGTATCACATACAAGAGTTAGCGACACGGCATTCCACACAACTATCTCCACATCTGTCGTAGACGTACCCAGACATATTTCCGCTTGTTAGCGTCCTGTAGGAGCTTGACTATCTCCGGTACCAGGTTCAGCGTTTGCTCATCCGTAAACTTATTGTTCAGGTAGTTAACAAACTGTTCATCTGTGCAGCGGTTCTGACCATAGTCCTTGCAGCTAGTCTTAAACTCATCAACGCCGGCAGGCCCCGACGTGCTCTCAATGAGTCGCAGCACACGGTCGTATACGACTTGCACATCTGGGCCAACAGCAGCTGCAGGCATGCGGTCCGCAAAGGGCGACATGAGCTTTTGCTTTAAATTCTGCACATTGCCCGACGGCGGAATGCTCGCAACACGCTGTAGCGCATCGTACAGCTGCGAGGCAGCAGCCGGTTGGTCCACAGCTCCAGTCAAAATCTCAGTAGGGGTGATCTCCCGACCATAAAACTTCTTATTGATATCGGATCGTGCCATAATGCCTGAACCTTGCAGCCCCACACCGCCAAAGAGACCCTTGCTGTGGCTGTACGTGTAATTGGGTGCGACACCCGAAGTACTAAAATTAGCATTAGCCCCAGCTGCACGGCCATAGGGGCCTGCCGCAAACTCCAAGTTTGCACCAGCAGAGAGCTGTCCCTTTTGCATAAAGTTCTTGACTGCAATGTCCGAGTTGAGAATAATCATAAACTCAATCATCTGAGCACCCATTTCAGCACCAAAGCCCATTCCAGCTGTACCAATAGCACTAGGAGCTGACCATCGACCGTCCTGTAGCTTCGAAATGACCACACCTGTACCCACTTTGCCTGTCCAGATAAAACCAGCCTTGACAACTGTAAGAAACGCCAAACCCTTGGCTTCATGAAGAAGATCAATAGGAATACGTTTATCTTGTTCCAGACTTGGACTAAATAGATGCTCCAGTGTTTGTTCTGCTGCACGAATTGCACCTTCCATGGTCGTAATTTGGTCCGTCATGACGGTAATAATGAGACCAAAAGAATTGATAAAGAGAGATTCGACCTTAAGCTGCTGTTTTGTGTTGTGCCACAAAAAAAGCAATAGCACGACAAAAAAAAATGTTGCCACATTGATGGGTTCTCAACTGTCTCATTTCTCGGTTCGGAGACCCATCATCTTCACCAATCAGATTACACTAATCAAATCTATTTTGACCAATTACAAATTGGACATCATACATGGACGAAAACTTTTGTCTTCCAGACCAATGCCATGCATATTTTGTAATTAAATTCGCATCCGTGCGAGATAAGCGCCTAAAGTGGGAGTATCGGTGACTTCTACCATAGCAATCCCCAGTTGCTCGTAATCCTTACGCTCATTGTAAATCTGTGCACTAATGCGCGCATAAAGCTGGTTCTGAAACGGCACCACACGCACCACAATACGGTACTGGTCGTCTAGAAAATCCATAATCGCATCGCATAATGGCATTGCTTCGTCGTGTGACATTGGCTTGCCTTCCGAGGTCATTGGCCACTCCACAGGAATACGCACGTTACATACAAATGGAGCGCGTTGCCAATTCGGTAGCAGCACATTTGTCTTCCATGTTGTAGCCAAGTACTCGCCAGCCCAGTCAATCAGCGACTTGTTGTGCGCGTAAATGCGGCTCACGCCCACGCTCTCGTAAAAATCTAGTGCTGCCACGATCGTCAGAAAATTGGCTTCGTCTCGTGTACCTTGGATCGCAAACTCTTCGACAAAGCCTTGGCCGTACGCAAGCGACGTCACGACGGGACGTACAGTGTTCTGATACACCTTGCTGACATGCAAGAACGAACAAGACTTGCAGCCAAACAGCCATTTGTACGCCGTGCCGACGTAAAAATCAGCACCCAGTTCGTTTAAGTTGAGTGGCACCTGGCCGGGGGCGCTCGCACCGTCCACTAGCACGGGGATATTCCGGGCGTGAAAAATTGGGATAAGCTTCTCTAACGGTAACACGAAACCTGTGGTGCTAGCAATATGGTCGAGCACAGCCAACCGCGTGTTGGACGTGATCGCATTCGCTACCTGCTGTGCTAACGAGTCGTAGCTCTCAATCGGCAGCACAACGTCGACCACTTTGAGTTCCACGAATTCCTGCGTGCAGTAACAAAGATGGCGCAGCGTATGAAGCACAGCCGAGTCTGTAAAACAAACAAAAAGCAGTGTGGTGAGACTCATTAGCCATAAATAGAGCCAAAGTGTGTTGCCATCCATTCAATACACAAGAAAACGTACATGTGAGGTTGAGACACAGCACTTCGTCGTCGTTCTGCAAATCCAGCGACTGCAGCACGGCATTCGTACCCGTGGTAGCATTTGTCACAAAGACCAGATCCTCTGCGTCTGCATGAATAAACCTCGCAAGGTGCGACGCTGCCTGGCGCAGCATCGTCGGCACCTCGCGACGCATGAACCTGTCTGGATTCATCTCCATCTTGTTGACAAAGTGGGCTTGTGCCTGCATGACGGGCTTAGGAGCTACACCGTATGCATTTTGATTGAGGAAGATCGTATTCGGCTCGAGATTAAAGACGCTGCGGCACTCACGGCCCAGCACGAGGTTGCGTAGATAACGTCGACTGTCGGGCCACAATGTCGTCATTCCTAAAGCAGAATAGTCCTCAGCAAGAGCCTGATCTTGTTGCTGCTGCACGTTCTTCTCCTGTTTCATCTCTTCTCCCTCCTGCGTAGAGTCTACGACCCCTGGAGGCTTCAAATTAACAGCAGACGAGATAGTATTGTCGTGAATTGGAGCGATTGTCGGCACAGCAGGAGTCGTAGCCATTTTCATTGCTTCCAGAGCGATTTTCACACGTGTGTGAGATCAGCAGCAGATGTCAAGAGAAGGCCTTCAATGGAGAGTGTACCGTTAGTCAAAGTAGCGATCCAGTCGCGTCAAAAAGCGACTTGCTATGAGTGAGCGGAGTCTCTTCGATTTATGACGGCGTCGATCTCAGGCGCGGGCGTATATTATGTCGCTGACTAATTCGGACATGAGAATAAATATGTGATGCCTCTCTTTTCGAATATATTATTGGAAACGCATTTAAAACGTCGCTAGCGATCTATATCGACTTTATTAAACTCTGTTTTAAGGTGCGAAGCTCCGTTTTAAGGATACCCAAAATTCACGCTTGTACCCAATTTGACGCCATAAACGTGACGTAGAATCAGAAAAGCAAGGTGCTTGACTCATTCCGCAATAGTCCACGTCGCCGTACGCGCGTGCTGATTGGTAAGCAGTGCACATCCTTGCGTGACTTGGTAGCTCTGTTGCAAGCCATTGGCTAGTGCACAAAATTCAGTAAAAGGGGGCTCGATTAGGGGCAATAATCGATTCGAAACGGCACATCAACGATGCACTACAAGCTGTCGAGTGCCTTTTACCCAAAGGAAGTTCGAAGGACGGCTGGCTACCAGATGCAAGTGCATTGGAGACTGTCGAGACGAGTAAACGACGGACAATGAATGACACGCCGGACGTGGCGCGTGGATATGATATATCTGCAGCACATCTCAAACAAAGTGCGTGCAGTCTATCGGTACATTCAAAGCGTACTTAAGAATCATCAATCCGTTTGAAGAAGATATGTGATAACGGGATTATTAACAGTGGGGTACATTTGAGCACTAACAGTCAGCAGTAACCGCCGCAGTAGCTGTCATTGTCTTGGATACGCGCCGGTCCGACCTTGACCTCAATAGCACGCATCCGGCCATTCTTCCTGGCTATCTCAGGGCCATTTTTCCAAATCAAGTGGTCTTTTGAAGTCACTGCCTCCATGAAGAAGAGCTGATGCTTGTCCTCTACGTCCGTACCCAATTGACACGCAAACACCGAGTTGAGAATCCCGTTCGCCCCGAAACCGAGCACATCCGTGATCTCACCACCCTCTTTCACACGCACCAAACCGCCACCAGTTTGATACAACCCAGACTGAACAATGCTGGTCCAGACGCAACCTTCTGCATCAAGACAGATGCCATCAATGGGGGAGCCAATGTCTGCCCACATTCGACCGTTCGAGAGTCTTCCGTCCTCGTCAATATCGTACGCTGTTAATCGCCCTTCGAACGTCTCGCCAACAATAAGCGTTTTCCCGTCGGGGGTGATAACCATCCCATTTGGGAACACTACGCCAGTTGCTTCGACACGAATAATGCCTTCCTTGTCAACGCTGACGATCGTAGAGCTTTTGATTGACAGGATGTCCGAGTGATGGAAACCAAAGCTACCGACATATGCACGACCAGAAATTGCAACCACCATGTCGTTGGCTCGAACTTGCGTCACGTCCTTTAAGTCTGCGTACAGCTTAGTAGTTTTGGTCTCCTCGTCATAGACAATCACCTGCCGCTTGTTCATGGATGAAATCAGCAAGCGACGATCAGGCAGCCAGCCCAAACCAGATAGCATATCGTCGGGGTCGGTGTATACAACCGTCCTCTTGCCGGTTGCCAGCGAATACTTGACAACCTTCTTGTCGTGCATGTCAGTAAAATAGAGTTCCTTCGTAGAAACTCGGAAGCGTGGACCTTCACCAAAAATGATGTCGTCCAACAGTGTTCGTGCTTGTGGAGCATGAGGGTCCTTCGTCCAGAGCTTGCGTACAATCCAGTACCCGAGGAAGCGGAATGGGAAGATTAGCATGCGGATGTTTGGAAACACCTTCGGGAATAACTCCTGGGGTTCCCCTTTGTCTTTTGAGACACGAGAAAAGTCTTCTACAGCACATTCATGCTTCTTCTCTTGCTGCATCAGTGATCCGACCTTCAGGTTCTGACAGATGTTGGTATACAAGATGGAGAAGCAACTATTTACAAATGCCGATGGTCCGTCTTCGGTTGCGACACGAGCAGATATCGTCGTTATTGTATACTAAAGTTAGAGAGAAGAACTATCCAGTATCCGTACCGGCATTACAACAGTCGTACATATGGATTACTAAAGGAGCAACTTCTTTAACATCAACGTTGACACAGGTGGGACTAAATTTGTGCAGGCGTATAACGCTGCTGCTTACTGTCGTGCGATCAGCTGTAGGTAACAGGCGCCCTATGCTGTTTGTACCCTTTCATCAAGACAAGCAATAGAGTATATCACACCATGACGTAAAGTTGCGTTTGTACTTCTTCAGTGCCGTCGAAAATATCAACATTGCATTGCTTTTTTTCTCAAGTAGCGTCCTGCCTGGCGGTATCATGATGCTGCCGTCGCACAATATAAACATCGCATCGAACTATTTCCCAGGTCATAGTGACCATTAAAACTTCGAGTTTAATTTTTGTCAATACACTTTAATGTAGCCATCAGGACCAAAAACATCATATTCGACTAAATTTAGAATTGGAGCAGTAAGAGTTTTTTAATCATCTGGAACTTTACTAAATGAAACACGAGTTGTGACTCATAAAAGCCATACGACAAAATCGAAAGACAGTCGCCCAGAAAAACACCATACAGTAATGCGTCCTAAAACATGCCCAGATAATTCTCAATAATTCTGATTTACACCGACCTGAAAAGTGTAGAATTCTACTAAATAAAATACGTCCTGGTATCCTATTTTGAGAATCGAAATGCAATCGCTAAGGTTGCCAAGATCAATCAGCACCATCACTTTCAGAATAGCAGCTCCGTTAAATACATGTTTTCTGTCAATTACTTACGATACTATATAAATGTTCAGTCTGTGTGATATTAAGAGCCTAGAAAGAAGTTAGGTATGACTGTCCATCGCTGTTATACGAAGGAGTCTTTTATTAACTTTCCATTAGCACTAGAATAGTACCAATAATTTAGGAATCGAACGCACTCCTTCCTACACTTGCCACCTCTCGCAACTAAAGGGTGACTAGATGATCTCTCTGTCTTTCTCTCACTTTCCATTACTACTAAGATAGTAACGAAATGCATATGGAATACACTCTCAAAATATCTTACAAGAGGCTTCAATCTTTCGAAGTCCTTCTAAGCATGCGCCCTTCCATTAACATGAGACGACTCGCTAATGCTATTTTCGTCTTTCATGCACATGGAGCTCTCGGCTCTTTTCAGCCTGATTCCTTGAGGTTTCAACTAGTGTTCTTATCTCTGATCAGGACTAGAGGACTTTTGCCTCATGCGTTTGCAAAACTATTTGCTTTCGAAGAAAACGATTAAGGACAGTTGAAACAATCAAGCTATGAATCTCAAAGTCACTCTGTGTTTTGTCATCCCTTGAGCAAGCAAGCAAGGAAAAAACCATGAAGTTTCCATTGTCGGCGTGCCCGTTCCAGCCATTAGTTTTGTCAGACAGTGAGAAAGATAGTATGAAGTCGATCTCGGATGACATCCTGACCAAAACGATGGCAGAATATGAACGCATGCTGATTCACGAAAACGGTGTCGTGGATACCGAACGCTGGAAACTAATCAAACGGAAGGAAAACCTTTCAGCTTATCAGGATCGCTGTGCACATGTTGTGACCCGTCGGGCTTCCTGCAGCACTCTCAAGCCAACCATCGAAGGTACAACAGATTCGACTTTCTTTCCATCCACGCCTGACCCAACTAAGCAGAGGTTACTGTGGCACGGCACAATCAATTGCGACCTTGATGATCTCATGCTTGGAGGGATCAACCAGAATGCAGATATGTGGAAAGTCAAATCGTCTTACGTGGAGGATAACAGGCTGGACTACTTTGTCATTTCGTCGATCAAAAAGCGCACTGTTGACAAGCCATTCGATGGCTTGCAGGTCACGTGGACTGTCAATGATATTGGGCCAGCTCTGGCAAAGCCGCTCATGCGTCCTCGCGACTTTGTCTTTATGGAAAGCACGGGTATTACTCATTCCCCGATCACGGGCGAGCGAATCGGCTACCACATTTGCAAGTCGTTGAGGCTACCTGGTGTTCCTGAATTGTCGGATTACAAGCTGGTGCGCGGCAAGATCGAGCTGTACCACATCTTTCGACAAAAGAGCAAGGGAGTCGTTGAAGTATACGTGCGTGCGCTTTGCGACTTACAAGGCGGAATGCCGCCTACTAGCGTTCCTTTTTTCTCAGCCGAGGCAATGTCCACGCTCTCGCTCACAGCCTTTTGTGCGGAGAGACACAAGGTGATATGGCTGCTCCATACAAGCATGGAACAACCGTGTGAGAGTGAGAATTCGTCCCTTGATATATGTAGTGTGTGCATGAAAGGTTTAAGCAAGAGCTTGCTACCCTTCATGAACAAGAATTGCCAAATATGCTCCGGTCGCATTTGCGCACGATGCCGAATTCCGAAAAAGTTGAGCTTCCTCAATCGACGGACACGGGGTATCATCAAGAAGAACGTTGACATTTGCACTCGCTGCGTACACACTTCTGCGCACATGAATGCTTTTACAGTTGCGCAGGGCGAGTTGGCGCTCGAGAATCCGATTTTCATTTTCTATGAATCCGCGGTGAGCCGAAGAGTGTCTTTCGTCTCTTCGGTATCTTTATGCTAGAACTCGAGAGATTCTTGGCTGACCTTACCACGTCGAGGCAGGTTGATGACCTCTTTGGCTTCATACGTTTGATGAACGAAGCTAGTAATTCATCTGCTTGACACATCACATGTGGAAACATACCACCACGAATTTCTGAAACCTCTCCTCCATCTGATGGCTTGACGCATCTGGATCGAATATAGTTGTCGTGTGGAGACTGCTATAAGTCTGAACTTGATACCTTGCCCCCCTCGTCTCAATTCCTTTCCCACTAGACAACTATCTAGACAGTAAGCGACGTTTTTGATGAGAACCACACCGCAAATGAAGTGGGCCTCACCGACATTAGATGACTTCGGTCAGTTAGTTACGTCACACATGGGGTGAAGACTCAGCACGGCCCATTTAACAAATTGCTTAGCACTGCACAGCTCAGTTTCCGATAGCATACGGCTAACGCAATTACCATGAGAGCTTCCTGTCCATTCGCAACCCCTCTTTCGCTTTCGGAACGCGACCGTCTCTCAATGCACAAGTTGGCACAACGGCATGTCAACGAAACAATGGTAGATTATGAGCATGTTCTGGTGAGCAAAAGCGGCTTGCCTAACGCCACTCGTTGGAAACCAGTTACAAGAAAATATAACGTCATCGTATACCAGGACCAGCTCGCGATTGAAGAGATCAAGCGCCAGAAGCGGAAGACGAAATCATTAGGCGACATTCTTGATATGACTCGGGTTGGTGATCTGCTGTCGAGAAGTGTGGGTCCCGGAACGCTCCGGTCAGCGGCAACTGCATGCAATAGAGATACAGTGGTAAGCGAACTGAACAAGACGCCGACGATGATCTGGATGGGCACCATCGAGTGTGAATTAGACGACCTCATGTACGGTCTTGGCAGCCAGAGCGATGAGGTGACTCGCATCAATTCTTCGTACTCGGGAAACAATATGCAAGATTTCGCTACACTCGCTTTGCTAGAAAAAGCAACACCAAGTGACTCGTTCCATTCCTTGCAGCTCAAGTGGGAAGTCAACAACACCTTGACGAAAGCAAAACCGTTGTGGCGCTCCTGTGACTTTGTGTACCTCGAGGCAACAGGCGTGATAGTGAGTCGTTCAACGGGACAACGCATTGGGTACCAGATCCTGCATTCGCTCGACGTTCGCGGCATAACTGATCTACCAAGACACAAACTAACTCGGGGTAGACTGAAAGTCTATCAGTTGTTCCGCCAGAAGTCAAAGGGTACCGTCGAAGTCTTCGCAAAAGGAATGGTAGATTTGGCTGGTGATATCCCGGTCACCATGGTATCATATGCAACCATCGAAGCAGCCAACTGGGTCAACACAGCAGCCGAGTGCGCTCGCAAACGGAAACTCAACTGGCTGCTCTTCACTGCGGCGACCAAATGTCCTAACTACGCTGCTACAGGCCACAATGAATCGTGCTGCAGCGTGTGCGCTCGAAAGCTCCGTAACGCTTTTGGTCAGAAAACCTTCTTCGATTGCCACATCTGCACTGAACGGGTGTGTTATCGATGCCATGTACGTCAAGAATTGAGCTTCATTACACCCGACAAGACTTCGTTCGTCGTTAACCGAAAATCGATCGACTTGTGCACTCGCTGTGTGCACACAGCAACACAAACGAATGCTCAGCGGGTAGCACTTGAAGAGCGTGCACTGGGAGACCCGGTATCGATGTACAAGTACATTTCTCGTGAGAAGCATCTTTTGTTGGAGAAGGCTACGTGCTTCGATGTCAAAAACTACGGAGGAAGACGCAAAGAATCCAACCCATAAAGCCGTTTTCCTCGATCGAGTCACGGAAGTGTTTCACCGCCTATTTTAAGGCAAACCTCGATACCAGAACAGCTTCGTGTCGTGAGCGAAAGATAGTTGCTGTTGCAATTTGCTCGATTGCCTTCATGTAACAACTTACTTCTTCACCTTGTGTGCGTGTCGTAGCACAGGCAATGTTCCATTACTTTAACTGCTACCATCTCATTCAAAGCATCCATTACTTCAGTACTCAGTCAGCGTTCTTGTTGGGAACGTGTAGATGCTATCCACTTCATCTGCTTCAACACCACCAATTTGTTTGAAGACCATCAGCATGTCAATTCGTCTATTGTATCCATGATAGACACCAGCAGCAAATTCACATGGAGTCAACAAAAAATTTACTCTCACTTCCGATGACATGCGTCGCTTGATGCACATTTACGATCCCGGTAAGCATGGTGTCTTGCAAAATCCATCAAAGCAGCTAATTCTGTGAACACAGTAACCAAATGCTGGCAAGAACCCAGCGTCATCGAATCCGACAAGAATTCGCTCGTCAGTTATGCAGAATCGCTTGAGTGGTGCTGCACACATCAACGCAAACGAATGCGTACGCGCAAAAGGCGGCGTCGATGTACATGTACATTCTTCAACTGACGAGGTTGTCGGTAAAGTATCATTTGAAGAGATCACATCGTTTGACGGGTTGTGAGAAGCCGTTCTCCTCGATGGAGCAACTCAAAGGGACCATACTCACAACTAGACTCCAAGACCTTTTTTCTAGAGGCATGTAGAGTGTTATAGTTGCTTGCGTGACGTAGTTACATACGAAAGCAGTGCTTCTCACTCCTTTCTCCTGCTCGTTTGTTAGTGTCCACCGCAGTAGTTCTGGTTCAATGGCATAAGTGCAGAACCGACAGCAACTCGGATACGCTTGAGAGAATTCTTCTTCTGTGCTATCCGATGGCCCTGAGTTAATACATCAAGTCTTGTCACTTGACATAGACTCGATGATATAGAGATTAAGCTCCGTGACAGTGTCATCCAAGCCGAGTGTGCAGGCATGCACACGACGAGAGATCCCATTCGGTCGAAACTCATACATCCATAAGCTTGCCACCTTCTTTCACACGAATGAAGGCAACGACAATCGATTTGTAGGCCCCGACTTGCAGCTCACTGACTCAAATGCACCCCATGGCGTCTAGACTGATGCCGCTCCGTAACGTGCCTACGTTGGTTCATACACGGCGATTAGCCAACTTGCCGTCCTCGACAATATCAAATCAAAAGGCGTGAGTCGGCCGGCCAACGCTTCGCTCACGATGAGTGTTTTGCCATCCGGAATGATCACCATGCCGTTTGAATGCAGAAGACCTGTTGCCTCCACACGAACGTCCTAGCTCACGAATCGATACTCACCAAAGGCTATCGAACACCATAACGCTGTTGCAACAAAGGCAAGTTGCAAACTCAAGTGCTTTTCACGATTCCAGAGCATCGACTCCCATCTGACACACAATCGTCGATGATGAAGTTGTCAATGATACGTACGCCACGAACGAAACGTTCCGCACATTGGATACGACGACACATGACATGGCTACCCAACATTTCGGTGAAGTACTGTATTAACAATAACTTCAACTACAGCCTGGGCAGTTGTGCAGCGAATCATGCACGTAGATATCGCACTCGTTGCAGAAAACGCTCTGGCACGTGGTGCACTCGTACGCGGCGCCTTCACCATCGCGCCCTAACGGCAGCAAACAGCCGAAACACTTTTTCTGAACCAATGACGGTGTGACCTTGGCTTCTTTTTTCGCCAGTCCCGCTAGACTGCAGCAAATGCTGCGTGAACTTGGCCACCGGGAACAAATGATGATACGATCGCGCAAGATGCGGCGACGACACGAGCGGCAAGTTGCAGACTTGGCATGTCGTTGGCAGATCGCAGCTCTTAGACTTGCAGCGAGGACACAGGTAACCTACCGTCGTAAACGCCTGATGGCACGTGCAGAGGGACAATGCTCCACTGCGACGCTGTGGGAACCCCATTTCCACTAGTGTAGCAAAACGCGAAGCTGCTGTCGCAACCGTGGGCGAAGGGAACGTGAACGATGTCATAAGTCTCTTCATATGATCAGCATCCACAGCAACATGGTACGTGCCGTCCGTGCCGTCCGCAATGCGACGAAGCAAGTGCATCTCTGCCCCAATACCAATGAACGACACCCGCACGTTTTCTCTCTTTAACGATGCCAGTGTCTGGAAAATATCACTCGGGTCGGCCGTTACGAGATTGCCATAGACCACGACAATCTCTCGACTACCATAGGCTGGCACGGTTTTCAGTGCACTTCTAGCAATTTCCAGCGCGTTCTGCAATGATGGTTCCTTATCTACTGCCAAAGCAGCAGCAATGCGTTCAATGTGAGTCTTGGGATTACCCGATAAGTCACTGAGTTTCTCAGCTGTCATGCCCTTAATCCCAATGACTCCTAATTGAGAAATAGGATTCTGGTCAAAATAGTCCTTTACAAATTGCTGCAGGACTTTACTGGTACATGCGAGACGGTGTGGTTTCCAATCCTTTGTAGCCATTCCTCGAGATAGATCCATCACTACGTACATGTAGCGGATCAGTCCTTTGCGTACATTCCGTGCAATTTCTAGTCGACTAGTGGTACAAAACGTTATTGTGAAGTATTCGTTAAGTAACAATAATGAATTATGTATTAATTACGTACCGTTGGCGATGCTGATTCGTGACTGCTTGATCGATCTTGAGGTTTCCTGCATCGTCTTCTTCAATTACATCCCAACTACGTTCTAATGTACCTTCCCACGCATATCCAGAGGATGCTATAGACGAAAATAACACCGAAATACATCAGTTTCAAGTGTTAAAAACGACATTTTAGATCACCCCCCCCCCCCTGGCTCACCCTCTTCCTCCATTTTTAATACTGAATAAACGTGTACCAAAAAACTGGTACAGTAGCCATGTCTTACGTAGCATGTAGCCATGTCCCACGTAGCATGTAGCCATGTCCTAGGTAGCCTGTAGCCATGTCCTAGGTAGCCTGTAGCCATGTCCTAGGTAGCCATATTGTATGATGTTGAAGTGAGACGTTAGATGGGGGAATTGTAGGATAAGTTACGTAGGAGGAGAGTGAGGATCCTCGATACTAAATGACAACGTGCATTGTCCATTCAGACAAAGAAGATGGTAGTTTTGAGTGATCCTGATAGAGTCGATACTCCTACTGGACTTTCACACACGGACGAATACGCCATCGAAGGAGACGAGTACAATGACAATGGCTCCCGATCTCCAGTATCCAGTGAATCAGTTGAGAAAACAGACAAATGCTGCCTGTCAATCAAACACCTGTCGCTGGACTCTAGCATACTAACACTTAGTGACGTGGGGGAGGCCGATGATAAGCTCGGGTCCCGAGAAGACTCACAACTATAGCCGCTATCGCCCGTGTGATCGCTTTGAAGATATTCCGTACGATCGTTCTGGAAAGTTGGTGAATCCTGGATATCAAACAGCTTCTCGCGCACGAAATTGGCTAGTCGAGTAGCATATTCGTCGGCAGGTACAGCACTTACATCGTGAGTATCCTTGCAGAGCAAATAGCCCAGGAACCAACGCTGCACAGTCCAGCGCCAATTGTATCGCTGCAACATGTCGACAATACCAACGTAGTAGACTTCGTTCTTATCGTGAGACAATAGACCATTTTCATGTGGCCTGCGTTGTGCGGGGGTATCGTATCGAACACCAAGTAGAATGCTATAATCGATGATACCCCGGCTGGCAAGGAATACAAAGTCACTGCACAATTGATCTTGCTGCACGACCGTGTTCGCATACGACAAAGACATACCCGAGCTGATTGTGAGAAAATCAATGTCCATCAAAAGCTGGCTGATGGCCTGCTTATCCTTGGCAACCTGGATGAGGCCCTCCATGTCGGTTGCGCTTACTGCCTGCCGTCGATCACGATTTCCTTTGAGGTCAAACCGTTGGTGAACTGGGCCCTCGCTGAAGAGATTTTGCATCACCACAAAGTACATACGACGTTTGCCGATGGGCAACGAGATTGAGTGACAACCAAAGTAGCGACACAGCGTCGACTGTGGGTTTGACTGCAGGTACTGGTGGTAGTGTGGCCTGCAAAAAAGGTGAGCAAAGTGTTAGTTGGCCAAAGATTACCTTTGCTCGAGATGATAAAGCACGCACAAGATGGCTCGTAACGTATTGAACTCCTCCTTCGGTACACTTTTCACCATGAACTGTTTGTTCGCTGCTCAAACACACGTGAACAGAAGTTATTAGCTTTGTGTGTTGCTTTGAATCATGGCAAAACAAACGCATCGCACCTGTAAAGTAGAAAATGTTGCCACTCTTCCCTTCCGAGCCGTGTTCACTGAGAATGCGAGATGGATCGAACGATTCCCTGTAAAAATCCTGATCAATCTTGAACTGCGCGCGAATTTGATGGAAGACCTTCGGTGCGCAGTCACGAAAGTTGAGCATCGTGCTGTTCTTTAGACCATAGACGACGACACCCATGCTCTTCACGTAGTTATAGTCATTGTAACTAATGCTCGAGTAGTAGTCGCCATCATTCCATCCGACAGCCTCGGTGTCCGATCCTGTGAATTCGGCACTTGAGCTGATCCCTGTTGCCTTCTTTTCGACGATCTGTGCTATTTCAATGGACTTCATAATGCCCAACGACATGTATCGCATCACATCCATACGAAGTTTGTTTGATACGTCAATCTTTTCTCTTTGGTTGTTGTTGTTATGCGCAGAAGCAACACCTCTTGATGATGAAGTCATAAGCACACCTCCAGCTTCAATCTGTGAAATGGTGGTTCGCGATGGATTGCTGTAGTTGCTGTCACCTCTTTCGGTTTCGTCTTCATATTGCTCCATCGGGGCGCTGAAGACCCCAGCGTCGCGACAGAATAACGCAAACAATGTTAAGGTCTCAAGCACGAGCGAAAACTGGTCTAGTGCGTTGGGTGTCAATCGACCAAACGCTGAACCTAACTGCATTAGATAGATAACCAAGGCCACTAGCGTATGGACGACAAATACACCCAAGTAAGGTAGAATCCGCTTCGCCATCCGTCTCGTGGTGGCATGTGCGTGTGTTTCAAGTATTCGAGAGCGGCGCCAGGACTGAATAAGTGCAAAACCGATGTAGACTAGCACCAAATACGCCGGCAAGTCGAAGTACAGCACAACGTTTGCAGTTGTGTTCTCGTGGAGTTTCCCAAAAACGTAGCGGAAAATGAGACAGTAGATCAGCGAACCTGGCCAGGCGTAGATGTGGTGCTTGACATTGTCGGCGTTGAATGGCAGGAACGGATTCGAGAGCGAAAAAATTAGATCGAGTGCCAGCATGAGATACCACAGCGTCGCAGAAGTGCTGAAGAAGAAGTAGCACCAGAAGAAAAAGGGTACATAGGATTCCAAGTTCCCTGCGTCATGGCCCAGCTCCTCGTTAGCTATCCTGCTAAGGGTAGCAGGCACTGATCCTCCGACATTGTCCGGATCTAGGAGAACAAACCAGGCGTGCAGTCCTACGCGCATGATGCTTGCAATGCTCACACTCATGAAGATGCTCATTAGCACCATACCCGGATGCACCCTCGAACTAGGATACTTGATGAAGAAGAAGATCATGGCTCCGCTCGATAGTAGGCCCGAGGCCAAGGCCGTGAGTTGCCAGACCATCAGGAGGTCGTGCATCGTCTACCGACTTAGATTGTGACTCTTCGCGGTGATCGCGCTCGACACGAATGTCACGCGCGACCTCAGTGAGTGCCGTTTGATTTGAGCGTGTTGGGGTCGCCAACAAAGGTGCAAAATCGAAAGAGAACGAGGACACGATGAGGAGTTCTACAAGCAAGAAAAACGCTTAATGGTGAGAGAAATGTACTTGCACTAAGGGCGAGTTGCACTGGCTCACTGGAGGACTGTGTCGTCTAGCAATGGGGGTTCCTTTTCTAGTTCCAGCTTCAGAATAATATGCAATCGAGTTGAGAAGATGATACGGAAGCAGCGCTGAAAAGGAACACGGAGCGAGAGTTCTTCAAGTCAAATGCTCATTGCCTTCATCTCGAAGAGGTGGAACTTTGCACGAATCAACAGACTGTCAAGTCGTATAACGCAGTCGACCGTAAACTTGGTGCATTTTGCTGGACTTAAATGCTGCAGACGTAAGACAGGCGACGCTATAGCAAGCAGTCCCTGTTGCTAAGATGAATACGGACTGTTGTAGCTTACGCATTAGTTCCTATCAGTCGACACCTTTCGTGTATCATCAGTCTTCTTTCTTTTTTCTATCACAGTGCTGCCAACAACTGGTGCAGTGCTTTCACTGATACTTTCGAAAGATGAAGCTGAACAGTCATTAAGAACAGCGATTAGAACCCCACAAAAGCCCGACCCTTTGGCCCACACACTGACTCGCGTACGTTCAGTATCACATACACTTTAACATCTTCTATAGCTAAAGTAGGGAGCGATATGACAAGACGTCGACACATTTCGGTCGAGTCCTTATTGCACGTGTCATTCCTCAATTGCAAACTGAAACCGCGTCACGAGGCAAGAACCTTCACCCATTCTGCTCATTTCTCGATAAGCAATTACTCAGCTTATATTTGAGGTCTGTGTACACGGATGCTGACCGATACGAGGAGCGCAAGAAACCTCTTTGGCTATGTCTCTTGCTAACAGATTTATCAAATATATATACTACAAACATATATACTTGATAAATCTGAAGGGTCCCAGATACTTGTTGGTGGCACCGTGTTGCGTTATCTCAAGACATTCAAGGACAAAGTGAGATGCTTGTATTTGTTTGACCTTTTCCGTAGTATCAACAGCATCCTCATTGTAGCATGCTTTCAGCCTCTTTCACAACACGTCGCCTCTATTTTATTTGATATCTACACTGAGGTGTGGTTGCCGTACTATATTTCGCGTTGAAATGGTTCGAATTTGTCAATGTCTCGCTGTCTCACGCAACTTTCATCCGATGATAGATACTAATCCTGATTCTCAGTAGAGACGGTGACATTCACATGTCCGTCTTCGTAGCCAGCAAAAGGCTACGAAGATTGCTGGCTGTCACAACGGATATTACCTATGAACGTGTGATGTGCTACGCAGGCGAATGAGCTCAAGGATCGTGTACGCTTAAAAACACGCGGAGAAGAATTGTTCGCCACCGCTAGGCTCACTTCTACACACATTTGCCCAAATTCGAGGCTTACAACTTCTCTCTGGATGTACAGCACAACACGAGCTTGTTAGGTGGCAATAAACGTCTGTTTTGTCCATCTCGAAGTGCTCGCAATTGCGTAATACAGAAAACAACTTGCCTAAAATGATACCCTTTGGAACCGGAGGCATCTTTCGTGAAGACAAGTTAACAATTACAGAAGTATTACTATAGGCCGATTCGATAGTATTTAGCAGATAGAAAAACTTATTAGCTACAAGTGTCTGTTTCTAATAATAAAAAATAAATAAATAAAAATAAAATAGCTTCTAGACGGAGATATTATAATCGTATATATTGAAATGTACTCATTTTGAATCATGGAGACCGTCGACGAATGCTCTGCAAAACAGACCAGACATGATCCTCATGCAAAGTCTGCCGTGAGCGAAGAAGAAATGCCTCTTTTATTCATGGATAGATTGCCGTCTAATTTTCATGAGAACGCAGAGCTGGCGGCTATTGCAACGTTCATGGACAGCGCCGACGAAAAAGAAAGCGACGATGACGATGAAGCCTCTGGCAGCGGCAGCAAACAGCGTCAACAGAGACACGATGTGTCCATGAAGTCGATAAGACGACAAAAACCCTATACCAAGTTGACACTACAAGACAGGAACAAGAGAAAGAGGGACAAGACCATGACCTCCGATACGAAAGAGCTGCAGCTTTTCCTGTCCATGTTTCATGTCAGTTAATCCGTTAGACGAGTGTAATGACGTCTTAGAAACTACGTAGTAGCAGCTCGTGCTTTTAAAAAGCATGGTAGATTGCTACTACTCAATCAAATGGTACAGCTCACTGATGCGCGCAGTCCATCAAGATATTGGTCAGATCGTTGTTGAGCAGTTGACGTGGAGGTGGGAAGGGGACACTTTGCTTCACCATGGAACAGATCCACGATGCTAAACAGGGTCCTTATCTCCTAGTGTAAAGTCGATTTTTTTGAGCTGGAACCAGTAAAAGTAGCTGGAGTAGGACCAAATGTCTTCCTTATTCCATTCAAGTCTCCGCCACCTATTGACTCATACGAATAAGTTGGTTTTAAACTGGTTGGTGTGCATACTGTCTTGCATACTAATGTATGCTCCCCCCACTTCAAATAGGAGTTAATTTCTTAGCGATGCTGTATGGTTTACTATATTTTGTCTAACCTTTCTAGTCTGTTGCTGTACCATAGAGTTCCTCAAGATACTTCCAATACTTACAAGTCGTTTCGCTTCCACCGATGGTAAAAGTTACCCACGGTTATTCAATCCACGTACAAATACCAAGTACTCGTACATGTACTAGCGTGACAAGACACTCAAACGTTGACTCCTGGTCTGCCACAAACCCTTCAGCCACTGTCATTGTCTGTAGTCCCACAAATCTGAAAAGTGTCAGGCGTGCCGCGTCCTCAAGCTTATATAGCTGTTACTATCTCCTATCATAATTTCCGACGGTGACTTAGGTCACTCAATCGATGGTTCCGGAAACGGCTTATTCGTAAGCAGGTAGCGCCAAATAAGCCAGCCAAAGCATTCGACGTGAAGTGTCACTCGGTGGCCATTGCCAAACATGATTGCCATGGTACCAGTGAGGGGCGGAGTCGACTTAGTGGTCCATGAGATAAAGTATAGGTTGGATATTGGTGAGAAAGAGTGGATCTCAAACTCCGAAAAGCGGTCACCTGGTGGAAGGCGGAACAGCCACGCCCAGAACGAACGGATCTTGCCTTTGTTGCGCATGCGCAAAGAGGTACGCCAAAAGTCCTTGATGCTCTCAATGCCATAGTAGCAGCGCGACGGCATCGATACGGCCAGCACTGAATTCAAGTCCCAAATTGAGTCCGCATCAAGTACAAAGTCCTTAGGCAGACTTTGCGTAAAAATTTCCTTGATCTTTAACAAAATATCCATTTGAATGCCGCGCTTCAACGAAACGCGCTGTCCCTCATTCAACTCCGTGTTTTTGACCAGCATTTCCGAGAGAGCCTGGTTCTCCGCTGCCAGCGACTCCGCCTTGTGCTGCAAATACTCCAGTTTCAGAGCCTGACGCTGTCGGCACTTTTTTACAGCTGCACGGTTACGCTCGCGCTTCTGCTCAGATGAGTAATTCATACTCTTACGTCCACATCGGCGCTTGCATTGGTCCTCCCCCTCCTTTTCACTTTGAGACGAGGCAGTAGAAGCAGCAGCAGGTATCTTGGCGATAGCCCTCTTCGCCTCTGACGCTTGCTGTGCCGGCTCTTCTGCAGGATTATGGATCGGCGGGTTATATGGTCGCTGTCTCTTCGTCTTCTGCAGACGCATAATCGATTGACTTGACCGTTGTCGGCTAGAAGGCAGATCGACAATGCCATCGCCGGCACCAGTCGGTAACACATTTTCATAGTCATTACTACGGGATAAAGCGGCACACGTAGGCGTAGGAACCAGATCTTCATACAGTGCTTGATCTGCGGTCTCACGTCGGTCCCGAGGCAAGTCTGAATCCTGGAATGACCGTCTACCTGTCATTACCATTTCGTCATCGGTCAGGCGTTCGCCATATTGGGGCCTTCTCAGCATTTGGTGGTGCACTCGCTGCCGAGAGGGAACCGACGCCTGTGCATACTCACGTTGTCGAAACATGGACGCTGTAGCAGTATAGGACTCGTCTTCATCCGGATACATGTCTAGCGTGGCTGGCTCCAGTGGCATTCCGTCTATCGGTGGTCCAAATCTAGAACTGCGTGTGAACGAAGGATCGAATGCATTGTAACGTCGGTTTTGCATCTCTCTCGCGCGGACATCTCGTACCAAGTCGTTAGAACGTGAACCAAAGGACGAAGATCCAGGGTCCAGCATGTTTCTAGATATGCGTCGAGGTGGTTCAAACGGCATGTTACTTAAAGGCTCTCTCGCTCTTGTTTCTCGAGCGTAAAACCCATGCTCTGCCGGGTGATTGGGTGTTCGTCTATGAAGCTGCGATGTCAATGAGTCACCTCCAAATTCTTGTTGCATGGATTGCTGGTACTGTATCTGTTGGTATGAGCGTTGTAACTGGACCTGACTGTGTCGTGGCTCCATCTCATAGTCCATCCGGAAAGCCCTGACAGTCTTGTAGTCTTCCGAGCTTTGTAAGCCGTCTGAGTGATCCGAGTCAAATTGGCTGCCTTCAAAATATCCAGAGACCGACGAGGGTGCTCTGAATCCATGTGCAGCTGCTCTTTTTACCGTCCTAGAGCGGACCTCCCTAATGTCCATGAACGAGGTAGAAGGAGGAACTCGAGAATCCGACGATTCATCAAAGGGCCAATCAGTAAACCCTATTGATGCTTGTGTCTCCATGGCTGGAGCAAAGATAACAAGCAGCAACAACATAAGCCGAAAGAACTTAAAATAGACGATGTACCGGTCTGAAAAAAGACCAACTTTACGCACGTGGAGGCCAACGGCTCATGGGACGACGGCTTTGTATGGGGTAGCGTGGTAAATGCTGCTGTGTCGTAAATAGATCACTTGTCGAAAGGAATATATTATTGTCGGGGTGATTGGCGTCGTCTTCTGCGTCCCAATGTCGTAGAGTCGAGCGTGACGAAGCACGCATCAAGAGACTTTATTTGGAAATAATTTAATAGCACATAAATTACTAACGTGTAATTCTTTTGCTGGAGCATAATATTCTTGCACAAAGAATAAATTACGGACAGTGGAGTCAAATCATCATTGATGCGTCTTAATTCCTACGATTTCAGGATCATTTCGGGGGTTTATTCAAGCTAATTCGATGTTCATGGAAAGACATGCACAAGAAAAAGACAGGTTGTGTAATATGTTGTTGTGTCGCATGTTCGTTGATATTACATAATGTTCTGGTTCGTTTTGAGCCAGGGAGAAAAAGGCGGGATAGTACATCAGCGTTAGGTAGTGGTAGACCCCCTATATCAAAAGATAACAACGTGACATTGTCTTACATGGTAACCTAAAGCCACGTAATTTTAGCATCTAGTTTGACAAGATTCGCACACCGATGACTTGAGCGAAAAAGCTGTGAACAAACTATAGCAATAGGCCACAAAACATGCGACGACGTAAAACGTTGGGGTCCTTATAATGCTGAGGTTTTCTTGAGCGAGCCGAATACAATGTCTCTATGTGGCTGTTACTGCTGCATGCTCTTTAGAGATCGATTTAGTTCTCCAAGGTGGATTATACGAAAGGGGATGCACAGGCGAGCTTAAAGGATCTCAGCCTATGGCTGTATAAATCCATCAGACATTTACCGGGTGCACTTCAAACAACTTAAGTGAGGTCGTTCCATTTAGAATGCTATATGAAGCCGCCGAGCTGCATAGCTTTTCCCACGACCATGAGCGACGATAACATAGCGACGAGCGCATAACTCGACAAAAATACCAAGTCAAGTAGACTAGATGTTGGACTGAGCACTGGGATCATGATATCTAGGCCACGATCATCTGCAACGTTGGTTGTTCTCAATGAACTGCCTAAGCAGTTGAGTCGTGCTTTATGAAGACGCAATTGTGCTGTACGGTCTGTTTGAAAACTTACTTACAAGTCAGAAGGATAGTCACTGGACGAGCTTAACGATCACGGCGTCAATAACGGCATGCAGGTAATTCCTTTGTCCATCCAGTTTCGTGCGAGGAGATCTCCTACACTGAGGAATTAACCAGTAACAACTGAACGTCTTGCTTCCTCGATATAATCAGTAGCACTTTGATAGAGTAGTAAAGAAATGACCACACTCCCAATTCTCCACTACCAAAATTGTTGCAGCTTTAATCCGCTTGCTTTTACTTAGCCCTCAAGCCGTCTCCTGTTCGTCGACTCGGTAGATTCAGAATATCAGTCTCAACCAACAACGATGACGTTCGGCCGGTAGAATCACATCTGATACATTGCAGCGCATAACAATGTGCTCAACCTTGAGCGTAAATCGCAGCACTTATAGATAGCCGGAGCGGCATTACCTGGGGAATGGCGAGCTCGTTCGGAAGCCCCATTGCTGCTTGAGACAGATAAGCGTTATGGGTACGAGCGCATAGAACTGCAGTCTAAAGTGCGCGACTTCAAGGTGATAACGCTCAGGTTTCAAGACACACTATAATTCAAAACTTGAATGAGCGTGGTACATGATGAACGACTTCCTTGTTGTCTTGGCAAATACACCTTTGGTAACTTCTCAGGTTAAGAAAGACACAGCACGCATTCATTTCAAAATTGATAACCACCAACTTATAAAAACCACGTATATCTATCAGGATTCAAGTGAGCATCCAATTGTCTGAATGTCTCGCTACTCCTTACCAGCTAGCTGCTGTCCGCTTACTATCGCTGTAACATCCAATCCTGGTGCTCAAATCGACGATAGATACCAGTCTAACTACTTCCAGCCGCAATGGCCTCGGCTCAAAAATATCTGCTACCGGCATGCACGCACGTATAGATGACGCGCCCGGTGCTGACAGCCAGCACTCTTACACCTTCAAATCCTTAACGCTAGCCTTCTTCTGTTTTTTCTTTCGCTTTTCCTTTCGGCGCTGGTTGCGAGCCTTCTTCTGCGACTCCGAAAGGTCTGAGACGCGACCCACCTCGTCCACGCCACCAGGCGACTCAAAACCATCGCTCACCGTCGACGCCGACGAGAGCGGAGCTTTTTGGATATTCTCTTTGCTTTGGCTACGTTTTTTCTTCTTGGGCTTCTGGTCCACAGCCTTCACCATCTCCTCGGGCTTCTGCTCCACATCATCCCCCATCTTCTTAAGCTTCTGCTCTGCAGCCTCCACCATCTCATTGGGCTTCTGCTCTGCAGTCTCCATTATCTCCTTGGGCTTCTGCCCTGCAGTCTCCATTATCTCCTTTGCTTTCTGCTGCACATCTTTCACGATCTCCTCTGGCTTCTGCTCCGCGTCTTTCACGATCTCCTCTGGCTTCTGCTCCGCGTCTTTCACGATCTCCTTGGCTGCAGCTGAGAGTGTGACGACCGATGCCTTTTTCTCCGTCATCTCGACCCTGAACGAGTGCATGTCGTCCGCATTGCTCGTAACCGTCACCGTCTTACCCACTACAGTCTTGGACGCTGTCGGCTGGCTCGTCACATTCGTCTCTACAACCGTGGACCCATTCGACGTAGTCGTCGTTGTTGTCCTTGTAGTTGTGGTAGAAGTAGAAGTCGGCTTCACCTCGGAAGTCTTCACGTTTGCTACCTTCACCTCCTCGACCAGGACGCCATAAACCTTGGGCTCCTCAGTCATGCTCTCCTCCTTCTTCTGCTCAACCTTCACCTCCACCTTCTGGACTTCAACCTTCTCCTTATCCTCAGCGTTCACCTCTACCTCCTCCTTAGCTGCGACCTTCTCCTTTTGCTCAACCTTCACCTCTACCTCCTCCTTAGCTGCGACTTTCTCTACCTTCATCTCTTCAACGTTAAGCGCGACCTTAATCTCGTCCACCTTCACCTTCTTCTCTTCCACCTTCACCTTAATCTCTTCCACCTTCACCTTCTTCTCTTCCTCCTTCCCTTCCTTTTTGATCTTCACAGCTTCATCCTTAGTGGCAGATGCCACTTCTGCCCCAGCTGCAGCATTGACGAGCGCCTTTTTACCCACTTGAGCCTTGTCCGAGAGCTTGATCTTCTTCTTCTTCTCCTCCTCGGTCTTCTTCTTCTCGTCCTCCCCCTTGGGCTTGGACACTTCATTTGATTCTTCATTGGCACTTTCATCGCTAGCCGTTTGCTCCTCCTCTTCCTTAGCTTTGTGCGCCTTCTTGGCCTCTCTCAGGCTCTTGTCTATCTGCAGGAACTCGCGTAGTAGCTTGGTCATTATTCCAGGCTGTTTTCTCTTCAAGAAGAACGCCATCACTGCTTGAAGGAATGCATCCAGTCTTGGTTGACGGTCCTCGGGCTTGGGCGTAGAGAAGAAGCCGCCCTTGGGTGGAAAATTAAACTTAAAACTGCGCTCGGCAGCTCTGAGCTGGTCGTAAAAGGCCAGGAACTTGCTGTAGCGAATGGCGAGCGTCCATGAGACACCGTCTAGAGTCACTACCGTTGTATACGTGCAAAATGATACACGATTAAAGCTCGTGACACGCGCCGAGAGGGTTGCCAGCGAGGTCATAATTAGGGAAAGGGAGAGGGGGGGGGGTCCTGTCCTCAAAGACGACTGCTGTTCGACGAAGATTCTGGAATGCGGTCAAAGACACTCGAGGGCCGTGCTTTTGGCTCGCAAGACGTTCGATAGACCGTACACTGCGTCGTGTCTATAGACCTAATACTGGCCAGTCTCGGATTTGCAATGGTATCAAGATTTGAGAGCGTGGAGCAGAACCAACCGAAGAGCCAGGTCTTTGTCTTATTTGGCCAGATTTTGTGCATCTGGCTCATCGTCGGCACGAATAGAGTATGATCATAGCTTTCAAGCATAGTGAGCTTCTTGCAAACGCGTCGAATATGTATCAAAAGGACGATTGTTTGCTACAAGAAAGCAGCACAAACGACAAAGTATTTATGGGATCTCAAGTCACTTCTTGAGACCATTTCGATTCCTGCCGATTCCAGCACATTTTACACGATTGCTACAGATGCATGTAATGCCAGAGCCCAGGTTCAGCCACGTGTCGTGGCTACCCCCCCTCCCTCAAGTTTTGCATCGCGTGTGTACAACAGTTTCGGTCAGATGATAAATGCATTGGCTGCAACACCTCGTAGCATTTTTGCCTACTTCACATTATTATAGTCTCGGACGTCGGCACCAATCTCACGATCAGCTTTAGAAGCTTCAGTGCAGATTCCCTGAGACAGTCAAAAGCAGACATCATGGCCTTAGACCCCGTACATTTTCGCACGGAGACAGAATGACAGCAAGCTACTGAACTCCAAAACTCGATCATGTGCGGGCTGCAATAGTTGATAGTTTAGATGATTCGATAGATCGGATGGTTTGAATGCTTGGGGGTAATTGAAATGGTTTCGATGTCGCGACGAGTGATGTGAGCAAAGACGACCTTAACTTTATTTGTACTTACGTTATATCATACAATTACGGCTATGTTTCTTAAAACGCATACAAAGTGAGCGAGCTCTTCAGTGACACTTACGCGAGGATGCCGCTGCTCAATCGCTGCGGCATGACAAAGCAAGATGCTTTCACGTTGCAATTGAAATTTCGGAAGAAAACCGGGTGACGATAGCGTTTAAGACGCAGATTCAATTCCTGTGCGGCAAGCAGGAGCTCAGCTTCCATAGCTTCGGCCTTGACCTCTTCTTCGGCCTTTGTGCAAGCCTCTGCGTCTATCACCTCGGTCTCTGCTTGCGTAGCAGCCTCTTGATTCCCTTGCTCATCTTCTTCCTCGTACTGCTTGTGAACTGCCTCCTCCTCCTTTTCGTCTGGAGATGAACCAAATGAGATGATGCGCCGAAACCAGCCCACCACGGGGTTCTCAGATTCGGTATCCGACTCCAGATCGGATTCTTGACCCTCCTCCTGTGAGAAAAGCTCGTTTTCTTTGACTATCTTCTCTTCACTTTTCGGATCCAAAATCGAAACGGCATCCAGCTTGCTCGTCGTATCTGACACATTTCCAGAATCACCTTCAATAGGCGCCACTGGCTCGAGGGCGCGTTCTTCAGGCTCTGTCGAGGGTACCGTCGTCTCAATGGCGGCCTGTGTTGGAATAGCGTCGGTCGATTCCTCGTGCGTCGCCGTACTCTTCTCAATCGTTGAGGTTACTGTTTTCGCTTCTGCCTTTGCGACGGCGACATTCTTCTGTTGCATCTCCATCTCCACCTCCATTTCCATTGCTTTGTCTTCCTTGATAGACTGATGGGGGTCCAATTTATAAGCAGCTTTAATTTGGTTCTCATCTGCAACAATTGGTTGTAAAGTGTCGTGTTCACTCTCGAGAAAGTCATCAATCACATCGAAGCTTCCCTCACTAGCCGTACGCTCCTCCTCCTCGTCCTTCACAACCAAGTTCTTTGAAATCTCAAGAAGTTCGTCCAGCAAGGCCCCCATACGTTTAGGGTGGTCCCTCATATCAAAGTAAGCAAGAGTGCCCAACATGAACTCATCGAGCTCTTCCTGTCGCTCTTTCGGGGACGGAGAAAAGAACAGACTGCCCTTAGGAGGAAATTTTACCATAAAGTACTTCTCAATGGCCAAAAGACGTTCGTAGAATTGGTAGAATGTATTGTAGCGGATATGTAGCGTCCAAGTGTGGCCATCTACCTCCACTTCAGTTGTATAGGTATGAAAGGTCGTGTAATTAAACCCTGTGACCCGGGCATCAATGTCCCTCATGGCGAAGCTTTAAAGGTTTATAGAAAGAAAAATCTACGCAAAAATGAGACTCTGCTCAAGATAGATGATCCAAAAGTGAGCTCTTATATTAAATGTACTTTATCGTGGAATACACTAGCACAAGTCTTAGCTGATCTTGTATACAATTGAACGATCTTGTTAGTATATTGTCGTTAAATTTTACTTCAAGAGTGACTAAAATGTCGCTTATCAGCAAACTCTATTACACCACGACTTACTCTCTGACTAACATGCGATGTCTAACGCGTCACATTAAACAAGCTAAAACGTTAGGTGTCGCTAGGTACAAGACGCCACTTCAACTAGATTAAGATCGCCAGCACTTTCTAGCGTCAAGCTATTTGCTCGAGCGAACGGGGACTTCTTGTAGTCTTCCAAGAGCGTTCACCTTGTGCGTGTATGGATAGGCGGACAGTGGGACTATTTGTAGGGCGCATGTTCCCCATCTCTACTCAAGACGAAGTGCGACAGTAACAGCTGATTGAACCGATCTATGGCGGGTTGTTGCCATTCCATTCAAGTTCAAGCTGCCGCTTTACGTATCATCGTACATTTATTTTCATGCTGCTGAAGTTTTTTTTCAATCATCGCTTGCGAATCGCAAGCAAATATAGGCAACAACTATGCTTGGCTACTATAGCAAGAGAATCGGTTCAGTCAAACACCGAGCTTACCAGCAAGCTCTAAGTACGATCGGAATCACGTCCGATTGTGGCAAATATACAGCGACGTGCGCAGTCACGTGCGTCATCGGACAGAAACATACTGACGTTCGAATACTGCACATCAAATATTATGATCAATTTACTGGGCTCGATCGCCCGACTTGTCCACAACGACCAACTCTATCTACGAGCAAAAGCCATTGGCAGCAGCAGCGCCACACACAGCACTACCAGGTTGGTCTTCTTCATGCAGCGATGCTGGAAGAACAAAACCAACGACTTGGGCAAATAGGCGGCGATCCAAGACGACGCTTGTTCACTAGTGGCGACTTCCTTTGGCTTCATTTCTTCTTCAAGGATGGTGTCCTCGCTGACCGCACGTTCTCCGTCCACCTGCGAATTCAATGGTGTACGTTCATGTGCAACAGACTTGATGACCAGTTGCTCCGTAGGCAACACCACGTCCGTCTCCTCAAGTGACGAAATTTGCAGATGGGATTTACAAACAGTATCTTTCTGAACTGCGTCCTCGGTCTTTGCTGCAAGTTGTACAGCAGGTACTAGTGGCGAAGGCGAATCAGTCTCCTCTTCTTCGACCACGACCTCGTTAACAATAGCAACGTCTTCCTTGAACGTCTCTTCAGTCACTTCTGATTTGTCCACAGGCGCCGGTGTCACCACTTTTGCTGCCTCTGCAGTGTCGAGTGCAGCCTGTTCTATCTTCTCTAGCTCCACAGAAAGAGGTTCATCAGCTACTTCGCTAACAACCTGCGCTATTGTTATTGGGACAATCTTCTCTGCTTCCTTTAGCTCATCAGAACGAGGTTCATCCGCTTTTATCTCTAGAGCCTCAGCTACCTCCTTGTTCTCAGCAACTTGTATCTTCTTCGTCTCTTCCTCCTTCAAGTCCTTCTTTTCAATAGCAGCAGGTTCGTGCATTGGTTCATCCAGTACGCTCTCCGTACTGGTTGAGACATCGTCGTCGTCGTCACGGTCAGAGGATCTCAAGTGACGTGGCACCTTCAACAAGTCACACAGCAGGTTTTCAACCTTCATCGGGTATCTCTTGGTACTGTAGTATGCAAGCACTTGCTGCAAAAAGATCTCCAGCTGCTCCTGTCTTTCCTCGGGCTTGGGTGTGAAAAAGAGCGTGCCTTTGGGCGGAAATTCTGCATGGAAGTCCTTCTCCTGCACCACAAGTTGGTCGTAGAACTCGTGGAATTTGCTGTAACGCAGTCCGAGTCGCCAGCGGTGACCATCTACAGTCACCTCTGTCGTATAGGCGTGGAAGGACGAGTGATAGAAGCCCGTGATGTGAGCAGAGATGGACTTCATGCTACCCTTCCTCTTTCTCTCAAGCACTGCGTCTTAGAAGTCAAATGAAAAACTGAGTGTCGTGTGCGAGTGAACAGTGTCTTTTTTCTCGGCAAATCAGCTTCAGGATGGATGGGGCCTGTTCAGCTTGGAAATCTAAAGTTTGAGGCTTTCTTAACAGATTATTTGGGAATTTGATCATATGTGACAGGCGAACTGCTTCGTATCATCATTCAAACGCAGCGATCTATACTTCTAAAGCGACTATAGATTGTCGTTGAAGTATCTTCACTACTCTAAAGGACACGCCATAGTTTAATCAAGCTAATGTGGTCAGAATGTCAGGATTCCGATAACGATATATTCGGAATGTATTCAGCATATTTGTACAAGCACTTTCCCAATTCTTGAATGAAGCGCCGATCATTGACAAGGCCTACCCCTATCATGAATGTTTGACAGATTTTTTATAAGCCAGCTTGTTGGTTTCCAAAGAATGTGCTCGGAATTTTAACAAATTATTCCAGAACGTCTTTTAGAAAAAATAAAATACAGCTTTACATTATCAACAAATCCCAGATAAATTATAAGCCAGACCACGAAGTAACTCTGATATGTTTCGGTGAGCTCTTGGTAAGATAAATGGGGACTTTACGGAATCACCAGCTCATGTGTTTGTTCCATGTCTACTCTAGACACATTTTTTACTGCTTTCTCGATTCCTGAACATACAAAAACATGGAAGTTGTCTTGCGTAGATCCGGTATCCTATATAGTTTTAGGCAGCGAGAAAAAAGGAAAACTTTGGGGCAATTATACGAACCTGCTTGCGGGAGCGCACAGCAAGACATACTTGCGAAGGGACTTTAGCTTTACATTCTATCTACCAACAACCTTCACTTGCTACACATTCACATCTGATACCGGAAACTACAGCTTGACTGTGTCGTGTGCCATCAATATCATAGGAAGGAGCCGGGTTTTATACATCAGAAGAAATGCGACAGACGTAGCCTTTGCCAGGAAAAAGGAGTTCATCGGAGATACAGTTGTCGCGTCCAGGAGCCCTATTTCATGCACCGCAAAGAAATCCTTTTTTGTTACATTATTTCTAGACGCTGATGCCAATATGTCGTAAGCCCTACGCCCGACGCAGTTCTCAACTCCCTTAGCTTACTTGCTCTTGACCATGTGCTCGATCAGATCCAACACACGCGAGCTGTAGCCCCACTCGTTGTCGTACCACGACACAAGCTTCACAAAGTCGTCCGTTAGGGCAATACCAGCCTCCGCATCAAAGATCGATGAGCGCGAGTCGCCAATAAAGTCGCTCGAAACAACAGCTTCCTCGGTGTATCCGAGAATGCCCTTCATTTCGTTCTCAGAGGCCGACTTGATTGCAGCCTTGATCTCGTCGTACGACGCAGGGTTTACCAGACGAGCAGTCAGATCCACCACAGACACATCAACCGTAGGCACACGGAACGACATGCCAGTCAGCTTGCCGTTCAGGCTAGGAATCACCTTGCCCACAGCCTTGGCAGCACCAGTAGAGCTCGGGATGATGTTGAAGCAAGCACCACGGCCACCACGCCAGTCCTTGCTCGACGGACCGTCCACCGTCTTCTGCGTCGCAGTCACGGCGTGCACCGTCGTCATCAGACCCTCCTTGATGCCGAACTTGTCATTCACCACCTTGGCCAAAGGCGCCAGACAGTTTGTCGTGCACGAAGCATTCGACACCACGTGCATATTCTTCTCGTACAGCTCATGGTTGACGCCCATCACGAACATCGGCGCATCGCCCGACGGAGCCGAGATCACAACCTTTTCTACACCATTCTTCAAGTGCACCGATGCAGCGTCGATGGACGTAAAGGCACCAGTAGACTCGACGACGTACTGCACCTGTTCCTCACCCCACTTAATGTTGGCCGGGTTCATCTCGTTGAACACACGGATGGGTTTACCGTTCACAAAAATATGCTTCTCGTCGTGCGAGATCTTACCATCGAAGCGGCCGTGAACTGTGTCATATTTAAGCATGTATTCCATGTACTTAATGGCGATGAACGGGTCGTTCACGGCTACAACGTTGATATTAGGGTTCTTGTCTGCGGCACGCAGCACCAGACGGCCTATACGACCAAAACCATTTATTGCGACGTTAACCATGGTGCTTATTAGATACTTGCCTATGACCTAATGACGTCTGTTTCGTAATTCGTGGGCCACCAATTAAAGTTATTTACCGTGCTCCCTATAGAAGTTATAACTCTAATTTTCGATAACTTGTCGAAGGTTAAAAATTGTCGTACTATACATTGGGAAAATCAATTAACTAAAAAGAACTAAATAGTGGACAAAGGACATCCATCCAGCCTCCAGCTGAGCATCGGCAGCTCTGTTCACGGCTTGATCAACATCGTCTTGGGCAACCAGGACGCCAGCATTACCATTGCGAGGGCCCTCCTCCGCTTGTTGATGCGGAGCAACAGGTACGCTGGATTGTAGACCGCATTGTGGATCACGAGGACCCTCCACAACCAGTACTGCAGTCGGCTCATGAGAAGCGCGCGGTTCCATCCGCGTGCAGGTACCGAGTACGTTAGCTTGGATTCCGTCCCGAGCAGGATACATGGGAACCACGTTCCTTACTCCTTCGTGACGTTCCAGATGTGGTTCAGTCGTATGAAGCCACGAAGTCGGGCTATTCCAAGGCGTACGCGCACGCGTACGCTCTCGTGACAAACTAGAACAGTAAGGAGATCCACGTCGACGAGAACGAGAACGATGACGCGAACGAGAACGATGCCGTGAACGAGAACGTCGTGGTGAATACGTATCATGACGATCGCGAGGCGAGAATCGCGAAGCAGGACGGGCAGGCGAACGTGTCGCTGCCCTGCGCTGATTATTTTGCGGAGATTGATTTCGCTGTCGCGAGTGGTGCTGCCAGCGAGGCGCACCACGAATAACTGCACTCCCCCGTTCGCTCAGACTTCGCTCATACTTTGCAATCCAACTTCGTTCGTGTTCGCTGAGTGGACACTCAGCGATGTGTCGTCGCCATTCGTCATGAGTTGGGCGTGGAGTCGAGTCACAAGACTGGAATTCTTCATTGAAATGAAGAAGCAGATGCGGTCCTCATTCCAAGCATCCTCACACACTCTTTCGCGTAGCGCGCCGATGGAGTGATTGGCGCGAAGCTCTTCTTGATTGGCGAGCCATAATTGGAAGCTGCTACCATCCTCGAGCATCCGAGGATGAAGGCACACCAAAAACGTTGTAGAGCTTCATGCTCGATTCCATCAAGACCTTTCCCGCGCAGTTTACGAAAACGGCGGAAGTAGTCTCGCATCGTGTTCAGTGATTCCGGAGCGTGAGCTCCGGACAAGTCGTACAGTAACCAAAGTATGAGTTGCCGCGCCATAATGCTGGTTGTTGCACTCCCGCTGACGTTCCTTGGGAGTGCTACAGGATTTGGTGTTGGGTCTCTGGACATTGCTTGTTCGTTTGTGAGCGATGAGGTTTCGATAGTTGAGCACTCACGGTTGGTGAGTGCTGTCTTGAGAAGGGGGTGATGTAATGGGCTACATTACACACATAGTTAATACAAATAAACAATTACTTGTGTAGACAGGTTCTGGGCCCTAATAGCGGGCACATCGTGGCTAATTATTGGTTTATTATTGGGGCTTAAAGTCCCAATATGGACCAATGATAAATCAACCTGAATTTGTGTGGTTCCCGAAAGGCGGGAACACTGTCGTATTTATTACGACTAAAATCTTCGTAGCTAGTACGAATTTAAACCAAAAAAAATCGGAGTTAATTTTACTTAATACCTACTACTTGGGCTTGAGTCTTCCTCAAGCGCGCGTGTAAGCTAGTGACAGTACGTTCTAGCCCCGTTACGCCAGATACGGTATTGGTGGTAGACGAATCGGACCGGTTGGATTTTGATGAGGCTCTATTGATAGAAGACAGTTGGTTTGCGGAACTGAAAGATGACGAATACGAAGTGAAAAAACTCTCGACAGACGTATGGGAAGGAAAACGCGGTACGGACGGATCCAGTGTGAATACCTGGTACAATGGAAGGATATCCTGACCCGTCGTGGGTGGATGAGGTGGACCTCAACTGCGGAAAATTGCTTAGGTGATATGAGCGCAGGAAGGATACTCGGAGCCGATTTGAGGCAATGCAGAGTAGTGGGAAAAGTTCATCTTGGAAAGGCCAAGATGATGCGAGAAGGAGGCGGTATTTGTTATACATTAACAAAGGGTCAAGTAACTATATTCGAGAGTGCGGCAGCGCAAAAGAGATTGCGAAGTATTGTGAGACCCCGAATGCCGAGGGCCCAGAGCCCAGGGTACAAGGCCTAGAGTACAAGCTCAAAGAAAAGGAGTGTGAAGTTACGGGGAAGAACATTGAAGCAGAAAAAGTATTACGAATACGTGGGAAGCTGACTGGCTAAGTATTTTGCGTATCATTGGTCGTGTGAAATTTGCCAGAGAGACGAGGGACCTGGAAGGCGGGGTGTTCCTAAATGTTCTTGCGATCGAGCACGCGCCAGGGTACAGTGTCGTCTGCTTTATGCAAATCCTCCAAAAAACTCAACTGAGGATCCTCCTTGGTGACAATCGGGTACCAAACGGTCAGCTGACGGGTCGGAATCATGGGCTGGAAGTAGGGGTCAAGAAGAACGTCCAGGTCAAAGTGACCGGCCTTCATCCCTCCAAGACCTTCTCAAGCACTTCCACCCAAGCCCTCGCGGCATTGGCCCGCAGGATCTTCCTCGCATTGAAAAGCCGAGAGGCGTATCGGCTCTTCGTACGAAGTTCGGCAGAGAGAGGAAGTCGGTGTCGGTTTTCCCATAAACTCTGGCGTGACGCGTCGACGTAAGCATCATGGAACTTCACGAGGTCGCTAATCCAGCCGGACACTGAGAAAGAAATAGGATTTACGGTCACGACCCCCTGGGCCCAAGGACGCGAGTCCATCAAAGTTGAAGTTGAGAGTCCCTTATGAGGCCTTCGCTCCAGACTGAGAGTTCGAGACTTCTGGTCATCAGAAGCACCCATCCAAGATAGTGGAAGCGATACCTTGGACCAAAGATCCTTTGGCGTCAGCTGGGTGATAATGAGGGCCTCTACCTGGGAAACTGAACAGGGTGCAACGTCTTCCACGGCGAACGTGCTGGGTTTTGCATAACCAGGAATGGAGGAGCCCTGGAGGTTATGGTCTGGAGTATCATCACGGGCGAGACCCTTGCCGGCGGACCCTTGGATGTTGGTGCAGGATATTTGCTGGCTGGACCCTTGCTGCTGGGACCCTTGGATGGTGGTGCGGGACCCTTGGTGGCTGCTGGGATCCTCGGATGGTAGTACGGGACCCTTGCCGGCGGGGCCCTTGCTGTTAAGATCCTTGGATAGTGAAGCGGGAACCTTGCTGGCGGTACCCTTGCGGCGGGGACCTTTAGGCGCCGAAGTATCCACCCTTGCTAGCGGGACCTTTGGCCGGTGACTTCCTCTTGGCGTTGCTATACTCGTCACTCTCAGTTTCAGATTACTGTGGTGGAGTGGGTTCTTAAAATTGTATGATGAGACCCCAAACCACTCACTGTGCCGGACTGCCGACTGTCGGAGGGGGTACCCCGATGCCGCGTATGAACCTTCTCTCACCTTGTGTACCCGTCGGCTGGCGGGTTGCACTCTTCGGAGGACTTGGTGACGATGTAGATGTCTGCCTTGAGGGAGGTAGACCTGGGGGGCCTCGAGTGGATATGCTTCACTCGGTGGGCCGGTAGGTGGCCACTCGATCGACCTTGTCGAGAGTGGACTTAGAGCCAAATTCTTCAGGGAGCTTGTCGTCCCTGGCCTTTTCCTTCTTGTTTCAGGGGTATTAACCACCTGACCTTTACGTTGCTCCCGGACCTTGAGGTGAGGGAGACCGCTTCCGATAGCGGGTCTTGGGGGGTGTTGCTACTCGAACGAGCTCACAGGCCAAATATATCCTGGAGCTCTATTCGCACTTGAACTTCGCTACACAACTGTCTTCGACGGGGGGCCAAAATTCATCCCTTCCCGGAACAGTGAGTAGCTTAGAGCAAGTTCTTCTTGGGTGACGGAGTCGTGCCACGTGGGGTTCAGCTCGCACTTGGCTCGGACCACACGCCTGTCTTCAACGGGGGGGGCCAAATATATCCCTTCCCCGGAACAGGCGTGTGGCCAGACTAGAGTTCCTTTACAGCGCGACGAAGACTTGCCAAGTAGATCGCAAATTGAGTAGTATTTAATATAGTCCTATCCTTTTAACTCCTTTACTCTATCCTTTCCTGAGCTCGGATTCCTTGCGTCGACTGGTCTGATCCTTGTATTAACTGGTCAGGAGTAGCTGAACCCCGAGGGGCCGAGGTCGACCAATGAGGGACCGGGTCGACCAATGAGGGACCCAGGTCGACCTATGAGGGACACGGGTCTACCAACGAGGGGCCGGGTCGACCGACGAGGGACCCAGGTCGACCAATGAGGGACCGGGTCGACCGATGAGGGACCGGGTCGACCAATGACGGACTCAGGTCTACCAACGAGGGACCGGGTCGACCGATGAGGGACCAGCTCGACCGACGAGGGACCCAAGTCTACCGACGAGGGACCGGGTCGACCAATGAGGGACCGGGTCTACCAATGAGGGACCGGGTCGACCGATGAGAGACTGGGTCTACCGACGAGGGGCCGGGTCGACCGATGAGGGACCAGGTCGACCGACGAGGGACCCAAGTCTACCGACGAGGGACCGGGTCGACCAATGAGGGACCGGGTCTACCAATGAGGGACCGGGTCGACCGACAAAGGACCCAGGTCTACCGACGAGGGGCCATGGCCAACCATCCAAGGAGCTTTCTATTGGCTGAAAATTCAACCAATCAGAAACCTGGATTTTCGTTGGTTGTCCACGCGTCACCGTTTCGTGAGCTTGCTGTTTTTGCTCCGCGCTCCTCGCTCGGGACTTCAGCAGCGCCGCACCTGTCGGTCCCAGTGGCATCCTGGTTACATAGCTAGTAGCAGATGAACTTTGCGACGAGTGCTAAGCCGTGACTTGTACAGTAGAACTTGGGTCGTTTTGAGCGGTAGTCACTTGCGCCCCTAGTCTTCCTCCGGTCACAATCCCGTCCTGCGGTCCTTGACGCGCTTGAAAAATCTTGCCATTGCCGCGTCGATAAGGTCTACCGGGCTTCCCTCCTCCTGTACGGCGACTTGAGAACGCGCATGTCTTCACCACGTCAATCACGTAGGTCGTTCTTCTTGTCCTTGTTAGGTAGTCCGTGGCCAACCTGGGTCACTCCAGCTGTGGTTTTAATCTTCGATACAATTGAGCTGCATTCTTGAGTGACCCAGGTCTATCGAAGATGGAACGAGGTTTACCAAAACGGGACCGAGGTCGACCAACGAGGGACCCAGGTCTACCAACGAGGGGCGAGGTCGACCGATGAGGGACCCAGGTCTACCGATGAGGGGCCGAGGTCGACCAATGAGAGACCGGGTCGACCGACGAGGGACCATGACCAACCATCCAAGGAGCTTTCTATTGGCTGAAAATTCAACCAACCAGAAACCTGGATTTTCGTTGGTCGTCCACGCGTCACCGTTTCGTGAGCTCGCTGTTCCTGCTTCGCGCCCCTTGCTCGGAACTTCAGCAGCGCCTCCCCTGTCGGTCCCAGTAGCCTCCCAGTAGCCTCCTAGTGACTGATCCAGTCGAAGAAGATCCTGGTGACCATGGAGCTGCTGCTGTATCGGCAGGTGATGCGATAGACATTGCTTCGCCCCTGGGTGGACAGCGGCTCCATACATTTGAGGGTAGACCGCGATGTCTTGAAGCGTCATCTGGCTGTCCCTGGGCCGTGATCGTGTGTTTGTCGTCAGAGGTAGGTGTCCCTTTGCTGGCGTGGTACCGACGAGGGTCGACAGACGTTTGTGTATATTCTCTAACGTCGTTTGTGACTCTGTCGAATCCTAGGGAAAGCAGGTCGTCCGGATCGAAAAGTCCTGCGACCATGTTCGCTTCACGAAGCATGGTGACCAGCGCTGTGATCGCGTCCGTGACGGAGTGCAGCCGTGGCAGGGTCGACACCGGCCCAGTGATTTGACCCAGCTGCCGGATCTCCAGAATCTTTGCGAAGGGGTCGCTCTCCAGGAACGCGTTCAGCTTGCGTTGGTGATAGGCCCTCGTGACATCAGCGTCTGTCCATGACGCCAGTCCTGCCTTCTCGGGGCCTATCGACTTGGTGTTTCCGGGTGCCTTCATCCGGAACTTCGTCGGCTTGGACTGCGCGATCTTTGTTTTTTTGTTTTTCGGGGACCTTAGCCTCTCGGTTTTCACCGTCGGCTGATGGTCCTCTGGATCATGATAGGCGTCATGACCCAAGGTGTCCTCTACGAGGACATAGGGAGGGTATTTAGGTTTTTCTTCAATGAATTCAACCTCGACCATGTTGACCGGGCCCCTCCCAAGGCCCGGTCGGTCCTTCGATCCTTTGTTTGTTTCTTCTTGAGTCACTGGCGATCGGTCTTCCAGCGACTCTTCGGTCTTGTGCTCCTTCTTGACTTGAACATCTTTATCGTCTTGGGACTCGCGGTGAAATCCCGCGTCTTCCGAAGATCCGGGCACGCGCACCATTGTGGTGGAGTGGGTTCTCAAAATTGTATGATGAGACCCCAAACCACTCACTGTGCCGGACTGCCGACTGTCGGAGGGGGTACCCCGATGCCGCGTATGAACCTTCTCTCACCTTGTGTACCCGTCGGCTGGCGGGTTGCACTCTTCGGAGGACTTGGTGACGATGTAGATGTCTGCCTTGAGGGAGGTAGACCTGGGGGGCCTCGAGTGGATATGCTTCACTCGGTGGGCCGGTAGGTGGCCACTCGATCGACCTTGTCGAGAGTGGACTTAGAGCCAAATTCTTCAGGGAGCTTGTCGTCCCTGGCCTTTTCCTTCTTGTTTCAGGGGTATTAACCACCTGACCTTTACGTTGCTCCCGGACCTTGAGGTGAGGGAGACCGCTTCCGATAGCGGGTCTTGGGGGGTGTTGCTACTCGAACGAGCTCACAGGCCAAATATATCCTGGAGCTCTATTCGCACTTGAACTTCGCTACACAACTGTCTTCGACGGGGGGCCAAAATTCATCCCTTCCCGGAACAGTGAGTAGCTTAGAGCAAGTTCTTCTTGGGTGACGGAGTCGTGCCACGTGGGGTTCAGCTCGCACTTGGCTCGGACCACACGCCTGTCTTCAACGGGGGGGGGGGCCAAATATATCCCTTCCCCGGAACAGGCGTGTGGCCAGACTAGAGTTCCTTTACAGCGCGACGAAGACTTGCCAAGTAGATCGCAAATTGAGTAGTATTTAATATAGTCCTATCCTTTTAACTCCTTTACTCTATCCTTTCCTGAGCTCGGATTCCTTGCGTCGACTGGTCTGATCCTTGTATTAACTGGTCAGGAGTAGCTGAACCCCGAGGGGCCGAGGTCGACCAATGAGGGACCGGGTCTACCAACGAGGGGCCGGGTCGACCGACGAGGGACCCAGGTCGACCAATGAGGGACCGGGTCGACCGATGAGGGACCGGGTCGACCGACGAGGGACCCAGGTCTTCCGATGAGGGACCGGGTCGACCGACGAGGGACCCAGGTCTTCCGATGAGGGACCGGGTCGACCGCTGATGGACCGGGTCTACCGACGAGGAGTCGAGGTCGACCGATGAGGGACCCAGGTCTACCGATGAGGGACCTGTTCGACCAATGAGGGACCGAGTCGACCAATGAGGGCCATGGTCGACTCCCTTCGCTACCGGTTAAACAGTACCCTGGTAATGAACTCTCCTTTGTTTGTCTTTCACGTTCTCATCCAACTGTCGCTTCACTCCGAGGTTCCCTTTATCTCCGGTCCCTTCTCTCTGGTGCGTGGTCCCTTCTTCCTAGTCCACGGCCCCTTTTCCCTTCAATCCAACTGGCCCCTGGATTCTTCACAATTTAGGAAAGCACTTTACCACATTACGGACCAACATTTCCAAGAACTCGTCTGAGTACGCTGTTCGAGCCTTCTTTTTCCTTGACGACCTAGAAGCTGCGTGGGAGGTACGAGGTGATGTATAATTCGAGGATCGAGCGGGAGTCTTGGACTTGGCCTTATTTGACAGGTCTATGACCTCTGGGCCGAACTTTGCAGTAGAGGGTACGGGGCCGGAGCGGCGACTGGAAGCCCGCGACCTGGCCATTGCGGCGAACAACGAGTCGTCTCTACTGTTATTCTCTGCCACATATGACCCCGGAGGATGGTTGGCTTTCCGCTTCTTCGACTTAAGAGGGGACCGAGCCTTGGCTGAAGGCGACCATGATCTTTTCACCGTTCTGGGGCTCCGGGCTTTGGTAGCGGACAGATTCGATTTCGCCGCAGTGCCTCGAGCCACCGTCAGCTGCTTCTGCAGCTGGTCTCGTTCCCGGAGGGGGGGGGGTTTTACGCGACTCTTGTAGTTGGCAACCTCTCTCTGGAGTACCGACACTTGTTTTCGACAGTGCTCGAGGACTGCGAAGTGCGTCCAACTTGGACTCCAGTGACTTAATCTCGGCCGCAGAACGTTTTACAGCCTTGTTGTACTGGTCCTTCTAGTACTTGATCTGGAATTTGGACTCTTCCACTTCCTAAAATTGTCGACCTGTTGGGCGAGTGCATGCCGGTACTCGACGATAGCCAACTGGTCTACTTCATGCTCGTGGACCAAATTCCGGACCCAAGACTGTATCCGGGGCGCATGGGCCACCTCGAATTCCGTGATGTCGTCTACGCGACGCTGTAATTCCGCGGTCCGGCGTTCCATCTGGTAGGCTCGTTGGAGGGCCCTGTGTTCCTCAGCGAGGGTCTCCATGGACTGGGCCCGTTCCACCGCGACACGTAAAACTTCTTAAGCTTGAGATACCTCCAGATAAATGGGGGGATCCCCAATAAGTTCTACGGTCGGAGCGACCTCGTCAGGTTCAGGTCCAGGAAGCGCGGGAAAAGGCCAACGGTCAGGTGCTTGGGACCCGGCGAAAAAAATACGAGAAGTCACTAGCGGATACAAGACTTGTGAGATGGTGAACGCAACCCATTAAACGCCACAGGGTCACTTACTGTTAACTCAAAGAGTCTGGACAAGGATGCACGGGATCTTGCCGCTGTGGTGGAGTGGGATTCGCAAAATTGCTGATGCGACTCCAACTCTCCACTGGCACCCGGACGACCGACTAACGGAGGGGGTACCCCGATTCCGTGTATATAGCCCTCCTAACCTTGTGTACCCGTCGGTAGGGCGGGTTGCTCTCTTCTCGGTGGACTTGAGCCGATGTTGAACTTTATTGTGTTAGGGATAGGTGGGGGGGGGGGCGATCGAATGGAATTCCTCACACGATCGCAGTTGTTCTTGGGGTGCTCTGTTTGAGTCGCCCTGATCTCTCTTGAGATCGCCTTATCCAACTGGTTGATACTTGATACGCTTGCCTTCTGACCACTTGAGCCGTCTCTCGATCTTGTATCTGGACTTCTTAGTCCTCTGCGTCCAATCGCAGATTGAGTTGTTTTGTTGAGAATTCTTGCAATCCCTGGCCAAACAATCCAGGGATATGACTTGCGTGGTATGTAGACTTCCTTGAGACGTCGGGAGGCCAAATATCCTGCCCGGGATAGAGAAGTCGACACGTGGACTTAGAAGCAAATTGAACTCTGTTAATGTTAACCAATCAAATACCAAAACCTATGATCTTTACTATCTGTAGCTCAGGATCTATTGCCACGTATCGCCCTTTCGGAAAAATCAGATCTTGTAATGTGGTCCACTCCAATATCGCCGCGATCTGGATCGCTACCTCGCTTGGATCGAATACCATTATAGTATCGGATCGCGTATAAATAGTTAGTATCTTATTTTAGTATCGGATCGCGGTACTAATAATTAGTATCGGATCGCGGTCCGCCGGATCACGACTTGTCCTCTTCACCGTTTCTCGGGTCATGTGAGATGGTCCATCTATATGACGTGTCATGTCCACCTCATTCCAGTCTTCCAAAGCAACGTAATCCACACCAGACCGTCTTCCACATACTTGGATGTACCAATCCTCCTTCTTAGCGATCGCGTTCACGCGGATCGCCATCGAAAAATACCGGAGATCGCAATTGCGTAATTTCTAGGCCATAGTTAACTCCACATAGAACTGCAAACTCCATCATTCACTGTTTTCCATACCATTTGCCATCACCTCAAAACTTCTTCTGAGGGATCGCGATTCATCAATATTGGCCATTTCGGACTTAACCGAAAATACGCGATCACACTTTGCCAAATTCACTCCTTCGCTTCGCCACAATCGTCCCCTGCACCGATAGCCCACATACAGTGTTGGCCTAACTGTGCACTGTCTCGCTTCACTCTTCTCGTCACTTCGTCCCCTATGGCCAGATTTACACCCGAAAACGATCGCCACCCCCAAACTGGTGTGCTCGTCACGCGCGATCTAACGATAAATTCCTTTACCGGATCGCGTATACTGCTCCCGTCTACCCGGATAATCCTTCCTCCCGTTACGGATCGTCAAAACGCGATTTCGTTGGTTTCTTCATTGTATGACCGCCTAGAAGCCCAAGATACCATCGTGGAAAGCTATCACGCCATGGAAAATGTTTGCAGGAGCAGGAATTTCGTGGAAATCAGCTGGAGACGGAACTCAATTCGTATCACGAGTTGGTGCCTCGGCTGTGCACATTCGTCTTGCGTCGAGATGAAGAGTTGCGTCAACAACTTGACGCCGCTCTCCACATGGCCGAAGGTCTCGACGAAGAACTGAACCAGCTAACGGATCAGTCTCAGGAGATCGCCGATCTGAAGAATGCTTTGTTTCGAGCCAATGCAGAGAAACATCGCCTGCAAGATAAATTCCGCCGTGAGGCGGCCAATCTTCAGCAAACTCTGGAAGGAAAATTCCGGCAGCAGATCGCGTCCCTCCAACAGCAACTGGACTCCATCCTCGCACAGCGTAATACGGCAGACAGTGCTTTGGCCGCTGAATTTCGACGCATGAAAAGCAAGGCGCCCAAGTACAAGAAAGCTCGCTCTCAGGCCCAGCAAGCCGCGAAACAACTGCAAGAGACACTGAGCGCGCTCGAGCTTGATCATGATCGCCTCCTGAGTACGAGTATTCGGAACGACGCAGCTTTGGGTCGACTTCGTACCGAAGTTGCATATCGAGAGGCAGAGCGCGATCTGGCTATCCAGGATCGAGATTTACTTCGTTCGCATCTGGCAGAATTGGCTACGGGCTTACTTCCTTCTCCGACTAGCCTTCTCGCGCTGTCCAATTTCTCGTCACCCAATCGCAAACGTGCGTCATCTTCACCGACTCTGGACGTCCCCTGTAAACGTCCCCGCAGCGCTTCCGGTACTTCTGCTCAATCTGCGACCTCGGAGCGATCTGGCATTCCACCGCGATCTGGTACTTCGACGCGATCTGGTGGTACCCTGACGCGATCTGGTGGTACCCTGACGCGATCTGATACTTCAGCGCGATCTGGTACTTCAGCGCGATCTGGTACTCCACCGCGATCTGGTACTACGACGCGATCTGGTAATTCGACGCAATCTGGTACTCCGGCGCGATCTGATACTTCAGCGCGATCTGGCACTCCACCGCGATCTGGTACTTCAGCGCGATCTGGCACTCCACCGCGATCTGGTAATTTAACGCAATCTGGTACCCCACCGCGATCTGGTACTCCAACGCGATCTGGTACTCCGGCGCGAATTGGTTCCTTAAATCGGTCTGCCAAGTCGGTGCGATCCGTTATTACAGCGCGACCCAATGTTTCGTCGAAAGCTAAAAGGAAACGCAAAACGTGTCCCTCGCCTTCGCCTGATTCTGAGTATGACGGATGGTCTTCCGATCCCGAAGACGCTACACTTGCTGCTCTATCCGGATCGCGTTCAACCGCGAGGCGTCGCAACACCATGACGAAACTCTCTGGCAACACTGGATCGTCTCAGTCCCCTATCATAATTCACAATGGTAGCCCACCCTCCAAAAAATCACCAGTCTCGAGTCCTGCTACGCCCCCTAGCCTTACGACCAAGATTTCTAAGGTCGACCTTTTCGGCGAACCTTCTAGCGACTCGGACGGGAAGATTAGCGTTTTCAGTGACATTCGTGAAGATATAAACCCGTTGCTCACTCCCGCTCAATACGCCGATCTGCCGGATCTCCAAAAATCACGTGATGCATGGATCCCAGGATATCGTGAGCGAAAGCCCCGATCGTCGACTCAGATTGCTCCATGGTCCGCCCGACGGGTCAGTATAACCAGTGTTGCCGAATTGGGAGTGGAGTTCTTCTATCGACACTTGTACCGACCGAGAGGGTATATCTTCACCCCTCAAGCCAATCCCAAATCTCTTCTTGATTTTGAGTAGATTCCCCGACTGATCACCCCGGCACAAGTTACTGCGCTTTACGATCAGAAACAGTGGAACGTCACTCGTCGACCGATTACTCCCATCTCTTTCCCGCTGACCGGTTGGTTCAAAGATCTGGCGGACATTTACCTGGAATATGAAGATCGACATAGGCAAGCCTTGTGGGAGGCAACCCACTTCCTGTATATCTCCCGCGAACTTCGGAAGGAGTATCCAGAGCTGGCGCAATTTTGTCAGCAACGCAAGCAGCGTCGATCGAGATCTGGACCCCCCTGGTAAACTTTTCTTCGCGTTATTCTTTTAGGGATGATCGAAGGACACTGCGATCTGAACATTTTGTTGGATCCTTACTTCCTTCACTTTCCCAGTGTACGCAGAAGTGCGACCTTGGTATACTGGTCTGGAGTGTGAGAAGAAGAATATTCCTAACCTGGCTATCGCGCTCTCAATGTTGGACTCTGCCGAGCCGTGGAGAAATCAGTATCAAACTTCGATTGAAGATCACCCGGGATCGCTGATCCCTCGTCTGGCCGGTAAGTTTTTTCCAAAGTAACTTTTCGCGATCCGATCTGGAGTAGCACTTCGCGATCCGATTTCATTTCTTCAGCATTCAATACAGTTTCACTGTTTTCGTTTCATTCTTTTGGTCGTTCTTGCAATTGTCTTCTTGTTTTGGGCCTTTTCAGCCGTGATCTGGTCTTTCAGACCTTCGATCGACACTCATATTCACATATATCCTAGTTCCCCCAGATATACAACCATTTTGTACAGCCATTTCCACTCTCCATAAGCGAAATAACCAATTCACTAATCTTCAGCTTTTTACTCTTCATGAGACTGCATAACTTCGAAACGATTACGACAAACCTGTTCGCGCTCCAATTCTTGCAACAATGCTCCACAATTCAGATCAGCCTCATCAACCCACGATGGATCGGTATAACCCTTCCAGTAAACCTTAAATTTACGATGTACCCGACCAGAACGAGTTTTTTTACCGGATCGCATATCTTCAATATTCTCCACTTCGAACTCGTTATCCCCAAGTTGCCGCTCTTAGCTATCCTCCGGCAGAAGTGCCTCGTCAATATCAAAACGATCTTCTTCTTCCACCTTCAGCAACTGCTTCGGGCGGTCGGGGAATACTTTTACACATTTCAGCTTGGATATATGCACGATCGGGAATACTCGATACGGCGTGCCAGCGATCTCCAGGCGAACAGCGTGATCACCACACACTTCACTCACTCGAAAAGGTCCATGCCACATATGTGCTAATTTTGAGCAAATCCTTCCTTCACTCGATCTAGGTATAACCAAACTTGGGTACCAGGCTTAATCTTGTGAGGTTGTAAATCTTCATTATTCTGATCCGCTCGAGTCTGGATAGCCATTTTAAGTCGCTCGTTGACTACATCTCGGGTCTCGCTGATAGTGTCGTTGCACATGATATCGCCATCTCATGGTTCCCGATCTCGTGGCTGAGTACTTCCCAGTGGCAACGTAGCTTACAACGTAGATCGAGGATCCCATCCGTGGATCAAGTAAAAAGGCGTGTCCCCACGAACTCGATCTTGTGCAGTATTTATCGCGAATGTCAGCCGCTCAGCATACTCGTCCCAATCTTGTTGATTGACGTCAGAGACATACATCTTTAATGCACGAGTCAGAGTTTGCACCATACGTTCCGCAGTTTCATTCGCTTGAGGGCGATATGCCATCGTTGCCCTTTGCTTTTGCCCAATAAGTCGATGAACGCACGGAAAAAATCAGACATAAATGTAGGTTTCCGATCTTGTCGTATCGCTTCACTCGCACCGAATCGTCGAAAGACACACTCCTCGTAATTATCGGCGATCGTCTGAGCTGTTCTAGATTTGCTCGCCTTGGCAACCACATAGCCCGAAAATAAATCGACCCAGACCAATAATTTAGTGTTGCCTTAAAAAAGATCGAGGCAGCGATGAAATATGATCCATGGCAATAATCTGGAACGGATAAGTAGCTTGTAAATTTTCCGGCGACTCTCCATTAATAACAGGACGTCCTTTTCCAGTCTCGCAGTCAGTGCATTCGCTCACATATCGCTGTACACTGCGATACAAGCCTATCCAATGAAAACGAGATATGATCCGCTGATACGTCCTACCGATTCCCTGGTGCTCTCCTTCCAAAATGGCATGGTAGTTGTGCAGAAAAATCTTGCTGAAGAGTTTCTATAACCACCAAACGAGCGAGATAATCGCGATCTTCCAAATTTCTCACAGCTATCGGGCAAAAAAATAGAAGATCGCTTTCATCCACTTCGTAATTACTTGCAATCTTGGCGCATGACTTCGCTTCTTCCATACTGAGATTCGTTATATCACCAATTAGAAAAATCTTTAGGTTAGTGATCCAACATTTCTCATCTTGAGCATGTCGTATACGTTCACTTCGCATTTGCTGCACAAATTTTTCTTGCAACATCTCGGGTGGTTGACGTCTTCTCCTAGTTGATCTCGTAATCGCAGCAACTTTAACCACCGATTAGGTCTGCTTCGACTTCAATAACTCATCCAGTCTATTAAGGGTAATGAGATCTTGGCGATCTCCGTCCGAAGTGATGACCACACCTTGTTCCTTCTGCAAAGAAGTCTTCGCCAGTCGATCTGCACTTTGGTTCCAGTCGCGCTTCATATGTAAGAGCTCATGGATCTTCCATAATCAAAGCTTCTCCATTGCCTTCTGTCTCAACAACTGCAGTCCCAAAGCTTTGCAATCGATTTCACCCCGCATCTGTCGGATCACTAGGCTGGAGTCGCCACGAATGTTAATTCGTCCCCTAGTCTGATTCTCCAACAGATCAAAACCTAATAGTAAACCCTGATATTCGGCTTCGTTCACTGTTAAGTCCGTTGCATATGCCGATGCAGCAGCCACAATAGTCCACTCAGGAAGTTTCCATATTATCGCACTGTATGATCCACCCTTTCGCTTGGTTCGTGCCGATCCATCGAAACTGACGACCAAGAGACTTTCATCTTCTTCCACCGTAAGCGGTGGCATACTTAGAGTTTGCCTTGGCTGTTTCCGGGGAGCGATCGCAATCAACACTTCATCGGCTTCTTCACGGGGAGTCAAACTTGCAGCCAGGAGACCAAGTATTTAATCTTCGACCTTTTCACATTTCTTAATCTACAACGTCCAAGTCGATAATAATGCGGCCCACCTACCTAGCCTGCCATTGAGACCGGAGGATAGCACCAACCAGGCCATCGTCGAGAAACGCGTAAGAACTTTAATCTCTCGCGAGACTAGCATGCAATAACATAAATCCAAAATCCGAAGTAAAGCTAGTATCTCCTCCTCAACCATTCCGTAATTGGTCTTATTCGGCTTCAGCGTTCGGCTTGTAAACGTAACTGGCCAGTATATGCCATCATACTCCTGCAACAAAGCTGCTGAAACTGCCCATTTACTCGCATATACGACAATTACCGGAGGCCGATCTGGATCGAAGTGTTTGAGGATAGGGGTAATAGCGATCTTGGCTTTCAACGTGGTAAATGCGATCATCGCTTTTTCCCATCGAGTCCGTCCTTCTGGATCTGGATCGTCCCCAATATCGAACTTTTGATCTGAATCATTCCTGTTTGCGACAGTCGAATCCAATGCATTCATCTTATCAAAACAGCGAAATTCGTGGAAATCTGCTTCCCTTAATTCATATAGCACTGACGCATAAATCGCAAAGTCTTCGACAAATCGACTATAGTAATTCAAGCTTCCCAGAAACGATTGCATCGATCGCAACGTTTTTGGGAACGGAATGTTCAACAGCCATCCCAAATCCTTTGGATGAGCTTCTATTCCTGCAAGTGAGACTTGATGACCCAGGTAATTCACCTTTCGTCGTCCCCAAAAACTCTTAGCGAGACTGATCGACAAATTCCATTTATTGCATACTTCTAACAATCGCTTTACCTTATCATATAAGGAGGCCCACGATGTTGCTGGAATCAATATGTCATCAATATATGAACTTCGGCCGAGAACAGATGGCTTCTGGCTAGTATCCGGTTCGCCTTCTGTGAATACATCAACCAGCTTTGGCGATCTCGTTACCATATCAGTGAAGTCGACTGATCCTGTAGCAATTGCATTCGGATCCGTACCGATCTTGAGGTATCCATACAGTGCAATATCAATTAGACGTTGGTAAATCTGTGGAGCGTTTTTTAGCCCGAACGGCATTCGTAACCAATCAAACAAGCCTGATGGCGTGATAAAAGCAGAAATCATTCTTGCTCGCTCGGTCATTTCCACGACCCAAAATCCACTGGCCATATGCAACGAACAATACCACATAGCTTTATCCATGTCTTGCAATAATTCGCTAATCAGCGGCATAGGATACACCATCAATCTCGTGAGTTGATTCACCCGCCGATAGTCAATACATAACCGAATGTCGACACCATTCTTTTTTATAATTACCACAATCGGCGAAGCCCATGCTGATGTCGACGGCTGGATAATCCTGGCTGATAGTAATCCTTTGATTAGGTCAGCTAACTTCTCGAGAAATTTGGGAGCGACCGGTCGTACTCGTTGTGCGATCGGGTGTGCTCCACCAACATCGATATCACATACTGCCCCTCGAGATGCAGGAGGAAGCGCATTTCCTTTGCCAATGAGTAAGTGTCGGCTCGCCCAAATCATATGCCGTAGACCTTCTTGGTCCTATGTTAGAGGAACTCCCGGATCGCCCACTTGGATATCATCAATCGTAACTTCTTCGGTGGATGACACAATCTCAGGCAAGACAGCCATATGCTGATCCACATCTTCGGCATACAATTCACCACTCTCGTGATAATACATCAAGTCTTCAGGCTTCATCTTTACACTTCCTCCGTCTAGATTATATTCGTCGTTGATAATCGTAGTATCACTATTTTGCTCTTATTCTCGCAGATCGCGATCCAGATCGGCCAGATCGCGGTCATCAACTACCGGATCGGCCAAATCGCGGTCATCGCGATCCAGATCGGCCAAATCGCGGTCATCAACTACTGGATCAGCCAGATCGCGGTCATTAGTTGCCAGATCGGGGTCATTGATTGCCAAGTACGCCAGATCTCGGTCATTAATTGTCAGATCGCGCTCCACACATTCCTGTGTGTAGTTATTGTGAGTGTAATTTTTTTCACCCACGGTTCTTGCACGTGATCGACATTTGACATCCCTTTGATCACATTGATCACCCATGGAGATTTCGCTAGTTGTTCACTTTCATCTTCGATCAACAGACCTTCCACATTGTTGCCACCGACTTCTCTTATCGCATCGCATTCTTCATTGAATCGTGTCGTGAGTTTCACCGTTTCCATGGTCCTTTATCTGCTTCCTCTTTTGAGCGTGTTAAGATCCTCTTTGGTGTAGGGTATGAAGGATGATCCACTAGCGGTCCGGTAAATTCTTCCGGTGGTTCTTCTTCTCGATCCGTTGTCGCTTCGAACGCTAATGTCTCCCATTCGTTATACCGACGCGATTCCACCGAAACTACTGTAACAGGCTAAGGACCCGTTACCGTCTTACACTAAAAGGGCGTTGAGGAAGCGCTCTTAATTAACTTGTAAACATAATTCTGTTTAACTGTTTTGTTTAGTTTTGATTCGCAGTAAGTGCGAATATGTTCCCTAGCTCATGGGAACCACTCAATATAGAAGTCAATTTATTATTGGCTAATTATTGGGTCTGGCACCCCAATAATAAACCAATTATTAAATGACGCGCAGTATCCGCTAATCGGATACTGCCCTATGCCTACTTATGTAATTATGTATTATCCCTATAACTACTCATGTAATAGGTTGCCCCATTACATCACCCCCTCTTTAAGTTGCACTTACCTCAACGTAAGCGCGAATCGCAGAAATTTTCTTCTCGACCAACGGCGTAACTCCGAACCTGCTCAGTTAGACTTAACTGAGCAGCATGGACACTAGGCGCCCACGAAACAATGTCTTTGACAGCCAGAACTGGGAACACCAAGCGATAATCCGTAGAGAGCAGTCGCCGCAGGTCATGGATGGGGAGTTGAAACCGTGGTGCTTGTATGGTCTTGAAGGTGATGTCGAACCCGAGCCACTGGAGGTCATGAAGGACCTTTTCACGCGATACCGTACAGTGAGAGGCAAGGCGACGAACAACGCATATACCGACGATGCGTTGCAGAGGTCTTGGTGTGCATTCATCAGGCGCTGGAACGCGAGCCGACGTGAAGGAAAGTCCTTCACGTCCTGGTTAGACGGTCGCGAGGGAAAGCGTGATAGACACGCTATTGGCGACCTGCTCCGGCGCATCTGTCGTATGACTTGTGACGAGTATCACCTTTGTTACGTCCACATTCGTGAGGGATGTCCAACGTGCAACGTGGGCAGATCGCGACCGGTCCGGCAGGAATGGGACGACTTAGTGTGTGCGCGAGACATGCCCGACCATATTCGTCCATGAATTGCCCGTTATGAGAGAAGCCTTTCGGAGCTCCAGGTGTCCGAGCTACGGCGATTGAGAACGCGTCCTTACGATCGCCGACGGCATTCACGTAGCCGAGGTCGTCAACCGTATCATCCATATGCTCCCGAGCCTCGTAATAGGTCTCGGTCTCGGAGTCGCTCGGGAGGTCGTCGCGGTTTCGTTGCTCGCGAGCATTACGGCTCGCAAGATCGGGGATGGAACCGTCAGCGTCGGTCGCGATCACCGTCTTTCTACGGGACTCGTAGTCCTCGACCACGTCCGGGACATCTTGGGACAGCGTACTCGATGGCTCCCATGTATCGTCCGCCGGGCAATCTCCCAACCAGCGAACCCTGTAATGTTTCTCGACATGCTTCTTCATGGGCGCCGAGTTATTACTCGGCGCCTAGGGATTGTGGTCCTCGTGATCGACAATAAGGTCGACAATCCAGCGTCGCGCACCCGATGCATCGACTAATAGAGGAGGAGCATCACGAAGGAAGGCCTCTGGCGATGAGCGCCGATTCTCGTAATCGGGCGCCTGTACAGTCGAATGATGAGCTGCGCCTACTCCGCGCTGAAGCTGAGGAGTCGAAGAATGCCCTACTTGATGCTTGCGAGATGGCTGAGAGAGCTCAAGATCGTGCGGATGCTGCGACTGAGGCTGCTGAGCGGACTCGACGTGAGCAGCTGGTACTGGTTGAGCGCCTACGTCAACTTGAGACGACTGCGTTCGGAGGGCCCCAGCAGATCGAGTCTGCACGCGTTCAGGCAGGACTTGGTCCCAGTCGTCGTCAACGTCGTCGTCAAGGGATGTCGTATATTGAGACGGCACAGAAGAGCGGGGAAGATTCGAAGGGAGATCCGCCGGCAGGTAAGCCTTGAGGCGCCCGACGTAGAACGTCGGGTGCAAACGCATAGATGTAGGTATGTCTAGCGTGTAAGCGGCACCATGTACCTTAACAACCCGAAATGGGCCAATATATCTTGGCGCTAACTTTTTAGCGCCCAAATTCGTCACTGAGGTGTTCGGTAATCCACTTGTTGATAACAATACTCTTTCACCTTCTCGAAATATCAACATATTCTTTCGACCTCTTCTGTCTGCATTCTCCTTTTGCTTGTCGACTGCCTCTTGTAATGCATCACGCACAAAACGCGTGATTCCTTGTCGTAATAGTAGAAATTCGGTTACTGCAGCCGAACTTACAGGCGACGTATTCTATTTTGGGGCAAAATTAGCAACGGAAGACGCGATGGAAAGCATCGCGTCAGGAGTCGATATGCCGTTGGCCACAAAATTACCAGTAGTAGGTGCATCGGCAGCAACCTTATGCGCATCGTAAACACTCAGCAATAGTTTCGGCGCAATTCCATCCGTAGATACTCCCCCACCAAGCTTGGAGACAGGGTGTTCTGAAGCTGAGAGAGCAAGCAGCGCCGGAACGCGAGGATGCCTTGCGTTGTTAACGAAAAAGGGCGTCAACCCGGTTGACGCATGGACAGCATTGTTGATTGCAAACTCTACAAGTGAAAGAAATGAACTCCATGATGAGAACGATGTTGCATAACTGCGCAAGACATCTTCGAGCACTCTGTTCACACGCTCCGTTTGCCCATCCGTCTCTGGATGGGCCGCCGTAGACATAAGCAACCGCGTGCCTAATAGTTGGAATAAGTCGGCCCAGAAAGCCGAAGTGAAACGCGGGTCACGGTCCGAAACAATAGATTCTGGCAAGCCGTGATGCCTAAAGATAAGATCAATGAAGATCTTCGCTATCGTCTCCGCCGTAATGTTGGCGGAGACCGGAGCAAAATGCACCATTTTGCTGAATCGATCCACTAGAACCAATACGCCTGTGCGTTTCTGTTCATCCGGTGGAAGGCCAAAGATAAAATCCATGCTGACCGAGCGCCAGGCTTCCGGAGCAATCGGAAGCGGACGCAATGGGGCTTGTGAAGACGGCGCAGGCTTCACACGCTGACAGGTTTCACAGGAGCGCACCCATTTCTGGATGTATTTATACATTCGCGGCCAGAAACATACGCGAGAAATAGCTGCAAACGTCTTTTCGCGACCCAGGTGTCCGCCAGCTGGGCTGTCGTGAAATTCATGAACCAATCGGGCTCGAAGGTCGTCATCAACAGGGATGACGACACGTGGGGAATCAAAGACGTCCATCGTGTACGTCAGCAACGGACCGTCGAGCGCGTAACGCTTGATGTTGTCGCGTGTTTGTTTCGTCAACTTCGCGAGTAATTTTTCGCTCGGGTCCCTGAGATAGTTGATGATTCCTGCAAAGAAGGAATCATTCGCGTAGGATTCAGCGATCTGAGTTTGGATCGAAAGCACGGGGGTCGAAATCATCGCATTAAGTCCCAGTTCAATACAACACACACAGATATCTTCGTCGTCATCAACATACTCCGTTTGATGACCCATATCACGCCGAGGATCGTAATCAGGACGACGAGAAAGCGCATCGGCGAGAATGTTATTCTTGCCAGGCTTGTAATGCACCACAAAATTATACTCGGCAAAAAATGATAACCACCGTGCCATACGCTGGGACAAGTGAGGACTCTTGACGGCGGTACGCAATGATGCGTGATCTGTGTAGATAGAAAACATCTTTTCGCCGAGCAAATATACTCTAAACTTGATTAGCGCGTAACGCATAGCCAAAAGTTCCTTGTCGTGTACCGGATAATTTTTCTCGGCAGGTTTCATCTGTCGTGATTGAAAACTCACGACGCGCTCTCGACCCTCGTCATCAAATTACATGAGGGCACATCCTATAGCGAAATTGCTCGCGTCACACACGACGTGGAATGGCTTAGAGTCATCAGGTAACATCAGCACCGGTGCCTCGGACAAGCTCTTCTTTACGGAGTCGAAGGCAGATTGATGTTCTGCCGTCCATAACCATACTGCATCTTTCTTGAGCAAAGTCGATAATGGCTGAATTAGCTCAGCATAGTTCTTCGTATACTTATGCAAGTAATTCGCCAGACCGAGCCATTGACGTAATTCAGTTTGGTTCCTGGGCGTTGGCCAGGAACAGATCGATGAGATCTTCTCAGGATCAGCGCGGACACCTTCCTTGCTGACGTAGCAACCGAGTACTGGAATCTCGGGAGCGCAGAAGACACATTTCTTCCAATTCGCATATAATTTATTCTCTCGCATAACTTGAAACACCTGCTTCAAGTGTCGAAGGTGTACCTCCGTAGCGCTAAGCTTTTGCTCAGCGCGGCTGTGAACGAAAATGTCGTCAAAGTATCTCGGTGCAAAGTCGCGAAGTGGGCGAAGTACTTGTGTCACCATCCGATTGAACGTAGCTGGAGCATTCTTAAGGCCTTGTGGCATGACTAGCCACTCCCAAAGCATCCCGCTTGGGGTTCTGACCGCAGTGAACGGAATGTCACTGTACTCATTAGGAACTGATAGAAACCGTCTGTCAGATCTATGGCGCTGTAGATCTCGCTCCCGGACATGGTATTCAATACCATGTCTTTTCGAGGGATAGGCGTTTGAGCCGGGATCGTGGCGTCATTCAGCTTGTTGAAGGGGTGAACAATGCGCCAACCGCCGGTGGATTTCTTCACACAGAAAGTCGGACTCGAATGTGGCAAGATACTCTCGCGGACATGGCCAGCCTTGCGGCGACCCTCGAAAAATTCATCAATAGCGATGACTTGGTCGCGTGGTAACGGCCACTGCCGTGTCACGCAATATTTCGATCCTGGCACGAGATCTATCTCGTGCCGCACACCACAATCCGCCGGAAGCTCAGCAGGAATTTTCTCCGGAAAAATATCGGCGTACTCACGGGCGATATCGTATACTGTAATGGGCTACATTACATAGTATTAATATGAATAAACAATTACATATGTAGGCAGGTGCTGGGCCCGAATAGCGGGTACAGCTTGGTAATTTATTATTGGTTTATTATTGGGCCTAAAGTCCCCAATATGGACCAATGATAAATCAACCTGAATTTGTGTAGTTCCCGAAAGGCGGGAACACTGTCGTATTTATTACGACTAAAATCTTCGTAATTAGTACGAATTAAAACCAAAATAAAAATCAGAGTTAAATTTACTTAATACCTAATACTCGGGCTTGAGTCTTCCTCAAGCGCACGTGTAAGCTAGTGACGGTACGTTCTAGCCCCGTTACACCTGGTAGCACTTTGTAGTCCTTCCTATGCCCGAGTTTGGGATGAGCGAATCGTCGTACTTTGACGCTCCAGATTTATTTCTGGAGCACGCGACCTTCCCCCATCTTACTGGTGTTGAGTGGGATGCCCTTAATCGCCTCGCGGCGATATCGGGAGAGGCATTCGTCGCGTCGTTGATGAGATCAGCGACCCCTGACGCGCAACGTCTCGCCATACATGAGTTTATGGCACGCGAGCTCGCCGAATCCAACCGGCGAGGCTTAACTCCCTCGCGCCCTTCACGTAATGAGGCCGTGAAGATGGAAACCTCCTCCTACTCTGGAGAAGGTAAGGACCGGTTGTCGCTGAATCGGTGGTTCTGTGGTGAAGTGGTTTCCTAAATTGTGAAGAATCTAGGGTCCAGTTGGATTGAAGGGAAAAGGGGCCGTGGACTAGGGAGAAGGGACCACGCACTTGAGAGAAGGGACCGGAGATAATGGGAACCTCGGAGTGAAGCGACCGTTGGCTGAGAATTTGGAAGACAAACAAAAGAGAGGTCATTACCAGGGTACTGTTTAACCGGTACCGAAGGGAGTCGACCATGGCCCTCATTGGTCGACCCGGACCATCATTGGTCGAACAGGTCCCTCATCGGTAGACCTGGGTCCCTCTCGGTAGACCTCGGCCCCTCGTCGGTAGACCCAGTCTCTCATCGGTCGACCCGGTCCCTCATTGATAGACCCGGTCCCTCATTGGTCGACCCGGTCCCTCGTCGGTAGACTTGGGTCCCTCGTCGGTCGACCTGGTCCCTCATCGGTCGACCCGGCCCCTCGTCGGTAGACCCAGTCTCTCATCGGTCGACCCGGTCCCTCATTGGTAGACCCGGTCCCTCATTGGTCGACCCGGTCCCTCGTCGGTAGACTTGGGTCCCTCGTCGGTCGAGCTGGTCCCTCATCGGTCGACCCGGTCCCTCGTTGGTAGACCTGAGTCCGTCATTGGTCGACCCGGTCCTTCGTTGGTAGACCTGAGTCCCTCATTGGTCGACCCGGTCCCTCGTTGGTAGACCTGGGTCCCTCATTGGTCGACCCGGTCCCTCGCTGGTAGACCTGGGTCCCTCATTGGTCGACCTGGGTCCCTCATTGGTCGACCTCGGCCCCTCGGGGTTCAGCCACTCCTGACCAGTTAATACAAGGATCAGACCAGTCGACGCAAGGAATCAGAGCTTCAGGCAAGGATAGAGTAAAGGAGGTAAAAGGATAGGACTATATTAAATACTACTCAATGTGCGATCTACGTGGCACGACTCCGTCACCCAAGAAGGACTTGTTCTAAGTTACTCACTGTTCCGGGAAGGGATATATTTTGGCCCCCCGTCGAAGACAGTTGTGTAGCGAAGTTCAAGTGCGAATAGAGCTCCAGGATATATTTGGCCTGTGAGCTCGTTCGAGTAGCAACACCCCCCAAGACCCGCTATCGGAAGCGGTCTCCCTCACCTCAAGGTCCGGGAGCAACGTAAAGGTCAGGTGGTTAATACCCCTGAAACAAGAAGGAAAAGGCCAGGGACGACAAGCTCCCTGAAGAATTTGGCTCTAAGTCCACTCTCGACAAGGTCGATCGAGTGGCCACCTACCGGCCCACCGAGTGAAGCATATCCACTCGAGGCCCCCCAGGTCTACCTCCCTCAAGGCAGACATCTACATCGTCACCAAGTCCTCCGAAGAGTGCAACCCGCCAGCCGACGGGTACACAAGGTGAGAGAAGGTTCATACGCGGCATCGGGGTACCCCCTCCGACAGTCGGCAGTCCGGCACAGTGAGTGGTTTGGGGTCTCATCATACAATTTTGAGAACCCACTCCACCACAGTTCCGAGAAGTTGATATCGCCATCGCCTCAAGACTTCTTGAGGCTCCACAGGCGAAGGTCAACTTTCTTCTTTCCCGCCTCACCGGGAAGGCCAAGGAGTGGGCCCTTGGTAAACTCGTTGTGGACGAGCACGCATTCCCCACCTTGGATACCATCCAGGACGATCTCCGTCTTGCCTTCGAGCCACCACAAGAGGAGAAACTGGTGCGATCAAGATTCCTGTCGATGCGACAGGGTAAAATGGCGATGCGCGACTACGTACAGATGGCTAGGCATCTGGCGTCGTGTATTATCACGCACCCCATGGACATGTACACGCAGGTGAATGTCTTTGTGGATGGTATGCGTGAGGGGCAGACCCGCTTATCGCTGGAGCGCGCCGAGCCTGCCACATTGGAGGAGGCATTTGCCATCGCACTCCGTGAAGACTTTAGGGCCACAAAGGCATATGCCAAACCCTCGGTCGTCAGCGTTCCCCGGCCTTCTGGTCCAGAACCTATGGAGATCGACGTTATTGAGTCGTCGGGTGAACGGCGACGTGTCTTTCATCATAAAGGTGACGCTCGCACCGGGCGTCCAATGGTTTGCTTTCGTTGTCGCAAGCCAGGAAATCGCGCGGCAGAGTGCCGTGCGCCAGCCCCATTATCAGTGCAAGTAGTGGACGCCCATCATGAGGGTGCTGTACCGGCCGCCCATCATGAGGGTGCTGTACCGGCCGCACGTCCAAAAACGGTCGGGACCAGTAGGTGCAGGGCGCCCTACTGGTTTGAACGGAGGTCCGGGTCCCCCGGTGGCAGCCCAACCTTCCAGTCCTCCTGCGCTACGCGCACGGTTAAATGCCACCACTACGAGTGGTGATTCACGTCTGATTATTGTCAGTTTACATGTCGCCGGCGTCCGGCGACCTCTGCGAGCACTCCTGGACTCAGGAGCAACAAACAATTTCTTTCGTGAATCTTGTTTGTCGATGCTGCCTTCCAGCATTCAGGTCCGTGAGGGACCTGGCCAAGTCGTCGTCAAGTTGGCTGACGGGAAACCACACCGCGTATCGCGGCGCGAAGTGTCGTTGCCGTATACGTTTGATGGCTTTCGCAGTAATGATGATTTCTTGGTGATCGCGATGAATTATGCATTCGATTGCATACTGGGCATGCCATGGTTGGCACGTTATAAGCCCCAGATCGACTGGTTAGCCAGATCAGTGAGACGTCGACGCAAGTTCGATGTCAGTGAAGTGTTTACCCATCTCTTGGTATCTCCAAGTGACTGGCCGAACGTCGCAGTCGTGGATCGTGATTCCACGACGTTGGCGGTGCACAGAGCGATCGTTGGCCCTCTCTGCACTGCTTGTGCTGTTCTTCGAGACACAAGTGACAGTGACTCCTCGCTACAGAGCGAAGAGGACGACGAGGACGACGCGGTCGAACAGGGGTTCCCGCGCGTCATTAATGCGGTTGAACAGGGGTTCCCGCACGTGAATGCAGTGGTTGAACCGGGGTTCCCATCTGCACCTATTGTGGTCGAGCAGGGGCTCCCACAAGAGCATTGTGGCGACGAGCAAGAGCTCGCCAGCGAGTGTGACGTGGACGGACAGGAGTCCCCACGCGAGAGCATGATGGTCGAACCGGGGTTCCCATCATCACCCACTGTGGTCGAACCGAGGTTCCCACATTGGCATATTGTGGTTGAGCAGAGGCTCCTACACGAGTACAACGTGGACGGACAGGAGTCCCCACGCGAGAGCATGATGGTCGAACCGGGGTTCCCATCATCACCCACTGTGGTCGAACCTAGGTTCCCACATGGGCATACTGTGGTTGAGCAGGGGCTCCCACACGGGTTTACGGCGGCCGAGCAGGAGCTCCCGCATCAAGTGTCGACGGTCGAGTTTGGGGTACTCCCGTCCAGTGTTTCCGGCATCTTGGATGACGACATCCAGTGCCTAGAGGGGGGTGATGGTTTATCACCTGACTGCGGTTCTCCAGCTTCGAGTAGTGACTCGAAGCACGATGGGGACAACAGCACCGAGAATTTAGCGTTGGGATGTGTCCACGCTATCGTGTACGTGGAAGGGAGTCCACAAAGGCGCCAATATATCGAGGTCTAGAGTCCTCCTCGTAATGCGTCTTCCATTACAAGTCTTCCAGGGCTTTCCTGAAAGCATTTACTACGTGACCTTAAGGGAGGCACTGTGGAACAAGTGTGTCTAATCACCAACGAGGTGGTTACCGTGGCAAACGAGGAGCATATGGCGCGTCCTCGAAGCGCTGAGCCGAAGTCTGCGCGTGAAGAAAGGTTTGCATCACAGTCATGGGAGGCCCTGCGAGAGTCTGGTAACCCCGTCTACGACATTGCTCGTGAATATGCAGACGTGTTCCCGGACAAGATCCCGGCTGAACTTCCTGCGGACCGCGGTGTTCGGCACGAGATTGATCTCGTGCCAGGGTCGAAGTATTGTGTGACACGGCATGCCTCGAGATCAAGTCGAAGCTATTGACGCATTCTTTGAAGGCCGCCTCAAAGCGGGTCATGTGCGGGAGAGTATCTCACCACATTCGAGTCCAACCTTCTGCGTTAAGAAGACTACGGGAGGCTGGCGGATAGTGCATGCGCTCAATAAGTTGAATGATGCCACTATTCCTGCGCAAACGCCAATTCCCAGGAAGGACATGGTGCTGAATTCCATGTCAGGTAGTGTCATCTTCAGTGCCATCGACTTGACCGATGGCTTTTACCAGATTTTGATGCGCCCGAGCATATCCCACTCACCGCGGTGAGCACCCCGAGTGGCATGTTATGGGAGTGGCTGGTAATGCCACAAGGGTTGAAGAACGCTCCGGCCACTTTCAATCGCATAATGTCTCAAGTGTTGAGACCTCTTCGGAACTTTGCCCCTAGTTATTTTGACGATATCTTCGTCCGTAGTCGCGCCGAGGGCAACCTCAACGATGTCCAAGTTCACCTTCAACACCTGAAGCAAGTGTTTCAAGTTATGCGAGACAACAAGTTGTACGCGAATCTCAAGAAGTGTGTCTTTTGTGCACCAGAGATTCCGGTGTTAGGTTGCTATGTGAGTAAATCGGGAGTTCGAGCTGATCCAGAGAAGGTGTCGTCCATCTGTTCTTGGCCCACGCCCAAGAACCCTACGGAGTTGCGCCAGTGGCTCGGCTTGGCTAATTATTGCACAAGTATACGAAGGATTATGCTGGTTCTATCCAGCCTTTGTCGTCACTCTTGAAGAAAGACGCCACGTGGTTGTGGCGTCCCGAGCACCAAGCAGCCTTCGAAGCAGTAAAAAAGAGCCTAGCGTCAGCGCCAGTCCTGTTCCTACCAGACGATTCCAAGCCGTTCCACGTGGTTTGCGACGCCAGTGATTTTGCAATCGGTTTTGCCCTCATGCAATTTGATGATGAGGGCCGCGAACGAGTCGTGAGCTATCAGTCGCGACAGATGAAGTCAGCTGAGAAGAACTCTCCGGTTCACGACAAGGAGTTATTAGCGATGCGCTATGCACTCATCAAGTTTCGCGTGCATCTCCTTGGTGAACGTACATTTGCTTTATATACCGATCAGGCATCGCTGCGCACAGCGATGAAGAGCCCACACTTGTCCCAACGGATGGCACGATGGCTCTCATTCTTCTCTGAGTACAACTTCGTCGTGCATTACAAGCCAGGCAAGACTAATATTCTCTCTGATGCTCTGTCACGACGTCCCGACTACGATCCTCGGACTACTCTGAGTCGTTAGGCTACTGATGACGAGGACGATGATGACCGATGTGCATTGTGTGTATCGCTGAACTTAACTCGGGTTACACCCGAGCCGTGTTTATTCGATGAGATCGTCGCAGCGTACAAGGGTGACTCAGATTATGCAGACATTATCGAGTATCTGCGTGCTCCCAGCGATGCTGCACTGGGAGCATTATCCCGTACCAAGCGCGACCATATTCATCGATACAGTTTAGACGGCGATTTGCTTCTGTATAGCATCGACCAATTCGATTCTCCTCGCACGGTGATTGCCAACGACATGGATTTGCGTGCAAGAATCATTCACGAGTATCACGATGCTCCTGCTGGCGGCCATTTAGGCCGCGAAAAGACTTTCGCGGCTGTGTCTCGAGACTTCTTCTGGCCCCACATGTATAAGTGGGTACGCAACTGGATCTGAACGTGCGAAATATGCCAGCGTGTGAAGCCATCTCCATCGTCACAGACTCCCTTGCGATCGTTGCCAATTGCAGCAGAGGCCTGGAGATCAGTTTCGATGGACTTTATCTTCGGGCTTGCGCCCGATAGCCAAGCTCGAACGGGCATCTTGGTCTTTGTTGACAGATTCAGCAAGATGACACATCTCGTGCCTGTTCACGCTAAGGTCACCGCGGTAGAGACCGCGGCGCACTTCATCAACGCGGTGTTCCGTCATCATGGCCTTCCAGAAAACATTGTTTCGGACCGTGATCCGCGATTTACGTCCGCATTTTGGACATCACTTTTCGAACTCCTCGGGACAAAACTGCTGATGTCGACGGCAGCCCATCCGGAAACGGATGGGCAGACCGAGCGCGTGAACCGAGTCCTCGAAGATGTTCTTCGGAGTTATGCTACGTCATTTACAAGTTGGAGTGCATTTTTACCACTCGCTGAGTTCGCACTCAACAACGCCGTACACGCGTCAACAGGGTTGACGCCATTTTTTGTGAATTCGGCTCGTCACCCTCGTGTTCCTACTGTCCTGGCCGTGGGGCGACCCACAACACCTAGTGGCTCCACTCTGGGGGGGATAAAGGTGATAAACAAGGATCGAGTGCAGCTCACGGTATTTTGAGCGCGAATGCAGTAACACGATCCAAGGCAAAGACGGCCACTTTGAAGCCATCAGACGTGGCGTCCCCATTAGCTCGATGGACTGTGCAGACATTGATTGACCCGTCTTCGGGTCAGCGTTCCCCTACTGCCAACTACGCGCCGATTGAGTCGGCGCGACATGGCCGTGTCGGAATTCATACTCCAACGTCAAGCCATCACCCAGTTTGTACGCGACGCACTACAAACTGCTGTAGACCAACAGAAGGAGAACGCTTACAAACATGGAAGAAAGAACATGAGCAAGTTTGAGAAAGGTGACCGTGTATTATTATCTACGGAAGGTTTAAGGGATTCTGCGGTCACTAATCTGGGCGCGAGTAAACTCGCGCCACGCTTCATCGGTCCATTCAAGGTTCTGAAGGCAATTGGCGACGCTTATACACTCGACATCCCCCCTTCACTGCGACTCCACCCGACATTCTATGTCGGGCGGCTGAAGGAATACCGTCCGGCTACGCTTCACGGTTTGGCTCCGACGCCGGCTTCAGGGGTTCGTAAGTCGAACGGCCTTCCCGTCGTGCTCGACGCGCCGATGACATGGGGCAGGGTCTCGATCCCGTCTGAACCTGACCAAGCATCTGGCGCTCCAGAATCCTTATCCGCTCGAGCAGTTCACGGTTCGACTGCCGGGTCTCACTCGAAGTCTTCTCCGCCTGGGCAGCACGTTCACTGGCAGCCTCAGCCTCCAGCCGAGCATCGGCAGCTATATTCACGGCCTGATCAACATCGTCCTGAGCAACCAGGACGCCATCTCTACCACCGCGAGGGCCCTCCTCCGCTTGTTGATGCGGAGGGACAGGTGCGCTGGATTGTAGACCGATTGTGGATCACGAGGACCCTCCACAACCTTTACTGCAGTCGGCTCATGAGAAGCGTGCGGTTCCATCCGCGTGCAGGTACCGAGTACGTTGGCTTGGATTCCCTCCCGAGCAGGATACATGGGAACCACGTTCCTCGCTCCTTCGTGACGTTCCAGATGTGGTTCTGTCGTATGAAGCCACGAAGTCGGACTATTCCAAGGCGGGCGAGCACGCGAACGCTCTCGTGACAAACGAGAGCGGTAAGGAGATTCACGTTGTCGGAAACGGGAACGATGACGCGAACGAGAACGATGTCGCGAACGCAAACGATGTCGCGAACGAGATCGATGCCGTGATCGAGAATGTCGCGGTGAATACATATCACGATTGCGAGGCGAGAATCGCGCAACTGGACGGGCAGGCGAACGTGTCGCTGCCCTGCGTTGATGATACCGCGGAGATCGACTCCGCTGTCGCGAGTGGTGCCGCCAGCGGGGCGCACCACGAATAACTGCGCTTCTCCGTTCGCCCAGACTTCGCTCATACTTCGCAATCCAACTTCGTTCGCGATCACTGAGTGGACACTCAGCGATTTGTCGTCGCCATTCGTCATGAGTTGGGCGTGGAGTCGAGTCACAAGATTGGCATCCTTCATTGACATGGACGAAGCAGAGACGGTCCTCATTCCAAGCATCCTCACACACTCTTTCGCGTAGCGCGCCGATGGAGTGATCGGCGCGAAGCTCCTCTCAATTGGCGAGCCATAACTGAAAACTGCTACCATCTTCAAGCATCCTCACACACTCTTTCGCGTAGCGCGCCGATGGAGTGATCGGCGCGAAGCTCCTCTCGATTGGCGAGCCATAATTGAAAACTGCTACCATCTTCAAGCATCCGATTCCAACGTTGGATGAAGGCGCACCAAGAACGTTGTAGAGCTTCATGCTCGATTCCATCAAGACCTTTCCCGCGCAGTTTACGAAATCGGCGGAAGTAGTCCCGCATCATGTCCAGTGAGTCCGGAGCGTGAGCTCCGGACAAGTCGTACAGCGACCAAGGTATGAGCTGCCGCGCCATGATGTTGGTTGATGCACTCCCGCTGACGTTCCTTGGGAGTGCTGCTGGACTGGGTGTTGGGTCTCCGGACATTGCTTGTTCGTTTGTAGGCGAAGGGTTTTCGACAGTTGAGCGCTCACGGTTGGTGAGCGCTGTCATGAGAAGGGGGTGATGTAATGGGCTACATTACACACATAGTTAATACAAATAAACAATTACTTGTGTAGACAGGTTCTGGGCCCTAATAGCGGGCACATCGTGGCTAATTATTGGTTTATTATTGGGGCTTAAAGTCCCAATATGGACCAATGATAAATCAACCTGAATTTGTGTAGTTCCCGAAAGGCGGGAACACTGTCGTATTTATTACGACTAAAATCTTCGTAATTAGTACGAATTAAAACCAAAATAAAAATCAGAGTTAAATTTACTTAATACCTAATACTTGGGCTTGAGTCTTCCTCAAGCGCACGTGTAAGCTAGTGACGGTACGTTCTAGCCCCGATACATATACAGGGTTGCCCGAAGCACGAAGAGCATCCCAAGACTGTGCCGCGAAGCGTTCTTCGCGCGCTGATTTAGGCTCGGCGCTCTTCGGGCGAGCCTCCAGAGAACTTCTTCACTGGCTGCTTCGGTGGCTGAAACGATGCACACTTGCTCGATGTCGCCGGCCTTGAGGTCATGAAGGAAGTCTTTCCATGTAAGGTCTGGAAGAGATGTGATATCTGCAGCAGTGCACGGTGGACTCGCTACATCAATGTAGCGGCCACGATGTGGAGATCCCTCCACATATTCAAGCGCGCATACGGATTCCGTCACTACGGAATCAAATGCATCCGAATTTTGACGTGAATTGCGCCGTCTTGGTGATCGCCGTGCTCCTTTATTGCGTTATCTATTGCGTCTCGAGCCCCTGCTCGAGACTGGCACGTCGCTATCACAAAAGGATGATGTACCTCCCTCTAGACGTGGGAGCTCTGTCTCCACCACGTCGGTCTCATGCGGATCCGTAGTCCGCCCATTCTCGTCAATCAAAAGTGGGAGCTCGTCTTCGACCGCTTCACTTGTTTGCGGGAGCCCCTGCTCGACCGCCTCGATAAATATCGGGAGCCTCTGCTCGTCCGATGTACTTGTACGCGGGAGCCCCTGCTCGACCGACCGCTTCGTTCTGTGGCTCCATCAGTGTAACGGAACATACTGCGCTCAGAGGGCCATCGCTCTCTCTGTGTTGACTAATAGTCGTGGCGAGTTCGTTCACGACCCTGACGTGAGGCCAATCGGATGGAGCGACCAACAAATGAGTAAACACTTCACTGACGTCATAACCGCTTCGTCGTTTGACGGACCGAGATAGCCAATCTATCTTCGGCTGATACCGTGACAGCCACGGTATCCCAAGTATGCAATAAAATGCATAGTTCATCTCGTACAAAAAAAATTCGTCGTTGCTCTAGAAACCGTCGAAAGTGTACGGTAAAACCACTGTTTTACGCGGGACACGTTTTGGTTGTCCATCGGCAAGTTTGACAACGATGTCACCTGAACCTTCTTGAACAATGACAGTCGACGGGAGAAGGGACAAACAGGAAGCACGAAAAAAATTGTTGGAAGCGCCAGAATCCAACAACGCTCGAAGTGGTCGCTTCACTCCAGCGACGATGAGACTGATATAATCAGTTTCGAATCATCGCGCATGGTGGTGGCATTGAAGTGGGTATGAATCACTTTGGGTCTAGGAGCCCGAGCTGCCACCTGAGTATTCGGGGCTCCATTTCTGCCAGTAGGGCGCCCCACGCCTACTGGAACCGCTCGTTTTTTGGCGGGACCACCGACAACACAGCGTCTCCTCGTGAGACAGCTGTGTTCATCGTCACCGGCGCAGGTGCACGACAGACAGCCGCACGATGTCCTGTTTTACCACAGCGAAAACACTTCATCGTGTTAGGATTGCGAATGTCGCGGCTTAATGATTTGCCGCGACCACGAGAGGACTCAATTGCATCAATTTTCATTGGCTCTGGGCCAGACGTCCGGGGATGTGGTGGCGCTGCGTGCAGGTACGACGACGCGACAGTGTAATCCTCACGAAGCGCGAGGGCAAATGCCTCCTCGAGGGACTTTGGCTTAGCACGTGTGAGGCAGTAACGCGTCATGCCCCCTTGCATACCAAAAATAAAGACATGGACTTGTGAAGCCATGTCAATTGGCTGCGTGGTAATGCACGAAGCAAGATGACGTGTCTTCTGCACGTAGTCACGCATCGACAGCTTGCCCTGTCGGAGTGAGAAGAAATCTGCACGCAAGCGAGATTTATCTTGAGGAGGCTCGAAAGCCAGTCGTAAGTCACGCTGGATATCGTCCAGCGTAGGAAACGCCGACTCATCTACGATGAGCTTTCCGAGAGCCCATTCCTTGGCTTTGCCGACAAGACGAGACAACAGGAAATTGACCTTGGACGTCGGAGCTTCAATTAATCTTGACGCTATTGCAATATCCACCTCGCGAAACCAGCGATTGAGGGGGAGACGATCCGGACCATCACCGGAGTACGTTGACGTCTCCATCTTGATAGCATCATGGTGCGAAGTGTGCGAGGATGTCAATACTCGCCGATTCGCTTCGGCGAGCTCGCGCACCATAAAGTCTTGGATGGCGGCACGTTGATCATCAGGCGTCGCTGTGCTCAGCAGCGACGTCACAATAGTTTCGCCAGACACCGCCGCGAGGCGATGTAGTGCCTGCCACTCCACCGAGGTGAGATGTGGAAAATCAGAATGCTCCAGGCGAGACCGCTGGACTCGCCCATGTTCATCTCGAATCTGGTCATTGGAAGGACCAACAAGTGCTACCAGGTGTAACAGGATAAGGACCCGTTACCGTCTTACACTAAAAGGGCGTTGAGGAAGCGCTCTTAATTAACTCGTAAATACAACTATGTTTAACTGTTTTGTTTAGTTTTGATTCGCAGTAAGTGCGAATATGTTCCCTAGCTCATGGGAACCACTCAATATGGAAGTCAATTTATTATTGGCTAATTATTGGGTCTGGCACCCCAATAATAAACCAATAATAAAATGACGCGCAGTATCCGCTAATCGGATACTGCCCTATGCCTACTTATGTAATTATGTATTATCCCTATAACTACTCATGTAATAAGTAGACCCATTACAGAAACATACCCTGGGGACCGAGGTATCATATCAGCGACCTGCCAACAACCTAATGGCGGTCCATGACTTAAAATCACTTCTTGATCGCCGATATTAGCTAGCTGTAGATATCTGATCTGACCCGGTCCCGTAGTTACTGTAGGTACCCACTTCAGATCGCGCCTCACCCAGATCTTGGCTTTAGGAGGAATAACTTCGATCTTCACTTCGGTCGATTTAATCACTGGGATCACCACATATTGATCTGGAATTGTGATCGCTTGTATGGTCGCCCGGTAAGGAGGTCTTCGTCCATTCAGAAGGATCCTGACCTCATCAGGCAAACAAAGTGTTCCATCTACTAAATCCTGGCGTATTCCAGCTGGTACCATGAGATCCATTCCTAGGATCGCGTCTTGACCTACTTAATCTCCTACCCAAGCATCGAAATAATAGACTAGCGATCCATTCAGCGTAATCTTGATTCTTGTACGACCATCCGTCATGTATGTGTTCTCACCAATTCCAACACATTCTTGCCTCTGACTCTCGTCAATGACACATCCAACCTTACGAGCAAAGGTGGTGTCGACGATCGAGACTTCGGCTCCAGAATCGAATAGCGTAGTCGCCTTTTCATTGTTAATCTTGCCCGTTGCCTTGGCTTGCTTGAACCACTTCCCTGGGGTATGATATTTCCAGTATCCCCGTGATTCACCTGGTGCTAAGTCAAGCTCCATTTTTGCAGGCGATCGGACATATTCATCAACTCTTACGACGCTTGATATTGAACGCAGAAATTTTGAATCTTCACATGTATTAGTCGGGTCGATCTGAGTGTTAACACCTTTATCTGTCGATCATCTTTCCTAAAATGCATAAATGCAGAGCCCAGAACGCTCGGCTTGTACCAGATTCCAACCTGGCGAAAGCGTCCTACTTCAACATTTCCTCAGCCTTCGGCGGAAGCATCCCAGCATGCTTGGTTGGGACATACCACTTGCGTATCATGTTGTAGAATTCTTCCATTCGACAATTTCCATTCTCATGGATATCTCCGCAGGCAGAACAGGTGTAAAAACACTTGTCCGACGGATGTCCCTTACGACCACACTTCTGACACGTTAGTCTCTTCCAGCATCCACGATCATCATGTTTCTTCGACCCACAATGGGTACAAGCCTTCTGATTCACCACGCAATGTGGACTGCGATCTTAACCCAAATGGTCCGATCCCGCACGTTGATCACTGAATTTCTTCACGCGATCCGGTACTGTAGCCACACAAAGGTTGCGTCGATCTGTATTGGCGTATGATCCACTAAGGTCCGAGTCTGACTCGCTGCTACTGCCTTCCAGGCGAATTTCTCTCACGGCCCGAGTTGGTTTCGAGGGTGTCGGATTGGAGGCCGACGCAGATCGCTAACGAAATTTGCTTGACACCATTGCACTCGGATACTGTCTTCCTTCCATGCGTTGATATGTTCGAAGAGTCTCTTCCATATCATCGGCGTCTCCAAGGCGTAACAACGTCAACTGCTTAGCCAGATCGCAATCACCAAGTGTACCAATAAAATGTTCCACATGTTCTCGGCGAATTGAGGGCGATCCCTCCCAAATGGGTATTTTTGCTCGGATCGCGGCTACATTCAGCCGATACAAATATTCCAGTGGCGTTTCATCGGATCGCTTCTTCGCATGAAAGTATTGTCACCCGACAGACATACCATATCCACAATACTGGATCATGAAGTTTTCCAACAACGACTTCCAAGAGTTCCGAGTAGATCGACTTAACTGGCTATACCAATTTCGTGCCGGCCTCGTGAGTAAATCACCAAATACTAGACATTTTTCATCATCCGGGGCTTGGTCGCGTAAGAACGCCGACTTGGCCTTGTTGACCCAACTTCTCGCTCGATCTTCATCCTTGTCCCGTCCTGTAAATTCTTTTAGATCTGCGATCTCAGACATTCGAATTCGCTGCGTGACAAGTCCACCATTAGGTAAATCCCCTGCACTTACGACTTGTGGCCGTCTTAGATCCTCCAACCCCAAATCTTCTAAATCGTAATTATTGGATCGCGATTGACGCGATCCGGCCGATTCCATATCGACATCCGAAATGCAAATTTTTGGGGTGTTTGTAGGGATCGCGGATCGACTGGCGATCATGCGAGCTTGATCCTGCTCGTACTTTCTCATGGCAGCTTCAAAATAAGATTGCAATTGACCTGATCCATTCACATTCATGTCTTCAGCTGTGAGTTCCGTCGTCGATTGTTCTCTGGCCTTAATCGGTGCCAGTCGTTCGCGAATATGTGCTGCACCAGCCGGTCCAAGTGACATTCGATGCATATTAATCGAGTCGTCCGACTTCCCTTCGGATTCCGCTGACATATACTGCGAAGATCCAGTATAATATCCTTTTGGTATATCTACAGTCGGCTGGATCGTCTGATCCACCGGATTGCGCTCTCCAGTTAGAGGAACTAGCTTCGAAAAAAGAGATCGCCCTGCTTGGATCACCCGATCATGATCGCATTCCAAGAGCACCTGCGCGTCATAAGCTCCAGCGGTGAATCCAGCATTTTGTATCCATAAGCCGACGTATCGCTTCCAACTGGTTCGGTGTCGGAATGGGATCTGAGATTGGTCCTCGCAGCGATCCAATCAACTTTGGTTTCAAAATCTTTAGAACGGGATCGCTTTAAAACAGATCTTTAAGCGCCTTCCAATAAAAACACCATTCCAGCTGATCCAGTTGCCATCCTTTCGCCTTGTCTTCCTCATGCGCTGGCTTCATGTCGGCATCATCATGATCCGACTCAGGCGCCTTCATCTTCACTCGAGATGGCTTCGAATTCTTCTTCTTCTTCGAATTCGGAGTGGTTTTGGATAAATTTACCTCGGTTTTGACCGTAGGATTTCTATCCAGCGGATCGCGTTGCAAAACGCGATCCGCAGGGGTCCTCGAAAGTACCTGGGGAGGGGGTAGAAGTTTTCCTTCAGATCAATCTCTTGATCTTCCTCCTTGGTTATCTTTTCATCTGCGCCCCTCCCAAAACGCTGATGATCCGGGGATCATTTTTCTTCACACGTATGCGGTGATCCCTTTGCCGCTGACGCTTCAATCCCAGGTTCAATTTTGACCTTTACATCTTCTCTCAGGGACTAACGGTGAAATCCCAAGTCACCAGAAGTTCCGGGCACGCTCACTATTGTGGTGGAGTGGGATTCGCAAATTGCTGATGCGACTCCAACTCTCCACTGGCGCCCGGACGACCGACTAACGGAGGGGGTACCCCGATTCCGTGTATATAGCCCTCCTAACCTTATAAACCCGTCGGTAGGGCGGGTTGCTCTCTTCTCGGTGGACTTGAGCCGATGTTGAACTTTATTGTGTTAGGGATAGGTGGGGGGGGGGGGCGATCGAGTGGAATTCCTCACGCGATCGCAGTTGTTCTTGGGGTGCTCTGTTTGAGTCGCCCTGATCTCTTTTGAGATCGCCTTATCCAACTGGTTGATACTTGATACGCTTGCCTTCTGACCACTTGAGCCGTCTCTCGATCTTGTATCTGGACTTCTTAGTCCTCTGCGTCCAATCGCAGATTGAGTTGTTTTGTTGAGAATTCTTGCAATCCCTGGCCAAACAATCCAGGGATATGACTTGCGTGGTATGTAGACTTCCTTGAGACGGCGGGAGGCCAAATATCCTGCCCGGGATAGAGAAGTCGACACGTGTACTTAGAAGCAAATTGAACTCTGTTAATGTTAACCAATCAAATACCAAAACCTATGATCTTCACTATCTGTAGCTCAGGATCTATTGCCACGTATCGCCCTTTCGGAAAAATCAGATCTTGTAATGTGGTCCACTCCAATATCGCCGCGATCTGGACCGCTACCTCGCTTGGATCGAATACCATTTTAGTATCGGATCGCGGTACTAAATAATTAGTATCGGATCGCGGTAATAATATTTAGTATCAGATCGCGGTACTAATATTTAGTATCAGATCGCGGTACTAAATAATTAGTATCGGATCGTGGTACTAATAATTATTATCGGATCGCGGTACTTATTTTAGTATCAGATCGCGATACTAATAATTAGTATCGGATCGCGGTCCGCCGGATCACGACTTGTCCTCTTCACCGTTTCTCGGGTCATGTGAGATGGTCCATCTATATGACGTGTCATGTCCACCTCATTCCAGTCTTCCAAAGCAACGTAATCCACACCAGACCGTCTTCCACATACTTGGATGTACCAATCCTCCTTCTTAGCGATCGCGTTCACGCGGATCGCCATCGAAAAATACCGGAGATCGCAATTGCGTAATTTCTAGGCCATAGTTAACTCCACATAGAACTGCAAACTCCACCATTCACTGTTTTCCATCCCATTTGCCATCATCTCGAAACCTTTCTGCGAGATCGCGATTCATCAATATTGGCCATTTCGGACTTAACCGAAAATATGCGATCACACTTTGCCAAATTCACTCCTTCGCTTCGCCACACCGCAGTTCGGAAGACCAGCGCGCAGGGTAAGCTGTGGTGAAGTGCCAAGGGATATCAGAGCTTAAAGAAAATGGAAACAGAGAGCAAGAAAGTTTATGGTCACTTTCCCGAGGGAGTGACCACAACACGGCCTCGCAGATTTACAACCTCACACCAGGCCCCAGCTTTATTATGAATATAAGGACCCAGACGTGCAGAGCCAGCACAGGCCCCAGGGTACCATAACACCGGGGTCCGGGGTTCAGGGTCCAGGGTCCAGGGTCCAGGGCCGAGGGTACAGAGCCCAGGGTACAGGGTCCAGGGTACAGGGTACAGGGCCCAGGGTACAGGGTCCAGGGTACCAGGGTCCAATGCCCGAGAATGCAGAAACGGTACATTGAACCCCGAGGATTGCAGAAAGTACAGATACAAAAGGGCCAGTTATTTCCTCCACGTGGCGCTATTCAGAGCAATGGGTAGGGTTAGGCAAGAAAAGCATACAAAGTATAAGATAAGTAAACACATTTATATTGGCTTTACACGTGGCAGCTTCAAGTGACTCCTCTTAGATTCTACGTCGCTCCACCTCTTCCGGGCGGGATACCCTTTGGCCCCCCCGACGTCAGCAGGTGTTAGACGGCTCAAGCTACGCAAGTTAAATCTCAGGATTTTTAGCCTGAGGTTTTAAGTAAGTGTCAATTCACCCACGACCCGCTATCGGAAGCGGCCTCCCTTACCTTACGTTCCGGGAGCAAAGTAAAGGTCAGGTGGTTGATACCCCTGAAACATGAAGGAAAAGGCCAGGGATGACAAGCTCCCTGAAGAACTTGGCTCTAAGTCCACTCTCGACAAGGTCGATCGGGTGGCCACCTCCGGCCCATCGAGTGAAGCACATCCACTCGAGGCCCTCCAGGTCTACCTCCCCCCAGGCAGACGTCTACATCCTCACCAAGTCTTTCAAGAATGCAACCCGCCAGCCGACGGGTACACAAGATGAGATGAAGGTCCATACGCGGCATCGGTTTACCCCCTCCAACAGTCGGCAGTCCGGCACAGTGAGTGGCTTGAGGTCTCATCATACAATTTTGAGAACCCGCTCCACCACAGATAAATGTCACGAATCTTTGACTTAAAGATCTTCCAGTACGGAAATGCATCAGCGTTTGCCATAAATGCAGAGTAAGCCCACTCTGACGTTTTGCCACGCAAATTCGACATGGCATACGACACCATTCTGGTGTCGTCTTCGATATGCTGCGCCATATCGCATTGCTCCTCTGCCAAAAGCCAGTGGACAATCGTATGTGATGCAGTCCCATTAAACTTCGGAGGGTCCATCCGAATGGACCTTGGCTGATTACGCCGGGCAGGAGCGTCTCAACAGTCCTGTTGAGCACCTCGTTCCAATTTTGCTCACGCAAAAGCTCATCCTGAGTCTTATTGATGGACTCAGCCGTGGCTTGGCTGTTTTCCTCGGACGCGTTTCTACGCTGTCCGAGCACAAACGCCTCAAATTGCTCCAACTGAGCAACATGTTGCTCAGAAGGACAATACAAGAGGTTGTTCAGGGCTTGTTCACCAAGTCCCTGCACCAAGTGCTCTGCCACCTCCCTATGATGTTGGGAGAGGTGAGAAAAATCTCCCCAACATATTGAGAGACATCCGTATTCACACGCACGCTCAGAGAGACGGGTCGTGGGAAGGACTACTAGTGCTACCAAGTGTAGACGGGCACTTCGTAAAGAAGCTGCCACGTTTTACGCGGGAACAACTTCAAGCAGCGCGAGGTAGCGGTTATACCGTCTTACCTCCGCGTGCGGTGGTGGTGGTGTTGGTCGGCGCTTAAAAGCGCTGTACCAACCGTTGCCGGTCACTTTGAAGCGAATTGCGCAACGAATGCTAAGAAAAGAGCTGCATTTACGACACGCAGAAGCTTTTTCAGCTTTTCGTGCGCAGTGTGCGATGTTTAGTAGATTCAAGACTGACTTATATTTAATAGAATCTAAACTAATATAAGTTTAACTACTGATTGGTTAAATGTAAAGATTGGATACGCGTCTCTTTACAAGCGTATCCTTACTTGCGAGCTTAATATTACATTTAAGCTCGCTGGTGACGTCTGTTTGAAGCGTCACCATGATGTCCAGTCTCAACTGGCGTCATCCTCGTTGAATGTGAATCCATCCATGGATATCACATTCACGAGGGTGGGTCACAATGATGTGCCACACCCAAGTGAGATTTTAGGCCTGCCCGTTAAGTATTCGATACTTAACGAACCATGTAACTTTTAGCCCATTACAGTGGGTCACGAGGACCCTCCTCGTAAAGTGGCATCGTCGGCTCATTAAACGCGCACGGATCCATCCGAGCGCTAGTACCGTATACACTGATTCGGGTATATTCCGAGCAGATACGTTGGAGCCGCGTTCCTCGCTCTTCGCAAGATTTTAAACGTTGTTTAGGCAAATGAGTTCATGGAGTCAAGTGGCCCCGATGCGAACGCAGGTAAGATTGTTCGTGTGGTGCACGAGAACGGTGGGGCGATCCATGGGGTCGAAAATGGAAACAGTGTCTTAATTCACTATGTCGAGATTGAGAACAATGTTGAGAACGAAGACGTCGTGGTGAATGTGTACCACCACGACTACGAGAACGAGACCTTGACGAGAACTGCGTAACAGGACGGGCAAGCGAGCGTGTCGCCGCCCTGCGCTGATTATTCAGCGGATATTATCTCCGCTGCCGAGATTAAACGACGCCAGCGAAGCGCACCTCGAGTAAACGCAGTCCTCCGTTTGTACAGACTGACCTGTCTTCGACACTTCTTGCTGGCAAAATCCTTGTGGTGGAGACTGAAGGGAAGAAAGCTAGAGACGACTCGTGAGGAATTTGCTAGATTCCATTCAAGTTGACGTTGATCTACGATCGACTCATTGACCACCTTGCTTCCAACTTTTCTCTTCTAGCCACTTTTTCCTACGTCTAGTCTGCTACTTTGTTTTGTTGTGTGGACATATGGATGTGACGAGCTTACTCACGGACATGATGTGGAATCCGATACTTATGCAAAGTCATGAGCATGGCGACATTCACCCTACTGTCAATCCTTTGTCGCTGCTTTCGATCGGATCTACTTGTCATTCCGACTTTCGTTAACTCGTTGCTTTGCTACAGACTTGATGCAAAATAAAGATAAGCACTCGACTTGCCCCGGAACCATCATCTACGAGCTCATTTACTCCCCTGATCAAAACAAGAACTAAATTACTCAATCAGCGATGCTGTCAAGCTGCAGCAACGCGTTCGCAATTAGTGCGGGATGAGGATGATGTCAACTATTTTGCGAACAGGATGAGGAATCAGCTTTCCTTCCTGTGTCTAGCCTTGGGTGACGACTACCAGCTGTGCAAAGATGAGCGACATCAGCAAGGCACGAGCATTTTTTTTCTGTGTCTCGACAAGTGTCTTCCCGGTCTCTTTTCACGGTGTAATTTGGGTGTCAAGTGAAGAGATGCTCATGAACACGTTTGCATCTCTTTGACCTTGGGAAATGTACATTTCCGCTTGGGTCGTGCTACAGACAAATATGATCATCGAGCATTGCTGTAAGGAATACGGCAATACATTACCATTCTTGTGCGGAAACAACTACAAACTTCGACCGATCACAGCTCAAATATTTATTCACAAGAAGCTGGCAAGGCTAAAGAATAAAAAGTAGTTTATCTTTCAAAAAGCACATGGGATAAAACAGGAATAAAACTAGAATACGCGAGCGGCTTGAGCTTTGCATAGAAGCCGACGTCAGAGGGAAACATCAAGCTGCTCACAAAGCGCTGACTTCATAGTCGTCTATTTCGAACTCCTCTGATCGAAGCGTCGCCAGAGCAGGACGTGGCTTAGATGCCAGTGCTGGGGAAGGCATGGTGTTCGTCATGCTTAGTAAAAACTGGACGGTGATACATGCTTTGACGGGGCCGGCGGTATCGTGCGGGCCAGCTTTGGCGACGCGGTGCGTGTCGACTTTGGCGACATGGCGCGGGCTGGCTTTGGAAAAGGAGTGTGGGCTTTTGGTGTCGGCTGCTCGTCGCCTTTCACGAAACTGCCACGAGCGCTGTGGTGACGAGGCACGCCACCCTTACTTGTACTTCGAATGCTTTAGCCTCTTCTTCGTCCATGAAGCGGATGCTGCTAAGCACGTATTTTTTGTCCGTCTTCTCATTTTCAGATTCGAGTTTACAACATCCTCCTCGGTCACAGCCGCGTCAATAGTCACGCCAATGTTCCTTCAGTATCTTCACTTCAATCTCCAAGATGTTCTTTGTGAACTTAAGAAACTCCACAATCCACTGCTCCGAGTAGTGCACAGCATCACCTAGCTTGGCTTCGCTGTTGCTAACTTTGTGGCCGAAACTATTCTGGCAAGCGATCTTCTTCAAAATCTCCTTGAGAGCAGGAATACGCTCCAGCATGTCTTCATCCCGATTAATCTCCTTGCCCTTGTCCTTCTAGTTCTCAGTTTCCTTTCGCTCTTTGCTGCTCGAGTCAAGCCACTTCTCCATGCGCTTGATGTCACGCTCAATGACAATTTTCAGCCAGTCGATACGTCACGCCCCTCCTTCGTTTCTTTTGTCAGCGTTGAACTGCTTCACAAATTAACACACGATCTGCGGTCGTAGTAGTTGCAATTATTGATGAGCTTCTTGGCGGTCTCAAGTTCAGTCTCTTGTGGCAAAATCGGCTTTTCACGCTCAGACCGGTAGTTTCTGACCTTACACACCTCAGCGGGGGATTTCAGGTAATTAGCCTGCATCTGCTTGTAGCTTTCAATCAGCGTAGGCGCACGCTGCTCGATCAGGTCAGCCTCCGAACCGCGCACCTGCGACTCCTTTGCAAGCGAAATCTTATCAGTGGCGCACAGAGCACTGTCCTTGCTCTCCATCCGCTCCATGAAAGCGTTGATTGAGTCAAACTTACCCTCGAGCTGAGTGGAGCATGCTGCAAGCTCCTTCAGCAGAAGGTTCGCCAGCTTCAACAGCTTCAGCCAACCATCAACGCGGCTTCCTGAATGGTGACATCAGGATGGAAAAAGTCGATTGCAAGTCCGTAAGTGCGAGCTCGAGGATGATGCTGCTGTTGCGGCGTTGTAGAAATACGAGCGCACGATTGTTCTGTTGCTTTGTGCTGGCTTCACTTGAGTTGAGGCTTACTGTCAGTGTCTAGCGCTGTTTCTCAATCTCCAAATGTTTTTCCTACATCGTCGTTCTTCGACGCATTTTTCGGCCATTTGAGAGGCAAATACGAGCGCGACGACATAGACCACTGGACGGCAACTCGCTGAAGGTCAGAATGCAACCACCGGTCAATGTAGGTGCTGCTTGGAGTGAGTGTGTCGTGGCTTACAATTGCATTTGCCAATCGATCTCGTGAAACTGCTTACGCCATGCACAAGTCTTCTTTCACGTACTTGATGGCAGTAGCAATAGAACGAGTTGCTCCACATCAATGAATGAAGTTCGTAGACGGTGTTTCCAACCTTAGCTCAAATGCTTGAACTACCTCCGTGCGGGAAGACGTAAAGTTCGACAGAGCGGAACAGGTCTTCCCTACTTTAACAGAAACAGTGCGAAGAACGTCTGTGTCGATCTGCATCTGTTGTATCCATCACGATTGAATTGCAGTGTCGTTTTGACCCTGCCTGATATTGCGGCGCATTGACAGAGGAATGGATGACAAAGCCTTCGAGTGCGGCATGCACTTAACAGGACAAGCTCGAATGAATTAGCAGCTAAAGCTGTTGAGCTCACAATATCCATGAGCTGTCACAGCATTAACAGTTGTCACTTCATGGCTAAGATTGCGGTGCCGGGACACAGTACGGACCAGCATCACATAGACGACGCAGCGTTATCATTTTGCTCTGCCGACACCAGGCGTAGGTACATCGTGAACAACTTTGTTGTGCAGTGTCCTTGGTAGTCCCAACCTTTATTGTAGCGGAGCTGCACAGCTCTTTAGCCAGAGGAAGACTTTCGGCTGGAAGCCTCTTAGTTCGAGAGAACTAAATAGAGTTAAGGCTAAAAGCCACTTAGTTCTAAGGAACTAGTTATTCGACGTTAAAGTCACCCTCTTCTAAGGAAGTAGGAGGGACTCTTAGTCAGCAAGCAATAAGCTTAAGGTTCAGAGGACCAACGCACAGAGTGCAAGAGCAAGCTAGAAGCTTAGGGTTCAGAGAACCAACGCACGAAGTGCACAAGAGAACAAGTCAGAACGACTTGTGGTCTTAAACTCAAAAGGAGAACTGATTTTATTTATGCACTAAGATATTATGAATAGTCCTACTTTAAGTACACTACACTAGATTAATTACTATAATAGTAGTTATTAAATGCAGACTTTGCTATATCGTCTTAACATCTGTGTATGATGTACTTAATGGAGCGTTATCGATTTATCGAATCCTAATCGGTAAGATACGGTATTACCGAATACCGTATCTTAACGCTCATACTTAATACCTCTCTAACGAGAGGTATAATAATGCATTATATGCAATACAAAGGAGAGTTTAAGCGTAAACTCTCGGAAAGACGTTACAACCGTCGTGTAACCCCGTTACACCCTCCCCCACCAGACTGACGTTCCCATAGAAAGTCACTCGACATCTTTCCTCATAGAGGTAGTGCTTTAGCGAACTTTTAAAACCTCACGGTTTGTTCACGGCACACAACATGACGCCTCCCGGCAGTGAGTCACAGACTCTTAGGGACCTCATTGAGGACGACCTTGACGAAGCGGTTGATTACGAAAGTGACACCGTCTTTGTGGGACCCGATGGGTCCCCTTTAGCCATGAAGATGACACTCGTCATGCACCGAATCCGTTCCCTGAACGTGGTGCAGCAGATGCGCTAACAGCGTTACGTGACCCGCCTGACGTATCATCAACGGTAACGGTTACCAATCCACTCGACGAGCAGCAACAGCGGTCCATCGACCAAGAGGAAGGCGCCAAGCGCCGAACGAAGAACATGACGCGGCTGCAGGACCACCGACAGTACAGGTTCAAGCCACCTACGGTGGAAGAACGTCTAAAGGAAGCATCTGGGCATTCCCTTTCTGGTTGGACCATTGGGCCTGAGGCCATTTCACCTGAGGATGTTGCCACGCGCACGGCACTTCGACAACGATATCTGAAACTCCACATCACTACACAAAGCCAATACTTGGCACGCCTTAATAGGCAAGTGCGCGGTGCGCCAGTTCCTCCCATAAAGGGTGTTCCCATCCTTCTGTTCGCAGGGGAAACCGAGGACGAAGAAGACACGGCTTTCAGCCGCTGGGCGCATTATGCGCGACGTTTAAGCAGCACGGGCAAGCGCCGATGTGGCAGATATCCGACTTGAGCGGAAGATGCGATATGATTACGCTAAATTGAAGGCCCGGGGGAAATTGAAATCCCAACGAACGCATTATGCGCCTGCTGCCCAGCAGCCCAATGTTTCGGCTACCCCTGTAGCCGCGAGTTCACGACAGCCCGAGGCCGCTAACCCGCCTACCCTCACCATTACTGGTGAGAAGCGTCAGCGCCAACAGGCAGACCCTGCGCACGACGCTCAAAAACGTCCACGGCGTATGGGCAGTCCTGCCGAAGGGGAGTCTCAAACTCCCATGAATTACATGATTCGGGATAACCCCGCCATTTTACCAGATACTGGTTTTGACCATGGCGGCGCCGCTTCTGCAGTAGACGTTCCACATGGAACTGCAGGTTCCCCTGAGCATCGAGCAAAGGAGGAGGAGGCCGATGTATCGGCACAAGCTCATGCCGAGCTTGTTCAGGAGGTGCGGACCCTTCGTGAGGAGAGGCAGACGATGAACTCCCGGCTTGCGTCCCTGGAAGAGAGTCGGACCCGAATGCAGGGTCAGCTTGACATGTTGGCGCAGATGCTTCGTCCCGCGACAATGCCAATGGGCTCGGCGCGAGCGCCTTAATGTTTACTTGGGACGGATCCCGATAAGGTTTCAACATGGCGACATAGAACACAGGATGTGTACGCAATTTGCGCGGCAAGTTAAGCGTATACGCTGTGCCTTTCTTGGCAATGACCTTAAAGGGTCCGATAAAGCGCGGACGCAACTTCGTCTTAAAGACAGCGGATACTACATTGGTAGGTAGGTTTTTAGCATTAAGTAATACTTGGTCTCCGACCTCATAATCATTAATACAACCTCTGCCTTTCGCATCTGCATATTCCTTTTGTTTATCTTGACTATCAGCCATTGCATCTTGCACATGTCGTAAGACATTCAGTCGCGTTGCGAGAAACGCATTTACCTGTTTCCTAACAGTATTAGGGCTGACATCAGCAAGCCGATCGGCAACCTCTCCCCCACCAAGCCCTGAACCACTCGGTGGTAGCGTTAACGGAACGCGTGGGTGTGTGAGACCATTGACATAGAACGGAGTGTAGCCGGTGGAGGCGTGCACGGAATTATTGAGTGCAAACTCAACTACAGGGAGCATAGAGCTCCAACGCTTAGGCGTTTCAGCACAAACGCTGCGTAGGATATCTTCAACAACGCGATTTACGCGTTCGGTTTGACCATCGGTCTGCGGATGATCCGCCGTGGACATGTCCAAACGGGTGCCCAGCACCTGGAAGACGGACTTCCAAAATTTACTCGTAAAACGAGGATCACGATCAGAAACAATTGCCACTGGCAAGCCATGTTGGCGAAACACCCGATCGATAAACAGCTCCGCTGTACCCACACCATCGATCGAATCTGACACAGCCGCTAAGTGAGCCATCTTGCTCAAACGGTCAACAAAGACCACAATACCTGTATTGCCATGCGAATCTCTCGGTAGGCCAAATACAAAGTCCATACTAATGGACTCCCAGCATCCAGTGGGAATAGGCAAACTAGCCAGCGGTGCTGCCGAATGGGGCGAGGGTTTCACCCGCTGACACATTTCACACGTACGCACATATGTGATCACCCATTTGTATAATTTGGGCCACCAATAACTTTGGCATACTGCCCCATAGGTCTTTTCACGACCCAAATGACCACCGATGGCGGTGTCATGTACCTCATAGAGGATACGATGCTTCAGGTCCTCGTCATGAGGAACTACAATACGCGGAGGATCCGCTACATCTGTACGATAGTACAACAGCCCCTCATCGATAGAATATCGATGGAGGCTTGCACGCAATCGTGCCGACAATTTAATGTCCGAGTCTTTAAACTCCTCACTGCCAAGAGCATGTAGCAACGCTATACAGTGATCATCTTTAGCATACGCCGTACGAATGAGATCGGTGATAGAAGACGACAACATCGTCACATGAGCAAGCTCATAATCAGGTCTGCGTGACAACGCATCAGCCAAAGCATTTTGCTTGCCCGGCTTATATTTCACCTCGAAGTTATATTCGGCAAAGAATGACAGCCATCTGGCCATTCTCTGCGAGAGATGCGGCGACTGAGTCGCAGTGCGTAACGACGCATGATCGGTATAGATCACAAAAGGCTTTGAGCCCAGCAGATGAACTCTGAATTTGACCAGGGCATACTTCATCGCAAGTAGCTCTTTGTCGTGAACTGGATAGTTCTTTTCTGCAGCTTTCAGCTGGCGAGATTCAAAAGCGATTACACGCTCACGGCCTTCATCATCTGATTGTAACAGAGCACTGCCAATGGCAAAATCCGATGCGTCACAGACGACGCTAAACGGTCGGTCAGGGTCTGGCAAAGCCAAAATAGGAGCATGTAGAAGGCTTGCCTTCACTGCTTGAAAAGCATTTTCGTGTTCGGCATGCCAACACCATTCCACATCCTTTTTAAGGAGATTGGATAACGGCCGAGCCATATCAGCGTAATTTTCGCTATACTTGTGTAAGTAATTGGCAAGGCCAAGCCATTTACGCAAGTCCTTCTGAGATTGTGGAACAGGCCAATCGACTATGGCTTTGACTTTGGCTGGATCCGCTCGTAGTCCTCGCTTCCCAATGAAGCACCCTAGAAAGGGAATTTCTTCGGCCCCGAAGATGCACTTAGAGGCATTAGCACATAATTTATTAGTGCGCATGCACTCGAGCACTGCTCGTAAATGAACAATATGGTTCTCAATATCTGACCGCCCATGTTCAGCTCGGCTATGGACAAAAATGTCATCAAAATACGTCTGTGCATAACTTCGATGGGGTCGAAACAATTGCGTCACCAAACGGTTAAACGTAGCCGGAGCATTAGATAGCCCCTGGGGCATCACTAACCACTCCCAGAGCATACCGCTCGGAGTACTAACAGCAGTAAGCGGAATATCACTAGCTCGCATGAGCAATTGGTAATAACCATCGACTAAGTCGAGCGCACTGTACATGGTACAACCGACCATATTGTTCTGAAGAACATCCTTTCTAGGTATCGGTGTCTGTGCAGTTATAGTGGCCGCATTGAGCTTATTATAAGCATGAACAATACGCCATTTACCATTTGGTTTCTTAACACAGAAAGTGAGTGTCGAGTGCGGAGATTTACTTTCACGCACCATGCCCGCCGCGTGCTTTGCACGAAAGAACTCGTCAATGACGTCACACTGTTCTTTGGGTAAAGGCCACTGCCGTGTTACACAGTATTTGGTTCCGGAAACCAAGTCAATTTCATGACGTACGCCCCTATCAGGTGGTAGAACCGACGGTGGATCGTGACATACCACGTCCTGGAATTCCTTAACTAAAGGATAGTAGGGAACTGAAGGGTCCTTTAGAATAGATGCCCCACTACGTGCACTTAGTGCCGCTTTGGTATCTTCAAGGACTGTCTCATCGACAAGCGAGGATGAGTTCAGCTCGAGGTTAGGTCGAATGACCACCATATCGGACAGAGCACCTGCCTTCAAGGCCTGATGAAATTCATCCACAGACATTTCGTCTAGCTCTAAAAGAGCATTTAATGATGGGAGGGCCTCAAGGTCAACCTCACCATCTACATCACCTGTCACTCCGTTGACCAGGGTGTACAACTGGTCACTGACATTACTATGCGATAAAGCAGACGCTCTGCGTCTCGCAGCCGCCATCTGGCGACGCTGCCGTCTCATTGACGAGACCGTACTCTTCATAGTACTTGGGATATTATCACCCCCAAGGTCAACAGACCCCTTGTCATTTACCTGCCCTATGCGAGGGTGATGTCACTACCGACATCCAGTGTCTCAATATTACTTTTATTATCACTCAACGGAGTACGTGCCGTTCCACTAAGTGTCACTGAGCTCTGCTCGACACTATTATTGTTGACATCGGAGTTTATCAACTCAGACACTCCAATGTCCAGCACACTAACTGAATCAGTTAATGGCTCGCGCCAATAGCACTTTTTTTCTAGCGAAGGTGGGCATGACTCTCCAAAGCTTCGCTAGGAGCATTGCGCGTTGCGCCTAAAGTTTTGGATCTCCAATCGATCCACGGCTCGTGGCGTTCCAGCCAGGCCATACCGAGAATGAGATCATGTCTCGAGTCCAAATCTAGGACAAGACAGCGTTCAACGCTATTAAAGTCTAAGAACTTCACACCTAAGTTCAACGGAACTTTAGGAACGGTGACACGTATACCTGTTGCGAGGCGCACGGTTATGCTGTCACCCTCTTGCGCTTCTAGCGCCTCAGCATATAGCTGACTCCCTTCAAGGTAACGACGTCGGACATAATTACCCGACGCCCCTGAGTCAATCAAAATTGACCATGGTTTCTCAAACCCTTAACGGTTGCCGACACAACCAGCAAGCCTGGCTTGTAATTTTGTTCTATGGGAGCATCCACAGAACCACCTGGGGCTAAGACCTGTTTACCTTTACCTCCTAAAGATTCAACAGAACTTAGTTCTTTCCCAGTAGGGCGCCCCGCGCCTACTGGGAGTCGACATTTTCCCCTGCGGTGCTCGCCTTTTGGCTAGGAGCAGGGCTTCGGCTTTGCCGATTTGAACGTTGCTTTCGCAACGGACAGCTAGGGCGGAGATGCCTAGTGCTTCCGCACATGTAACATCTACGGATGCTACCTTGCTGCTCAGCAGCTTGAAGCTCAGCTTCTTCAGCATGGCTGAGGTCCATGGGTTCCGCCCTATCAGAGGTATTTGATTGATACCAGGGCAGACCATATCGAGCAGATCTCAAATTGAATTCAGCGTTAAATGCTACGCTTACTGCCTCCTCAAAAGTTGAAGGCTGGACACGGAAAACTTCCGTCCTGGCGACCCCAGTGCGAAGTCCCTCCATAAAAATGGTTACTCGGACTTCCTCTGCCAGTGGGTCCTGCTGCATAGCAGCAATGAGAGTTCTCAACTCTTGGACATAGTCCGACAATTCTTTCTTACCCTGTCGGGTAGCTAGGAAGCGTGAGCGCACACGATAAGCCTGATTAGGCGGTGCAAACACACAAGTTAATTGCTTTTTAAGCATCTCCCATGTGGGAAATGCAGCATTTACAGAGACACCGCTCGTTAGAGCCCACTCTCTAGCTCTTCCACCGAGCTTAGAAATGGCCAAGCCAACTCGTTGCTTATCGGATGCAAGCATGGCGGCATCCATTGCCATTTCAACTTCTCGGATCCAGAGGAGAAGGTTCTCTCCCTCCTTCCCCTCGAAGGTCTTTACACTTAAAACAAGTGGACGAGCCTTTGGCTCTGCATCAGTCACAGGTACCGGAATGTACTGTATAGGCGCGGCTGACGCTGCCTGGTCATGGACCTGCCCGAGTAGCGTTGCCTCATAACGCATAAAGGCCTCAAGACGAGCATTTAGAACCTCGGGGCCTTGGGCCAAAAGGGCCTCGATTTGATCAGGCCCGACGAACGCAGATAGTTTATCTAAGGCGAGTCGTTGTGCCTCAGAGAGGTGATTTTGATTCTCCATTCTCACAGAGGGTCAGTCTTTAAAGACTCAGGTGTAGGATTGACTACAAGTGCTACCAAGTGTAGCGGAGCTGCACAGCTCTTTAGCCAGAGGAAGACTTTTGGCTGGAAGCCTCTTAGTTCGAGAGAACTAAATAAATTTACGGCTAAAAGCCACTTAGTTCTAAGGAACTAGTTATTCGACGTTAAAGTCACCCTCTTCTAAGGAAGTAGGAGGGACTCTTAGTCAGCAAGCAATAAGCTTAAGGTTCAGAGAACCAACGCACAGAGTGCAAGAGCAAGCTAGAAGCTTAGGGTTCAGAGAACCAACGCACGAAGTGCACAAGAGAACAAGTCAGAACGACTTGTGGTCTTAAACTCAAAAGGAGAACTGATTTTATTTATGCTTTAAGATATTATGAATAGTCCTACTTTAAGTACACTACACTAGATTAATTACTATAATAGTAGTTATTAAATGCAGACTTTGCTATATCGTCTTAACATCTGTGTATGATGTACTTAATGGAGCGTTATCGATTTATCGAATCCTAATCGGTAAGATATGGTATTACCGAATACCGTATCTTAACGCTCATACTTAATACCTCTCTAACGAGAAGTATAATAATGCATTATATGCAATACAAAGGAGAGTTTAAGCGTAAACTCTCGGAAAGACGTTACAACCGTCGTGTAACCCCGTTACATTTATGCTCCTGTAACTCTCAATAGCCACGTGTAATTCGAGCTCGCAAAGATTACCGTTAACTTTTAGGTCGTCCACGACTTGTACCGGGAGGTCGTTTGCAATCCGTGCCAGGCACTTTCTCTGCTGGACTCTCGCTTGCACAATTCCATTCAGTAAGACTTTCAACTGGCTTTTTCGTGGTTGTACTGTTATCGTCGCTCATTCCAGAACGATAAGACTTGTTCCTTCTCACTTTGTTATTCGCTTCCAGCTCTTCACTGCTATTGAGAATGGCCTGCACAATCAACAAAGTTAAGCATCTGTTCTGGTACATGGTGCTAGCAACGGTCGTCGTCGCTTCGCAGTATGCACCGGCAAACGCGCGAGAAAAACGACAATCAAGGCTAAGCTCATCTATAACGGAGAAAAGTTACGGCGGTGACGAAGAAAGAGTGACTCCTTTTGAATTAAATTTTGGGCCTACGCTCGAAAATACGTTTGAAACATCGACAAGTGGCGCTACAGTTGACAAGATCCTTGAATCAAGCCTTTGGCCTCCGTCCGAAAATACGATCGAAGCATCATTGGCAACTGGTAATGGGGCTGACAAGAAAGCGAAAAAGTTGCCTAAGAGTGCCGCATTGGCAACTGGCGATGAAGTTGAAGCGAACGAGAAAATTTTGGGCGAGGGCGCCAGCATTATAGCAGCCGCAAAGAAATGCAAAGGTACAGAAAATACTGCCACGATTTTGGAGAATTCTCTGGTGCTGAAGTGGAGTGATGAAATGATAGTTCGCTTGGAGACAAATTTACTAGCTGGCAAGAAGGATGTATGCCAAATATTGACGGAAGTGAAGGAGGGGAACCAAGAAAGTGGGTTTGGATTCCCAATTCCGCTGTTGTTTGATAAGTTATCGAAGCACTTTACAAAACGAGAGCTAGCAGACGAGCTAGTTCTGGCGCAAGACAAGGAGAGTGTCAAGGAGAGTGTGAAGGAAACGGCAAAAATGTTGGCAGATTATCAAATGATGAAGTGGAAACATAAGAATAACTTGAGTGGTAAAGATGTCTTCAGACTTCTTGGGTTAAATACAGCAGGCATCGACAGTCCACTATATGAAACGTTTATATCGTATGTGGTAATGCTAGCCGGCAACAAAACTTCTTATCTTTTCAAGATTCCGAAATCACTTTTAGTGCTGAGGGATGAATTTACCGACCAACAACTAAGTAAGCTGTTCGAGGCTGCCAAAACTGGCCCAGGAATTACCCGTGCCTATAAGTTTTCTAATTCGCTTCAACTTAAGAAAATGGAAGAACTTAATAAAAAAAGCCGAAAAAGCGCAAACGAAACGACGGTGGAGCGCCAGTGCCGACAAAGGGTCAACGCAACGACGGTGAAGCGCCAGTGCCGACAAAGGGTCAACGCAACGACGGTGAAGCGCCAGTGCCGACAAAGGGCCAACGAAACGACGATGATCAGTAGGAGGAACTACAAGCCAAATTTGGACGAGGCTATACTACAAGCTAGTCATTACGAACGTGCGTCGTAGTACGATCTGGACGACGAGCTTATGAAAGTGCGGGAGGCTCCAAGTCACGAGCTGAAAAGTAAAGTTTGGACCTGATACAAGCGTAGGTGATGTTGTTGACAATTCAACGAGGTATTTCACGTGTAAAGATTTTGTTTTTTCAATAGCTTTTTCTCGGATTGTTTGAGTTGTCATCAAGTGTTTTCTATTGTCTTGACCGAACCTGTAACGGGGTTACACGACGGTTGTAACGTCTTTCCGAGAGTTTACGCTTAAACCCTCCTTTGTATTGCATATAATGCATTATTATACTTCTCGTTAGAGAGGTATTAAGTATGAGCGTTAAAATACGGTATTCGGTAATACCGTATCTTACCGATTAGGACTCGATAAATCGATAACGCTCCATTAAGTACATCATACACAGATGTTAAGACGATACGTCGTTCAATAGCAAAGTCTGCATATAATAACTACTATTATAGAATAATCTAGTGTAGTGTACTTAAAGTAGGACTATTCATAATATCTTAAAGCATAAATATAATCAGTTCTCCTTTTGAGTTTAAGATCGCAAATCGTTCTGACTTGCTCTCTTGTGCACTTCGTGCGTTGGTTCTCTGAACCCCTAAGCTTCTAGCTTCTCTTGCACTCTGTGCGTTGGTTCTCTGAACCTTAAGCTTATTGCTTGCTGACTAAGAGTCCCTCCTACTTCCTTAGAAGAGGGTGACTTTAACGTCGAATAACTAGTTCCTTAGAACTAAGTGGCTTTTAGCCGTAAATTTATTTAGTTCTCTCGAACTAAGAGGCTTCCAGCCGAAAGTCTTCCTCTGGCTAAAGAGCTGTGCAGCTCCGCTACAGAACCTATTTGAAATGTAGTTACTCTTACTATAAACTTGTCATCTCTGCTGTCCTTTAAACAACCTTTACATCACCTCACCTCAAGTAGACGAGCAGGACATACCTAGTCAAGTGTCGGTACCCAAAGCTCGTTATTTCAATCATGCAGCTTCAACATTCAGTTGCCACGGTCTTAGCTAAGCAGCGCGCGGATTGACGATACGTCGTAGTCAATATCGCGACTAGAAATGTGTAGATTGGGTACTGCGCGCACGCGGTTTTCGTCTGCATACGCACCGACGAGCAAACCTTTTCCGGCTTCAAGTTTCTGTGCCAGCGTCGTTGCGTCCAGCTTGGCATCCGAAGTCAACCTGAAAAAGGCGATGTTCGTCTCCACAGCGTTGGGGTCGATCTCGATGCCCGGAATAGAGGAGATACCGTAAGCAAAGGCCTGCGCATTAATATGATCTTCAGCGAGGCGGTCAAGCTGGTGCTCCATTGCGTAAAGCCCCGCTGACGAAATGACGCCGGCCTGCCGCATGCCTCCACCAATCGACTTTCGAAGTCGCGTCGCTTAACAAATAAACTCGTCTGAGCATGCCAGGATGGAGCCGACGGGAGTATTCACTAACTATATTATATGGTATCAATGAGCACCCAACCCTTGCTCAGACAGAGTGAGACCTCTAACGAATTCGTCCATTGGCGTCTTCGAAGCCACACTTGCGTTTGCCAGTCGTGCACCGTCAACATGAAGGCGCAGGTTGTGCTTGTTTCAGAACTGCTCGACTTCGTGAATGTAGGAGAGGGGCAAGACACGAATTTTGCGTATTCTCGAGCGCGACAAGTCTCGAGCGTGGATAATGTGGGTCATTGCTTCAAATGGCATTAGTGATGTCCTTGATAAAATGAGCTCCGTCCAGTTGGTTGGGCACTGTATGTAAACTCATCCCCATTACAGCAAAATGTATTTCTTTGCAAGACAAACACTTGCAATATCCGCAGCAAGTTATAAAGAGACATACACTCGTGCAAAGTACTCGATTGCTTGTAGTACTTAAGTCCATGAAAAACTTTGATACAGATAAGATACTAAGGAGGTCAGTCACCTCTTCATCTTTGCACAACATTTTAATTGTTGTTTACACGATCCTTAATAATTTTAACGATCATGAGAGGATACTTCTATCGATTTCGGCAACAACAAACTTGTCATGTTTCTCTGTTAAGAAGGGGGTCAAATGCAACCATTCCACACAATACAAACTCTACATCGAAAGCTACGTCGCTTTCGTGTACTGTGGGCTATGCACTAACCAACGCGCTAGCACGTACTTCATACCAAACGTCAGCACTGAGGGGAGCAAACTTACTCGTTCTTGACCATGTGCTCAATCAGATCCAACACACGCGAGCTGTAGCCCCACTCGTTGTCGTACCACGACACAAGCTTCACAAAGTCGTCCGTTAGGGCAATACCAGCCTCCGCATCAAAGATCGATGAGCGCGAGTCGCCAATAAAGTCGCTCGATACAACAGCCTTCTCAGTGTATCCGAGAATGCCCTTCATTTCGTTCTCAGAGGCCGACTTGATTGCAGCCTTGATCTCGTCATACGACGCAGGGTTTACCAGACGAGCAGTCAGATCCACCACAGACACATCAGCCGTAGGCACACGGAACGACATGCCAGTCAGCTTGCCGTTCAGGCTAGGAATCACCTTGCCCACAGCCTTGGCAGCACCAGTAGAGCTCGGGATGATGTTGAAGCAAGCACCACGGCCACCACGCCAGTCCTTGCTCGACGGACCGTCCACCGTCTTCTGCGTCGCAGTCACGGCGTGCACCGTCGTCATCAGACCCTCCTTGATGCCGAACTTGTCATTCACCACCTTGGCCAAAGGCGCCAGACAGTTTGTCGTGCACGAAGCATTCGACACCACGTGCATATTCTTCTCGTACAGCTCATGGTTGACGCCCATCACGAACATCGGCGCATCGCCGGACGGAGCCGAGATCACAACCTTTTCCACACCGTTCTTCAAGTGCACCGAAGCAGCGTCGATGGACGTAAAGGCACCAGTAGACTCGACGACGTACTGCACCTGTTCCTCACCCCACTTAATGTTGGCCGGGTTCATCTCGTTAAACACACGGATGGGTTTACCGTTCACAAAAATATGCTTTTCGTCGTGCGAGATCTTACCGTCGAAGCGGCCGTGGACCGTATCGTACTCAAGCATGTACTCCATGTAGGTCGTCGAGATGAACGGGTCATTGATAGCCACAATGTTAATAAGCGGGTTCGTGGCAGCAGCGCGCAGCACCAGACGGCCGATACGACCGAAGCCGTTGATGGCAACGTTCACAGCACCACCAACGTTGTCCCTCGGGTTCTGGGCGTTGATGATGTTTAGGAAGTCGGGCTTCAATGAAGCACCGCCAACAAGGAAGCCGTCAATATCCTTCTTCTGGGAAAGTTCAGGGGCGTTCTTGGCGCCTACCGATCCGCCGTAAATGATGCGAGTCTTTTCAGCAGCATCGACGGAAATCTTCTCCTTAAGCCAAGCTCGAATACTAGCGTGAACCTCTTGTGCCTGCTCAGGTGAGGCCGTGAGGCCTGTGCCGATGGCCCAGATAGGTTCGTAGGCAATAACGACATTCGTCCAGTCGTTAATCTCGGCGGCGTAGGCGTCGAGCTGCTCTGTGATATAAGCTACCGTCTGGTTCGACTCGCGGTGTTCCTTAGTCTCACCAATGCAGGCAATGACGCCAAGTCCCTTCTCAAGTGCATAGGCAGCTTTCTTGGCTACGACCTCATTGTTCTCACCGTTCTCACGACGCTCGCTATGGCCCACAAGCGTGTATTCGGCACCCAAGTCCTTAAGCATTTCGGCCGAGGTCTCGCCCGTGAAGGCACCGTTGCCCTGTTTCCACACGTCCTGACCACTGACACGCACATCAGTGCGCAGCGTGGCCTTGACGGTGGCGGCGTGCACCTGCGATGGAGCCACAACCACCTCCACATTAGCAGGAATCTTAGCCGTGTTGAGCATGTTCACAAGTTCCTGGGCTTGGCCCAGCGAGCCGTTGCATTTCCAGTTGCCACCGACAAAGAATTTACGCGAGCTGCTGGAGCTCATTTGACGCGTTTGCGTCTTTAACACTTGACGGAAGGCCATGATGAGTTGCTATACTAGAGATGAAGAAGGATTATCTTGTGACTTGGATCGAGAATCCGAGAATGAGCGGCTGTGGATCACTCTCATTGTGCTTGTCATACATGGCATAAAACCTCGATTGCTAAGCAGAATATGGACCAACTATGTGTAGTTATCCAGTTTATAACCGGGCCAGCACAATGCTGCTTGGGGTCGAATTCTGCTTGGTATGTTTTGGATTTGCTCTGTAACTTGTCGATCTCGCAAGATTCAAGACCATACAAATTGTAAGTCGATTGTAATGCCTATGCTGGTCTATCGCAGCAGGATGGTGGTATCGTGATCGTTCATGGTTGGAAAATTCATCAATTGTACATTCAATATTTCAACACCTCAACAAAAAGACAAGGAACATCTAAAAGATGAAATTTATCAGTAATCTCCTAGTATCTGCAAGAGTCATGCAGCAATATCGCCATGTCAGTAAAAACTGCCAGCTACCTTATTGCACTCGGGATCCACTGGCTTCGTCTCATGAAAACGGCGAAAGTCAATCACAGCACCGCCAGTTTCTGGATCCACATCGACGCAGTTGACGTGGCGATGGTTGAAAATAATATCCTCTGCCCTGTACGAATGCCGCACCTGAATCGTTGCCGATGTGACGGCATCAATACCTTCCACAAGCACCACTACCTCCAGCTGCAACGCAGAACAAAACACGCATTGTTAGATTTCAATACAGCCAAAAACAATTAATAACAGTTTTGCGTACCTGAGACTCGGCCCAATACTGCTTAATCTCTTCAATTGTCGAGGACGGTGTCGTAGCATTCACATCATCTATCGTGCCATTCGTACAACGACACGCGTTATGGGCTGATGTTGTGGTTTGTTTGACTTGCACAGTGCCGTCGCGGTCTCCACTTTGGGCATCAGCCGCGCGGCATAGAGGCTCTGGGAACAAATAGCCTCTAGCGGGATTATGGTGGAGACCACAAGTCTCAGCACTCTTCGGTCGAAGCAGTGGACTCCATGCGTCCATGCGATGCACGACAACCGAAGGTAGCGCTAGCAGCAGCATACCACCAAGGTCGTCATCTGGGTGCTGGATGCGCATCGGGTACGATTGGAAGTAGTAGCGCTCGCCAAACTCCTCATCGTGTCGGATCGCATACATACGCACATGAGCCTCCACGAGCTGGTGCTTGCGCATCTCACACACCTGGAACATGAAGTACAAGTCACCACGAATACGACGAGCGCAAGCGTGCGTGCTCATCACAATCGTGTTAGCACGAGCTTGGGCACGCGAGAACCGTTGGAAAATGATTCCAATAGCTAATGCATCCAGCAAAATGCCACATAAGGACTCGAGTGTGATAATCGTCTGGACCCAGACACAATCACCAAAGAAAACGTCTCCACCATTGGTACCAAAACCAATAGTAAAAAGCACCGACACGGAGAAGGAAAACCCATCAAAGAATGAAAAGATGGCGAGCTTGCACTGATGAGAGGGTGTCATATACAGCACACTAAACAGAACAATCACAAAGATATACTGCCCATTCATACAATATCAGTAGTTTTTCACTTCATTTTGTGATACTCTTTCCATCCATGAATCAAGACGTACCGCAAAAACAAGTGACCCAAGTACTTTACTCAGCCGCATATTAACGACTGTATGAAAGGGGTCCTGCATATAGAGCTTCCAATAATGAGGTGCTTTATGACGACGAATGCTACAATTAATACAATACACAACCCTTTCATCAGCATATCTCGATCCTTGTCACACAATCGTTAGCCACTTATCACGTCAATACTGTACGCACTTCCATTGGCCCTTGGAACGTTTAAACAACGCGTCATTACGGTCCATAATACGTCCTGTAGTCGTCGGAATAGTGACGCGTTCAGAGGTGGTTGCACCGTTGCCTCCAATCAATGGACCCCCATCCTCATACTCGGAATAACTCGGTCCGTATTCCATTTTCATTGCCAAATGTTTAGTTTTCTTTGGTTTTAGTACTGACTCCTTACTCAGGACGACGTTTTTCTGAGGATGATGAAGACTGAATGGACGGCGAAAGTGGCGTTCTGGAATATTTGGTGCGTTACGACATTTGTTTGTGTTTACGTTAATGAAATCAAGTAATATCTGATTTAAAAATAGTATCGGAGTTTCGAAAAGAGACACGACGGGTTGCAAAGTGCACTTTTCTTTTGGGGACAAGAGTCCTATCCCACAATTGTACAACACTTATAGCAAGAAAGAAGCAAGCACTGTGTGAAATATACGTGCAGACAATACATTGAAACTATTTATGGCAAGTTATGCACACTACTTTTTTCTATAGGCATATACAGTCAATCAAGCAACTTTGTCAAATTAGTCTATTAATCGGTTCTCTTTGTAAATTATTTGTGAATTTGTGTTCAATGCAGGTATACTCTAATATTTCATTGCTTCTAAAAATCACATACGATTGTATAGTTACGCCTTGATATTTTGGTTTAGCGTTAAGGGTCTAATATATATTAAGGTTCTGAATAGGCCATCAATTTTATCGGGACGCAAATAGTACCTGAACGACCGAAAATTGGAAGTCACGTATTTGTTAAAATTTACACAATCATTTCGAAATAGTACTAAATTTTGCATTGTAGTATATAAACACATATAGTAATACTACTACTACTAATATGACTCGAAAATAGTATTCTTGTCTTACATTTCCAGACCATGTCGCTCCTGGTTCCAGACTACACTAGCTCGTCAGAGGATGACGACGTTTCTGGCAATTCTATCGCTACTTTACCTCCATCTTCTTCTCCTGTGTCTGTACCATCTTGTAGCTTAATTTCTGCTACTAACTTACCGAATAATGCTCTACATACCGTTGTATCTACGACTTTAAAGCCCAAGAAGAAGAAGAAGAAGAAGGCACGGAAGAAAAGGAAGACACATTTGTACCTTTCACCGGAAATTCAGCGGCTATTGGAGACAGGAAATAGAGACGGTATACTGTCCGACAGCAGTGAGGAGGACAGTGAGGTACTGGCCAAGCACAAAGCAGCCAAGAAAGCAGTCAAGGAACAGGCGAGACCTGCAGCAGCTGATAAAGACTCGGTCTTGTCTTTTCTTCCATTGCCCAAGCACAAACTACCAGGCGTAGCGTATCCAGATGCTAATGCTGAAGCTAAAGGAAAAGAAAGACAGGAAGAGATACAGACACAGAAGGTTCTAGGAGCTCAAACAGGAGAGGTTGAGGAAACTACTGCAGCCTGGCAACAGTATTATCAGCAGCAACAGCAGTATCAGGGCAATGATGCTGTCATGTCACAGGAATATTGTGTTGCACAAGGAGAAGATGACGTGTTTGGGGGCAGCTCCAAGCGCAGAAGGACACGTGAACGAGATATTGAACGAGCACTTCAAGAGGGCCACTTTGAGACTGTTGCTGGACAGATTGTGGACGTACATGGCCCAGTGCCTAATGCCTGGCAACCACCAGTGGACCCTTTGACAGGAGCTAGTGGATCCAGTGACCACGAAGTGAGGGTAAAGGCGAGCTTTTGGAACGCTCAAGCCGGTACTAAGGTGTCGTCGATGAAGCCCAGTCGGCTGCAAAGACAGAAACACCAGCTGAATCAGCTTGCTTTTGATGCAAAAGCGCGTGATTTCGAGCTGCTAGACAAAAGAGGCGCATCATTGAAGACAAAGAGAGAGACATATGCCAAGTATGGCTGGTAAAAAGACATCCCGAGGTCGTTTTGATATACAAAGCTAAACTGACACTTCAGTACAAAGCTTCACTGGTGCACACGATGTATTCCTTTTGCCTGGCTTCTTATGGCAAACCAAGATGCGCCATGGCTGCTGTCTGCTCCTCCACACTAGCAGAGACATCTTCAACAACTTTCGGAAGCCGCTCTTCTGCGTCCTTGTCATCGTCACCTTCTTGCTCCTCCAGCTCCTTCTCTTCCAAGAATTCTGCAGTGAATTCCTCCACCTCATGCTGCAAACGTGCCGTCTCGGCCTTGCTGACCTTGCCGTGGTGAGTGGCACCTAGTGATTTGAGTTTGTGGTTGTGTTCCTGGTGCTTGGTGCTCTCGCGCGGATAGACCTTCCGCACTAACACGAGATCGGGGAGTTCATCTTTCAGAGATTGCGTTTGGCTTGAGCCAAAGATGGTGGAGGAGAGGTCATAGCCCTTAACTGTGTCGCCTGCAGCCAAGACACCGCCAAGATGCGTGCGCGCGTGGAACGTCGTATCATTCACACCAAAGTCGCTTGCACGAGCCACTTCCACGTCAGCAACGATAAACCTGGGTTTGAGCCCTTTGTCGGAGACAGGTGCAGGGCCAATCTGGCGCAATTCCCGCGAATCCACGGGTTCTACATCCAATACGACGAACTCGACCATGTCGGAGCTAGTCGCCAGTGGCAGGAACGGCAGCTTCCAGTACCTGTCAGTCGAAAGCTCCGCCTTCTGTCCCGATACAGGGTCCAATAGATGCACCAAGGATGTGGCACGCGCACATAGTGTCACGTCCGAGATGTTCCCACAGCTCTGGGCAAATCTCCTCGGCAAGACCAACAAGTCGTCCTTGCAGATCGGACTCAATTCAACGCTATACGTAAGCTGCACGTTAGCTGACGCATCACGCACATTCTCCGAAATGAGCTTGCTGGAAGACTTGGATCGCATGGGGACATGTGCTGACAGAAAGTGAAGGAACTTTTCTGCCGTTGACTTGGTACCAAAGTAAAAGTCCATGCCTTCCTTCACGGTTGTAATGTTGATAGCATCCTGGTGTGCGTTATGCTTGAGAATATCCTGCTCGAGTCGGAGAAATGTTCGTTTATGGTCGGCTTTTTGACGGATCTGGACGAGTGCTCTCCACGTGTTGTTGTGGTATTGTTTGGTACAGTCTGGACACTTGACCGAGTTGATGACAAACGTCACGACGCACGTGTTTTGGATCACGGCGTGGTTAGCAACCTCACGTTGCAATGTGAGTCTCAGCTTCACCCGTTTTGAGTGTGGTTCAGTCCAGATAAAGCTTGCATCAATGAGTTTCGCCTTGTTCAGGCCTGGAATGTTCTTGAGACAAAGCGCCATGAGCTCCTTGGACTCCCAGTCACAGTCAACCCATGCACCTGAGGTACTACTGTACTGCTGCAGTTTACCACGAGATTGAAAGCGTAAACAGCCACGACATTGCACCAAGTCACACGTCGTGTCGATTCCTTCAGCTACGTTCACTTCCGATGCAATGCAGGACGTGCACATGTTCATAGCATTGGCTTCAATTTGGACACCACACATACAGCAAGAACTAAATGAAAGCAATAACATACAATTAGGGGGAATAAAGTAGATGGATCTCCATGAAGAGATACAATAATATAGAGAATATAATGTACATGGTCATAGTGATGATGAAGAAGAAGAAGAAGAAGAGCTTTTTCAAATGGCGTTAGTTTTTTTATGGGAGAAGTTTCGTTTAATGAGACTTTTCTCATCTTAAAACGGATTTCACCTGCTTACTAAAGCACGCAAAGCTTTGTGTTATCAATAGCTATACTACTTCCTCGCGTCTCTCCATCCTTGTCAATTGTCACCGTGCACTACTTGGACTGACCTTAGCCATCTCAGTTTTACTGTTGACGACAGTCGACACCAGTTTAAAGACATTATCATCCTTCTAATCCCGGACTTGCTCTGAAACCGTCTTTGCAACATCACCAACTCCAAGTCTTCATCAAGATTATACTATCGATCCTTGCTCTTCACGGCTTGTATCCTGCTTATCATACACAACAACATCAGCGCGTACCAAGTCAGCACAAGGTCCAGAGTCGTCATGACTCGTGTTAGCAATCGAACTCATCCACATCCGTATTTTTCCATTACTCGCACCTTCTCCCTCGTGGTCCACAAGGCTCCTCTGTCCCACGTCCGGCTAATCCGTTTCGCGGTTCTCATCTTCAGTTGCGTCTTCTTCCTGTCCTGTCTCCGAAGTTTTACGGAAATAGTTCTGCTTGGCCTTTTCCAATGCAAGTGCGAATGCAGCACCTTCCACAGCCGAGTTCTGCGAGGTCGGCGGAGGTTGGAGAGCATCTCCATCAGAAAAATCATTCCCACGTGGAGGCTTGGAAGATCCTTCAACCTGCAAAGTCGAGCTTCCCTGTAGGTCCAACATAGCGTCTCGTAGTGTTGACTCCACATTTCGGAGCTTCTCCACACTCTTTGGGGCAATCGAAGCGTACTTCTGCATCCACCGATAATCATTCAGAAGATTGTCGTCTCCTATCGTCGAGCCGTGGGCAACAAGCAGTGCATTTAGATACTCAGCGTTCATCAAAATTTTCTGCTCAACTGACTGGACTCTGGCTAGTTCACGCGCATTTTCCGAACGGACTCGGGTCAGCTTCTCTTCCTCATCAAACACACTCGCACGCAGTTCACTCCACTCCATGATATCACAGCATGCAGTTAGCTTCTGGTAAAGAGACTGCACTTCAGCAGTTAAGGACACAATTTCTTGTCGGGTAGCAGTAAAGTCCTTCTCCAGGCTGGCGAGATTGTCTTCGTTCGGCCGAAGTGCAGCCGTGCGTTCTTCGAGGTCTTTTAGCTTGCTCTGTAGCTCGTCTAACTCGTTGTACTTAGCACTTTCCACTGCAGAGATCTTTTCACGGACTGCAGCGACAGCAGCCATCAAAGTTTTGTTCTCGGTACGAAGTTCTTCAACTTCACGCTCCTTCATCTCTGTTCGCCGCTGGTACGACACCTCGCGCTTTGCACGGTCTTTCTCCTCTTCTTCAAGCTGGCGCTCGAGCTGACGCTTCTCCTCCCGTAAGGAAGCCATCTCGTCACTAAACTCGTCTGACCCGTTTGCAATGAGTGCGGACTTGTGGTACTGCTCCTTTAACTCTTCACGAACTCGCTCCACAACTGACTCCAGCTCACGGATCTGAGTTTCATGTTCCTTAACCTGATTGTCTAGCTCCAGAGCAGCGGCACTGTCCGTAGCAGCCTGCTTGACAGTTAGCTCGTGCTCGGCCTGGAGCCGCTCCAACTCGTGTGCCGTCCGACGGTGCGTCGCATACAGCGCGTCGAGATGATACGTGATGGCATCGTCATCACTCATCTCAGCGACCTCTGCCACTTCGCTTTCGCCCGAAGCGTTCCCGGCCTGCACCAACTCCTCCAGGATACGTTTCATACGCAGCTGCAGATGCTGCTCGCGGTGCTGAGACGCCTGTAAAGTCTTCGTCAGCGTGGTCATTTGTTCCGTAAGCTCCTTGCGCACACTATCCAACTCCTTGCTCGAATCAGCCTTAAGTGTCTTAATACCAGCATTTAGCTTGGCAATGGTGTCTTCCAAATCCTGCTCGCGAGCCCGAGAGTTATCACGTTCCTGGTTCAGCTTTGACGTAAGCGAGTCGACCTGGGAGACGTAACGGCTCTGCATCTCTTCTTGGGTCATCGCCATTTCAACTAGCCTCTTGCGGTTGGCTTCATCCGACTGCTTTGCCTTCTCCAGCATTATCTGCTTTTCCTCAAGCGTACTTGACACTTCGGCAAGCTCAGCACGAACCTTGTCGACTTCCGACTGCATCTGACTCATAGTAGCAGCTAGCTCCTCCTCCTTCTCAGCGGGTGCATCACCAATGTTGGCCTCCATCCGAGAAACCTCTCCCTCTAAACGAGCCTTGGACTCTTTAAGCTCCAGTATCTGTGCCGTGCATTCGTCAATCTTGCTTCGAGCCTCCTTAATTTCTTGCGTCAGAGTTAATACTTCACGCTCGTGTAAGGTTTCCTGGTTCTCTAGCTCTTTCTCGAGATTGGCAATCATAACCTTCGTCGTTTCAAGCTCTGACTTGACGCCTTCCAGCTCCAAATTACGCTCTTCAAACTTTGACTTCATTGCAGAATATTCGGTCGCGTGCTCCAGACGAAGGTTCGTCTCTGTCTCAAGAATGACACGCTTGTGATCAATCTGCGCACGCTGAATTTGCTCCAGCAAGTCTTGCTTTTCGTCTTTTAACGCAGTCAGCTCGTCTTCAAGAGCGTCGAGATTGCTCTTGTCCACAAGTGTTTCGCGAAGCTGCCGCATTGCCTGTTCTTTGTCTGCAATTTGTTGCTTCAGCTTGACTATCTTTTCATCATACTCGCTCGAAAGCTTGGTAATGGTGTCCTCTATGATCACCTTCTGGCTTTCTTTGACCGCGTTGAGCTCTTCGGTCATCTCCTTTAGCTCTTGCTTCAACTCGTCCTTCTCAAGTTGGTTGTCAAGAAGCAATTTCTCCAGCTCATTGCGCTCTTCACTGCTTGCAACTGTTAAGGCGGTTTGTTGCTTAGTCTCATCATCATTTTGAAATCCTTGCGCCACGCGCTCCATTTCCTTCAACTTCAGCTGCGCGAGAAACAGCGCGTGCTCCTTGATAGCCTTCACACGACGCATGGTCTTAGCCTCACGCTTCGACAGGTCTAGCATTTTGAGAGAAGCCATTTCCATGCGCTTCAACGTCTTGGTCAGCAGCCCAACCTGAGTCTCCTTTGCTTGTAGATCCGACGTCAGCTGCCGGACCTCCTTCTCCTTTTCACTTTCGAGCTCGCGAATTTTGTTACGGACTTCTGCCACCTCCATCTTCGACTTACGCACAAACTCGTTCTTTTCCTCATTCTCAGCCTTTTCACGTGCAAGCAGGTTTTCCAATAACGAGTTTTTTCCCTGCGCAAAACCCATTAACTTACTCTCCTCCTGCAGCTTTTGCATAAGCTCCAAACGTTGCGCCTCCTTCTGCTTTTCTGTATCGGTCAAAGCCGTACGAAGTTCCTTCAACCTAGCTGCAAACTGCTGCTTCTCAGCAGCAAAGCGGCGCTCCACTTCAGTCTTTGTGGTAGCCAGAGCTTCCAACTCGGATATGGATTGGACAAGGCGCTGACGCAGCTTATCGTTCTCTTCCTCCGTGTTCACAGATCCAGAGCTGAGCCGATGACCGGCGTGCATCTTGACCTGACCCATAGTTTCCTGTAGCGCCTTTGTGGACTCCTCAAGTTTCTTCTGATTATTGGCAAGCTCTGAAAGCTTACTGTTGCTCGCAATCTGCTCGAGCTTCTCCTCCATCGCCGCAGCCGCACTGCGCTGTTCGCTATGTAAAGACTTGCTTAGCTCCGTGTGCGCGTTAATCAATTCGTCACGTAGCGTCGCACTGGCCACCTTGGCATCCTGAAGCTTCCTCTCTTGGCGGTCTAAAGCACTCGAGAGCTGTGCCATCTCCTCCGTGCATTGCGTCTGGGCGTTCTGAAACAAATGCAGGTCGCTCTTGCGCAGGATCGAGCTCTGCAGGCGCTCGATATCATCCGACAGTTCAGTCTTCAGCGCAGCTAGGCTCTCCTGTCGCTGCAAGTAGGACTGTTTCTCCAGATTCTGCAGATTCTTCTCCATCTTCTCGGCCATTTGGATTACGTTTTGCGATAGCCGATCTTCCATTTCGCGGAACTCCCGTGTCAAACGAATGCTCAGCAAGTTTTCGACAGCCTTCATATCTACTAAGCTGCCCATATGGCGATGCATCAACTGCACCCTGTCCGCAAGCTTAAACAATCCTTGCTCCTGCTTCTGACGATTGGCAACTAGAGCCTCAATGTTGTCCTCCAGCGTCGAAATCTTCATGGTTGCGGACGAAAACGACTTGACGCGAGTGCCAATCTCTGTCAAATCGCGATTCATATTCACTTCACGCTCCAACAGATCTGTGCTGTGCTCCTCAAGGCGAGCAATCGCGGCAGCATTGGCTTGTACAATAGCAAAAACCTGGGGGTCCGAAGCTCCGGGAACATTGGCCGACGAATTGATGTTGGCCGACACCAACACGGCGTCACGTAGCTCTGAAATCTGTGAGCCAAGCAAGGATGTCTGTGTATTTAGACCGGCAACGTCTGTGCGTAAGTCCGCCACCTTTCTGTCCATGGCACCGTTGCGTGAGGCAAAGTGCGTCTCCAGACTCTTTTTTATCTCGTCGACGACGTGGTTGGGAATGTCACTAGGAATATCGGCGTCCGCGACACGGATCCGTGGGCCCATAGAAGCGCTGAGCGGTTGCGCGTGCGGAACGCGGACATTGGCGCCAGGTGAGCGTCGAATTCGGAAAGACATACCAGTCATAGAGCGCGTCTCATCCAGATCGTAGCGTACACGATGGGCGCCTAAATCCAGGCCACCGACACCAGCAGCCACACGATGTTTCTGAAGCATAGCGGCCGTCAAACCGCCGCCACCTGCGATGCCGACATGAGGTCGGCCAGCGTTACTGGCGACACTGTCCTGACCCGAGTCAAGTCTAGAGCGAACCTGGCCTTGATTACTGGACATGGAGCTGCCATCGCCGTCATCCGCCGGATAAAAGCCTTGGGACGTCCGGATGCACGAGACGATATGGAGCCGGTGTCGTCATCCGTCCGGATAAAAGCCTTGGGACGTCCGGATGCACGAGACGACATGGAGCCCGTGTCGTCATCCGTCCGGATAAAAGCTTTAGGCCGTGCCGAAGCTCTGGAAGAGGCAGAGCCAGCGTCATCGTCCGTCCGGATAAAGGCCTTGGGACGTACCGAAGAGTGCGACGACACGGATTCCGTGCCATCGGGCTTCATGTACACACGCGGACGTGCCGATGTGTGTGAACTCATGGATCCGGTATCGTCGTCATTACAGACAAAGGCACGAGGACGTGCCGAGCTGCGCGAGGACGCAGAGCCGGCGTCGTCTTGGGCACCCACGTACGCACGCGGTCGGGCCATTGTAGAGTGCGTGGTGGACAGATCGGATGGTGTACGCACGTGCGGCTTGTTGCCGATCTTGCGATGAAGGTTGTGGTTATTTGACATCTCCGAGTCCCATGACGCACTCATGGTGACGATCGATCGTCTGAGTCGAAAACGAAAAGGAAGAGTGGCGAAGAAAGGGGACGGAGAGACTCGTCGTCAGCTGGAATAGAATCTGAGGCCGTCTGGCTATGAAGGAGGAGGACACGATCGACAATTTAGGCAGCTGAGACTTTTCAATGTCTTTCTCACTTATGGATAGTGAATCCAAGTCAATGACAGTTGAGAAAAAGCAAAAACACGTCGGTGGTGGGAACTCGTTGATATAGTAGATACTTTGAAAAGAGCTAATTGCCAACTAGGTTTGACAATAGACTACTACCTACCACCATTACTTGTCATGATATAGTGAAAACAAGTACAATAACTCGACTTTGAACAAGGTGGTAGTAAGTACCTGGTTGGAACGATGTGGTGATGGCATTTGCCGTTTGGTCAGCGAAAGAAAGCTTTCGTGCAAAAAAGCCACCGTTAACGCGTCGCCGTCTCGATCACCACGATTTGTTTAGCAGTAAACAGACGTCGTTAATACTGTACGATGTCACTACAGTATCGTTCGCGACGCGTATGTTTCTTGTAGTCAAGTCGAGACACTTGGTCACCTTTGCAGGACCTTTCGTAGAGTAAATTTCGTGTCATATCGCTTCGTGTCTTTGATCGTCCTTGGTCACATTCTGCTGTATAGTCTTAGTCGTACTCCACCGTCTATACGACAAGAAATTGTCTAGTACAAAGGTACTAACTACCATCATGAGTACCAAGGGTAAATGGCTCACCATTGAGCAGAAGTGTGAGGTTATTGCACAGCATCGTCGTGAGCCCTCTACTAATTACACGCAACTGTCACAATGGACCAAGACACGTTTTGAGTTATCGGTGCCACCTACGCGCCAGACGATCCGTAACATCATTCAGTCGGCCGCTATCATTGAGGCCAAACGCCTGTGCGTGCACGTGACCGCAAAGGGCCGCGATCCGTGCGTGCGTTCACGAGAGCTCGAGGATCAGTTGACACAGTACATCAACACGTGCCGAGAGCACAATGTGCGACTCACACGCCGTTTACTCAACACCAAAGCGCGAGAAATTCTGGATAGGATGGACAATGCACCGACGCACAATTTGTCAGTCGGCTGGCTCACGCGTTTCATGAAGCGACACGGACTAAACTTCCAGAAGGAAAGGGAAGAGTTGAAAGAGACATCAATGGCTGCTGCTGTTCCAGCTCACGCTGGTAGCACAGTTGTAGTTGATGTTGTAGAGCCGCACGGACTAGAAACAGATCCGGAACGTGTTCGCGTCGATAAACTGCGGCAAAAAGCGACCAAGAGGTTGTGGGAGCTTGAGCAAGAGGCCAGGGAGTTGAAGAAGTATCTGCGCAGACTCAATGCAGCTTCGAACGCGCATCTGCATCGGTGAATTTGATTGCCTGCTTCTTGTTGGTAGATGTAAGGTCATCGGTGCTAGATCTGTGGCGTCTGTAGTGTAAGGTCGAGAGACCTTTACTGCAGCGTCGATACCACTGGAAATGTTGCTGACGCGTTGTATGTGATGAGGTGTCGCCATAGCGCAATAGAATATCAATGCGACACGGCGTTCTCCCTCTTCGAGGCCGACTGCAATCAACGCTATTGAACACGGTGACGTCGTCAAATGCAGCCAGGATCACATCGCTTGCAAAGCTCTGGCGGGCAGGTTGGACAGCAACACGCAAGCTTTGAGACCGCATAGCAGAAAGAAAAACTTCGCCAACAAAGCTTAAGGATTCAGGAGTCGAGCTTAATTGTATCACTAGTGTCTGCACTTCGTCAGACGTTCGAGGTCTTCACCACTGCAGTTCTCATACGCGAAACCGTTGATACATCTGCAATGTCATGCACATTTCTCGATGTCCAGCTTTCCACTGGTCCTTTTGGTATGTCATAGAGCACTACGCAATCCATTTACATTGAGAAAAAGAGTGAGACAATACTCTACCCACAGCATGACACGCATTGAACACACATTGTCTTTCATATTGGTTGGTCGTCCGTAACAAGAAAAGAAAGTATTGCATTTAACAACGCACATCATACTACATTTATATATGGTAAGCCACTTCAGCCTACGACCATAACAGTCACACATATCAACCTCTTTAGGATCGTTTACGGAGCCATCTCGATATCAGTGTCCGTGAGCTGCGAGATAGCGAACGTCAATTTGCCATTAACTTCAGTGATCTCCACTTGGGTCTTAGCATGAAGCTGGCCGGAGATAATGAGCTTGCTCAGGTCCGTTACGACGTGCTTTTCGATGTATCGTTTGATGGGACGTGCGCCATACTGCGGCTCGTACGCTTCATCCAGAATCACGTCCAGTGCTGCCGTCGTCACGTTCACCGAAATCTGCGCCTCCTTCAACCGAGCAACGACCGAGTCGAACTGCAACAACACGATCTGACGCAACTCCGTGCGGCCCAGCGGTTCGAACACAACAATGTCGTCCAGACGGTTCAGCAGCTCCGGTCGGATGGTACGACGCAACTGCTGGAGCACCAGCTCGCGCTGCTTTGCGAACTCCCGTTTCCTACTGCTCTCAGCATCCATAACATCACTCTCTGTCTTCATCTTTTTGCTTGCACGTGGCGACAGGTCGTTCTCAAACAGCAAGTGCTCTGCGCCAATGTTCGACGTCATGATAATCACTGTATTCGCGAAATCGACCGTTCGTCCATGCGAGTCCGTCAATCGGCCATCATCCAACACTTGTAGCAGAATGTTCAGCACCTTTGGGTGAGCCTTCTCGATCTCGTCCACCAGGACCACGTTGTACGGATTGCGACGCACAGCCTCGGTTAGCTGACCCCCTTCACTAAAGCCGACGTATCCAGGAGGAGAGCCAATGAGTCGCGAGACGGTGTGCTCTTCCATGTACTCGCTCATGTCAATACGCACCATGTGTTTGTCGTCGGCAAAAAGTTCGTTCGCGAGCGCCTTGGCTAACTCGGTCTTACCGACACCAGTGGGGCCGAGGAATAGGAAACTGCCGGTCGGTTGTCCGGCGCGAGCAAGTCCGGCACGTGAACGCAGTACTGCGTCACAGACGGCCTTCACTGCTTCCTCCTGACCCACGACGCGCTGGTGGATGCGCTCTTCCAGATGCATGAGACGGTCGCCCATACTTGACGTCAGGCGGGACACCGGGATACCCGTCCAACGAGCTACGACCTCGCAGATCTGGTTTTCTCGAACAACTTCCTCGACCATCTTGTGTTGCAACTCATCTTCATCCTCGCGCTTCTTCGCTTCCTCTGCTGCGGCGATGCGGCGTCGAACGTCCGGAATGGCATAGTATTGCAGATCAGAAGCGGTCTGCAGGTCCTGGGTGCGTTCCGCCTGCTCAGCCTTCAACTGCAAGTGCTGCAGCTTGTCCCGAAGCTGGCGGATTTCGTTGACACGAGCTTTCTCCGCTTCATGGCGTAGGATCAATGGACTCAATTCGTCTTGGATCTTGTTCAACTCCTCCTGCACTTTTGTCAGACGCTGCTTGCTCAGTTCATCCTTTTCCTTTGCAAGAGCTGTAGCCTCCACTTGCAACTGCAGCTGTCGGCGCTCCAATTCATCAATGACTTCAGGTTGGCTGTCCAGTTGAACACGAACGTTTGCACACGCTTCATCGATGATATCAATGGCTTTGTCGGGCATGAACCTTCCCTTGATGTAACGGTCTGCAAGCTTTGCAGCAGTGACTAGAGCCGCATCCATGATTTGCACTCCGTGATGCGCCTCGTATCGCTCTTTTAAACCTCGTAGAATGCTCACTGTATCTGGGACGGACGGTTCATTCACCAACACCTGTTGGAACCGACGCTCAAATGCCTTGTCCTTCTCGACATGCTCACGATACTCGTCCAACGTTGTCGCACCAATGCACCGCAACTCTCCGCGCGCCAGCATGGGCTTCAATAGATTGGCAGCGTCCATTGCACCTGATGTTTGTCCAGCGCCGAGAATCAGGTGCATTTCATCGATGAACAGAATGATCTTGCCGTCGCTGTCTTTCACCTCCTTCAGCACCGCCTTCAGACGCTCTTCAAACTCACCACGGTATTTGGCACCCGAAATCAAAGCACCCATATCGAGACTAATGAGCTTGCAGTTCAGTGACTCGGGCACGTCGCCCACGACGATCCGCCTCGCCAGACCTTCCACAATAGCAGTCTTTCCCACACCTGGCTCACCAATCAGCACGGGGTTGTTCTTGGTTCGTCTCGACAGGATACGAATCACTCGTCGGATCTCCTCGTCTCGGCCAATGACCGGGTCGATCTTCCCCGATTCGGCCAACTTGACCAAGTCCTGACCGTATTTATTGAGTGCATCGTAGTTCTCTTCCGCTGACGCGTTCGTGACGGGACGACCGCCACGCATCTTCTGCACTGCGTCCTTTACCTGATTCTCGTCCATTTGATTGCTCTTGAGCAGACTCGCAACCTGTGAGCTCTGATACAGAGCGACAACAAGATGATCTGCTGCCAAATGCGAGTCCTTCATATCCTTCCGCATCTTGTGCGCGTACTTGATCATTTTCATGAGTGCAGAGTCAGCGCCGATAGAGTCAGGTGCTGGTGTCTGCTTTGGCAGCTTCTTGAGTTGCAGCATCGCGTCCTGCTGGAAACCGGCCGCATTGCCGTGCACGAGGTCAGCGACACGCTTGGCCAAGCCGTTCTTGTCGTTAAACAGTGCATAGGCCACATGTAATGGTGTAAGCTGTGAGTGACCCATTTCTTCTGCCAGATCGTGTGCATTGCGTAGATATTCATTCGTCTTGTCTGTAAATTCTGCCGGATTCATATTTCAATGTGTCTTTTGTGTATCCACTTGTGTCTTTTGTGTATCCACTTGTGTCTTTGGAAGCAAATTAAATAATGAGTGAGAGTAAAAGTGGATCATGGCTGCGATTTACGAGAAGATTCCAGAAAACAAACGTACTTCGCATAAGTCACATACTGAATACAAGCTAATTGGGTAAGAAATGTGACAGGAACAGGTCCATTGATTCGAACAAACCACTTCAACATGGACCATAGTGAAATACATATAAAAAAGCGTCTAGCAAATTCTAGCATCTTGTACCGTAACGTCATTTTTGTCGCTATGAATATCTTGCATTACCATTCAACGTCTACGTTCAATGTGTTTGTCATAGTACCTCGCTCGACAATTGTTCTTTCATGGCGCTGCGCAATTCGTCGGAGATGTTTAATGAAGCTCAGCGCATCCAAATATGGAAAGAGTCCAGGGATATACGACGTCTGAGAGAAAACACTGTTGCGCTGCTATACGCGCAGGATACAACAGCGCTGAGACTGAATACAATCTAGAACGTCTTTAGTCTCAGCAGAAAAAGTCGCTTCAAAGTGACACGACAAACACTTCGTCGTGTAGCTTTCGTGACGTGATGCAGGAACTCTCGTTTCAGCCTCACCACATGACGCTTAGGTGTATGAATGACCTAGTGTGGCTGCTTGGCTTGTAACATCCGAGTGAATAACGTCTGATTAGGTTGAATTGCTGTGGCGACTAGACGGCTGATAGTGCAATAGCACGTCTGATCAGGTCCACCTTGGTCTGTCAGGTCTGATGCATTCTAGTGGTAACAACAAAACCACAAACGACACAATCATCTTCACTAAAAGCACGAGAGGTAACTATATGCAGCGATATGCGACCTACTGCCCGTCAATATAACTGCTTGAAGTGTCAACTGTAGGATGTTGGCTACACATGCGCTCGCTATGCGTCGTCTACTATCGACTCATGCACATTCTCACGCCTGTAGATCCTATCGTTCGAAACGCGTTCAGAATTATCTACACACCTGGTAGCTGTCCTGACAACCATGCATCGATTAAATTACAACTAAGCGCTGCACACTGCCCCCTTTGCCATCATGTCCAGCTCCACATTGTGAAGATGCCTTTGTAGCGTCGAGTAGCTCCTATGCGAAGTCGTTTGTGAGACTTTGCCATCTTCTGCAATCTTCTCGAAAGGCCGCAAGACCTCGTTTTAAACATGTACGAGGTCGATTAGTGAATTTCAATGTTCGTGCATTCTTGCTCGTTTGACTTGTAGTGTAGTCCAGACCATTGACAAAAGCCTCAGCGCTACTTCTATTCTATTAACGACAGCATCTACGCTGACTTGATGTGCGTACTGCCACCAACTACGGACTCGATAACGCCACTCATTGCTGCTAAGAACTGCCCACGAAACTCTTCATCTGAAAATCTCAATGAAGATTTGCGTGCTGTAGATCGCATCGCAATCGATTCAGTTCGAGACTTTTCCAATAACGACAGCATCTTGCCAGCATACTCGTCTGCTGTGAGCGCCAGACACTCTGTCTCCGGTTGCACAATATCGGCCTTGGGCCCACCGGAGTTGTTCGCGACTATGAGCATACCTGCCGCCATCATCTCCACGATGCTAATCCCAAAGTGTTCGTTGTACATGGTGTGTATGCCGATGGAACTCTTTGAAAGATACCGTTTCAGCTCCGCGAAACTCGCATTGACCACAAAATCCACGCGGTCAGCAATGCCCAGTGCTTCAGCCTGCTCCTTCAGTGTCTCCACACGCGCTTCATCATCAGTGTTGCGACAGCTCCCGAGCAGCACCAGACGAAAGGCATGATACTTGGTCTTCATCTGCTCCGCATGCTTCGTCAGCAGCACATGAAAGGCTTCAAGTTGCAGAAGCTGATTCTTCTCTGGTCGAAACTGAGAAACCGAGAGCGCAATGGGCTCACGATTATCCAGGCCAAAGGTCATGTACTCGTGCATGGCACCACAAGGTGGGTATACAATGGTAGGAGTCTTTCCCCAAAGTTGCTTGATATGGTTGTACGTCCACGTCGAATTAACCATCACCACATCTGTGCAGTACTTACCCACCACGCTGTAGGCAAGTGCAAATAGCCGATAGTAAATGTACTTGGCCATTGATCTCGATGAGCTTGCAGCAATAGCTGCGTCATTGTTAAACCCAGTGTTACGCTGTTGGATCTTAGAGATCATGTCAGTAGAGATCATTGGGTAGTGCACATAAGCCACGACAGTGCAAGCGTAGAGCAGACTTGCTACCACGTAGGAGAATGGACACCCCGTCGTGTCCACCCACACCTGTGGGTACAGTTGCTGTCTTGAGCTCTCTTGTACAGCCTCCATGCCCAATCTAATGTGTGCCAGACTCTGCCATAGCAGCGTAAAGCTCGGATACCGACTGGGTTCAAGAATCTCGCGACTGGGAAGTAAGACGAGCGTCACGTATCGTTCTACGTGCAGCGTCTTTAGTTCTTCAAGGTTAAACTCGTTTGCAGCGCGTATGAGTAGCTCCTTGGCTGAAAGTCCGTCATTTCCTGTGTATAAAATGATCTGCAGCATCGTATCTGTCTTCTGAAATTGCTGAACAAGCGCCAGTAGTGCACAGTAGAGAACACGCTCACCACCACCGCCGCCGTTGGCGTACGGATGAACGATACCAAATGTGACGGAATTTTTAGGAGACAAATGTATTGCCGCATTACGAGAAGATACGAAAGAACGTCTTGTACGAAAGATAGAAAGGAACGCGACGGCTACGACCACCGCTAGCAGCGACAATAATATCATGAGCAGGGTCATGTTTTCACACTTAATATATGTGATGTGTGGTGTACACGATGTAGACACAAATACACAATGGATAACCTGTAAAAATGTATAAGAATGCGAAATCAAGTAGTGGAGATTGTCGAAAACAATAACCTACGATTTTCTATCTGATTTACTTCCATTACTTCCTGTAAGTCAAGAAATTTCCAGCGTGTTGGCCGCCTAATCTCTTATCTTTACTATCAAGTAGTTTAAATCAACTTACGTGCACTTCCTGCGGTGTTTATTGAGTTTTACTCTTTCTATTCATGGAGAAAAAGACGAGCACGTGTCACCTTTTTCATCATAACACCAGTAGCCGCTCTCGCCGCTACTCACAGTCCATGACGCATTGGAATTGGCTACATGCAACCGCCTATTCATCCGCAGTCGTGGCATCTGCAGCCTACATGCACAATCAGCTCACGCTTTACTTCAAACGCTTCGACGCGCAGCAGGTAAATGACGAGCTGTTGTACAGTCTCGCGGCGGTCGCCACTGTGGGTAGCGAACAATTGGATGGACTTCACCTTGTGCTGTCAGAACTGGCTTCCAGACTACGCTGGTTCTTAGTGGTCTTATTACTTGGGGTATGGGTCGTCACGCTCGTGCTATCGCGTCGCTATCATCTACACTCACCACTTCGTCGTGTGACCACGTATCTAGGCAGCTACGTGGACAAGCTACGTGACTGGAATCGTAAGCAGACCCATGTCAGAGCTACTTGGCATCATCATCATTACCATACTAACCGACCAATAATTCGTTCGACAAGCTGGACTGACGATAACCTGGAGATTGATGAAAACGACTTGCTCATTCTTTCGTCGCTATCGCCTGAGCCGCGCGTCGTCTCCTTCAGCGTAGAAAAACAAGGCAGTGATGCTGACATTGGCAGTGACATTAAGCGTGGTCAGATTCGCCAGATGGCTAAAGACAAGGGTGATGACACGATCGTCCGTCTTGACAGTAAAAGTGACCTTGCGGGCAAGATTGTATTGTATCCACGAGAAGGTGCTTTAGGCGGACGACATCAGAGCAACCAGATCATTTCCGACGATCCATACGTGAGTCGTTTTCACTTTCAAATCCAGTACGATCCTATGGAGAAAGAGTACTATCTCCAGGACCTCGGGAGCACGACTGGAACATTCGTGTTTCTCAAACCAGACGCACCTAAGCGTCTGCATGTGAACGACCGCGTGAAGCTAGGCGACACGGAGTTTGAAGTGTCGGCGATTGACGAGAAAATCACGACGGGGATGCCGTTCTTGCGTATCCGCTTTACTGATGGCCCGCTCGTTGGTATTTGCCAGACCATTGGCAAGACGTCTGTGACTCTGGGTCGGTATTCAAGCAATGCACTGTGTATCACCGAGGACGACTCGATCTCTGGTAGACATAGTCTGATCTCGTACGTTGGCAATGGATTTTACATTACGGACCTCCGCAGTACAAATGGCACGGCTATTCGCCTCAGTAGAAGCGGCAAGAAGAGCCGACGACGTTATCTTCTACATGGTGACGTGTTTGGGGTTGGCTCGAATCGATTCATGATCGAGTACTCGCACCAATTAGCAGCCCAACGTCGACATGTGACACTTATACGAAAAGATCAGAAGGAGAATGACAACATCGTGGTTGACACATAGGCTGGTTATATTTAAGTCGTTGGATGGAGTATTTTCGTGTGCTGTCAATAATAATCCATAACATAGAGCTGCATTTCTTTCGCCATTCCTACCGTACCCATTCCAACAGAACCTCTACAAATGAGTCCTAGTATACTTTTTACCGTACGAATTACCTCCCTAATCACATTTCGAAAGGTAGCAGCTCCGCCATCCCTTTGTAATGGTGACGCCTAATATCATGTCAGACAAGGAGATGGAAGCCAGTATCTCACTCTTACATATGATGCAACCATCTGAGTCCATTATTAACGTGACGCTCTCAAAAGGCTACGCTACTGATTCTGAAAATAAAGACGTATTGCATTATTCCTTGATGAAGGTAGTGGCTAAACAAGCCTCCGATGAGCTGTCTCTGCCTCGCGTAGCCACACAGAAGAAGAGTCAGCAACGAGGTGCTCGTCTAACAGCTCTGTCACGCGAACTCACACTGGAAAAGCTGCGTCCGCACTTTGATAGGCCCATCGTTGAAGTGGCACGTGAATTTGGTATTTGCACGACATTCCTCAAGAAAATCTGTCGTCGATGTGGCATCAAGCGGTGGCCACATCGGCAGATCCGATCACTGAATCGTACAATTCAGATGCTGGAGCAAGTGGAGTCAGCGACGACGAACCCTGAGGAAAAGGCCAGATACAAAACTCAAATCGAGGAGCTCAAAGACAAGCAGCGTGCAGTCATGGAAGACCCAGATGCCAATGGTAAGTTAAAGCGAATGAAGAAGTACGCAGCTCCTAAGCGTGCTACTGAAATAATGTCAACACCTACAGGGAGTCTTTCGTGCCGATGACGTCTGAGGATGATGCCAAGAAGTTTGTCTCGGCTCTAGTTGTTGCAATGGACTCTATGTCTAGTTTTCTATGTGATCAGAGTGGTGAAGCTAGTGTGCAAGACCAAGATTCAACTCGTAGCTATTCCGAAGTCATCTCCACTAGGTGTGGAGATCCCTTCCTTGATCTTATCGATGACACCAGTTTCGGCCTCGATGATGACAATAATGCACGCTGTGACTGTGAGCCAATTTTAATCGTTGTCAAAGATTTTTCTAAGTAATCGCAAGTTGATGCTGATAAAGACGAATGTTGAATGTTGACGCATCGTGTCGTCTTTGTAGCTCTTCAGTTTTATCAAATTGGCTATGTCATGTGAAATATTTGAACGAATGAAGGCTAAAAATAAAATAAAGCAGCTTTACAATCCAATGTTCTGGCTATAATTGTAATTTCGACTCCAGCCAAACTGATAATGGAGCCGCCGACCGTAGCAGCGCAGACACAAACGCCGACGACCGAGGCCTTAGACAGCAATAGGTCTTTCTTCGAGTGTAATGTATGTCTAGACACTGTTTCTAGTCCAGTAGTGACGCTTTGTGGACACCTCTACTGGTGAGTCTACTTCTAACGCTGGGAATTTCTACTTGATTCTGCTCTTTGCTTCCTCTTCCTGTTCTGACGCTCTGTATTCTTCTTCTATTGCCTTCAGTTGGCCGTGTTTGTATGAGGTATAAGCAAATATATACTGGACATATGATGATGTAGTAATTGATTTGATCTGCTGCATGTAGTGGATGCAAAACCACTCCGAGTGTCCTGTATGCAAGGCCGGAATTAGTGAGGATAACGTGATACCCGTTTACGCTCGAGGTGCCGAAGCTGTTGATTCACAGTGAGTTGGAAGCGATTTCTGTACTGTGTTGTATTAAAATGGAAGTATGGACTGAGTCATGTGATGCTCTAGAACACACCAGGACAGTGGCATTCCCCGCCGTCCTCAGGGACAGCGACCAGACGCTGAGCAGCTCCGACGACGACGCCCGTTTAATGTGCGTGCATTGTGATGTTCATGTGATTGTCCTACGTGTGTTTCGTACTGAGAAGATGTTCTTTTTTGCTGTTCGTGGCTGTAGTTTGGGATCTTTACTGGAAGCGGACAAACAAACGCTTTTTCAATGTCTCCGACACTTGGTTTCTTCCCGGCACTGTTCGGAGCACCCTACGTAAGTAGAATATGAGTAAGACTTGGTATGCAACAAGCTCACATTATGATACTGATCAGCAACCGCCGGCTCCCGTCACGCATCGTCAAGATGGTACGCCTCTAACAGCACAGGAGGCACACCAGCAGATGCAGCAGGCTTTTCTGTCCCGATATCTTTTAATTGTTGGCAGCCTCGTGGTCATCTGTCTCATTACGTTTTAATTTGATATAGCTTGCGGTACGGCCAGTAAGTGCTGCATACGCACGCCAATGGACGTATTGTTCGTACTACATGTATTTTTTTAACTCAATCGTCGCTAACCAATCTGCCGGGTCATCAACAGCTTTGTCACGTTTATCACCAGGTCAATGGCGACCATGATCCACCCGAAGCTTGCACTGGATGTAGTTATCACGTAGACTCTTGTGCTCGTGCATATCCGCCGTTTGCTGCTTCTTGTCGCTCCTTTTCTAGTACAGCACACACATATTCCAAGTTACCAGCAATGGCTTGCAGGTCGTTTTCGATAGCTACGGCCCATTCCGAAAAGTGATCCAGTCCCTGCACAAATGAACAGCAAAAGCGATGAGTACAGTCCAAGACGATACAATTGCACTGAAGACGTACGTCCAAGGTCGAACGAAAACGTCTTTGCTCAATCTTCCACTTGGCTGCGCGTTGATACAGTGAGTTTACGTTCTTTGAGTACGTCAGTGCTTCCTGTTCCACGTTCCGCTGCTCCTGGATCGTCTCATCCAGTCTCTTCACAAGCAGACGACTTTTTGCAGTCTTCAATGCATCCAGAGACTCTACCAATTGGACCTTGGCATGCACTAAACATACAATCCATACCATACCAGCAAAAGTCAAACCATATGAATGCAAGTATTGCTTGTGCATCGATACACAAACCTGCGTCGTCATGATGTTGCGCAAGTCGAGCTTCCGCCGCCTGGACTTCTGCGGTCTTAACACTCATTTGTACTGGAAATACCGGTAATGGTACCGACTAATCCTTCGTGTCTCACATGTCACAATCGATTGAATCACGTCCACAAATCGTCATGGGGATGAAGAACGCATCGAAGGTCAAGACTCCTGCTCCTTTGAATAAGGAAAAGAAGAAGAAGGAGAAGAATATAAAGAAGAAAAAGGACGATGCATCTTCTACTACGGGTATCTATGGATGGACTCTCAAACTACTAGCGGTAGTGATGGCCGTGGTTGTGACTTACTATCTGCGTGAATTGGACAATATGGACTTGAAGAGTCGTGCGGCTCACTACATTTCTCGTACTGACGTGACGAATCATCTTCGTTTCAACGTCACGTGCGTTCCACTGGAGGTGCGTTTAGGAAGGTGGTATAGCAGCTTTGAAGCTGTCTGTTATGACTAAATTGTCTGCTTTTTGTCATGGTAGCATCCCAACGACTTCGTACCGGGTTGTCACCAGGAAAACAAATCCTTTTGTGGTCGTGCAGTATTCGACAACTTTGTGACACTTCAGCAGGTGACGCAGCTACGTGAGGTGGCTGAGATTGGGATGGCGAACCGCTCTGCGCGCGGCGGCCCCACGATAATGGACATCAATACGGGTTTTGTCCGCGACAGTGAAGGTTTGGAAAACATCTATCAGCCCGAAAAGAGAATACCCGATGAGAACAAGCCTGGGATCAAGCGCTTCAGCACGAAGCAGTTTAATTTGTACCGCCGGTACGTGCAGATAGAATGAGGAATTTCTCGATTTGGGGCCAACTTCTGACGGATTTCGTTTGTTTGACGGGGTGTTCTTGTGACCGACAGGGTCGTTGACAAAATCCGCCGGGCGGTGATGAAAGAGTTTGGTCTCAAAGAGTTGTATTTCTCTGCGCCTACATTCATCACTCGTTTCGTTGGGAATGATTCGTGGACCCCTGTTGAGATCCACGACGAGTACTGGTAGGCTCGTTATGGCAACTTGATCGTGTGTTTCTTTCTCTCATGCAAACATCATTGCTGTGTCGCAGGCACCCACACGTAGATAAGGAAAACACTAGGCACTACGACTATTCGAGCCTCCTGTATCTCTCAGACTTTGATGAGGACTTCACTGGTGGACTCTTTTCGTTTTTGGACGAAAGCACGGAAACGGTTGTTGAGCCTGCTCGTGGCCGTCTCGTGATGTTCACGGCTGGAGCCGAAAACCTGCACGTCGTGAATAAGGTCGAGACCGGTACGCGTTATGCGTTGAGTCTTTGGTTTTCGTGCGACGAGCGCAAGGAGTTTGCCAATTTTCTGGATGGTGTGATGCACAAACACTTTAGACGCACGCAACAGTGAATTTGGTATGCACTTTGATGTTAATTAAAGATTAGCCGGCAGAACTATTGCCTCAAATGACAATGCGCTTCACTATCGTTATCACTTCTGGCTTTACTTTCGTCGCTGCAAAATGGCACGAGTGGTATGGCAAGGAAGTGGAGGCGCCGTGTAGATGGTAGTCGCGCTTCTCGGCCTCTGCCTGAGCCATCTGCAGCATGCTCGTGGAACTTGTACATTAGGAGCCGCCGTCACTCGTATGATAGGATGGTAAGGCAAATTCTGCAGACGACTTTGTGCGCTCAAATACAAAACACTGAGCGCACCAGTAGCTCTGGCGGGAACCACTGTTTCCAAGACGACAGTAACTACTCGATGAATATCGAGACGCTGGCAAAGCTAAAGTAGACATTGGTGGCCACTTCACGAGAGTTTATAGAAATCGACAGCGTAAATAAACACGCCGAATGTTTGTCGTGCCACGAAATTTGCTGTCTTCCATCTGCGCTGATCGGAGCAGTAAGAGTGGCTCTTACTGCTGTGACTGAAGACGTCTTATCGTCTTTGTCTCCAGCTCCGTGGTGCTGCACGTACAATAGCGCTGCAGTGTTCTTAGACGAGATGTCGTATATCCCCTATTTCCGCTACAAAATGTTTTCGGAATCTGCAAATGTAGCGGTCGTAGCCTACTGGCGGATACGCTGGGTTTCATTGAACATCTCCAACGAGTTCCGCAGTGCCATGGAAAAAACAATTGTCGAGCGAGGTACTATGACAAACACATTGAACGTAGACGTTGAATGGTAATGCAAGATATTCATAGCAACAAAAATGACGTTAAGGTACAACATGCTAGAATTTGCTAGACGCTTTTTTATATGTATTTCACTATGGTCCATGTTGAAGTGGTTTGTTCGAATCAATGGACCTGTCCCTATCACATTTCTTACCGTTATGACTCCAATTAGCTTGTATTCAGTATGTGACTTATGCTAAGTACGTTTGTTTTCTGGAATCTTCTCGTAAATCGCAGCCATGATCCACTTTTACTCTCACTCATTATTTAATTTGCTTCCAAAGACACAAGTGGGTACACAAAAGACACAAGTGGGTACACAAAAGACACAAGTGGGTACACAAAAGACACATTGAAATATGAATCCGGCAGAATTTACAGACAAGACGAATGAATATCTACGCAATGCACACGATCTGGCAGAAGAAATGGGTCACTCACAGCTTACACCATTACATGTGGCCTATGCACTGTTTAACGACAAGAACGGCTTGGCCAAGCGTGTTGCTGACCTCGTGCACGGCAATGCGGCCGGTTTCCAGCAGGACGCGATGCTGCAACTCAAGAAGCTGCCAAAGCAGACACCGGCACCTGACTCTATCGGCGCTGACTTTGCACTCATGAAAATGATCAAGTACGCGCACAAGATGCGGAAGGACATGAAGGACTCGCATTTGGCAGCAGATCATCTTGTTGTCGCTCTGTATCAGAGCTCACAGGTTGCGAGTCTGCTCAAGAGCAATCAAATGGACGAGAATCAGGTAAAGGACGCAGTGCAGAAGATGCGTGGCGGTCGTCCCGTCACGAACGCGTCAGCGGAAGAGAACTACGATGCACTCAATAAATACGGTCAGGACTTGGTCAAGTTGGCCGAATCGGGGAAGATCGACCCGGTCATTGGCCGAGACGAGGAGATCCGACGAGTGATTCGTATCCTGTCGAGACGAACCAAGAACAATCCCGTGCTGATTGGTGAGCCAGGTGTGGGAAAGACTGCTGTTGTGGAAGGTCTGGCGCGGCGGATCGTCGTGGGCGACGTGCCCGAGTCACTGAACTGCAAGCTCATTAGTCTCGATATGGGTGCTTTGATTGCGGGTGCCAAATACCGTGGTGAGTTTGAAGAGCGTCTGAAGGCGGTGCTGAAGGAGGTGAAAGACAGCGACGGCAAGATCATCCTGTTCATCGATGAAATGCACCTGATTCTCGGCGCTGGACAAACATCAGGTGCAATGGACGCTGCTAATTTATTGAAGCCCATGCTGGCGCGCGGAGAGTTGCGGTGCATTGGTGCGACGACGTTGGACGAGTATCGTGAGCATGTCGAGAAGGACAAGGCATTCGAGCGTCGGTTCCAACAGGTGTTGGTGAATGAACCGTCCGTCCCAGATACAGTGAGCATTCTACGAGGTTTAAAAGAGCGATACGAGGCGCATCACGGAGTGCAAATCATGGATGCGGCTCTAGTCACTGCTGCAAAGCTTGCAGACCGTTACATCAAGGGAAGGTTCATGCCCGACAAGGCCATTGATATTATCGATGAAGCGTGTGCAAACGTTCGCGTTCAACTGGACAGCCAACCTGAAGTCATTGATGAATTAGAGCGCCGACAGCTGCAGTTGCAAGTGGAGGCTACAGCTCTTGCAAAGGAAAAGGATGAACTGAGCAAGCAGCGTCTGACAAAAGTGCAGGAGGAACTGAACAAGATTCAAGATGAACTGAGTCCATTGATCCTACGCCATGAGGCGGAGAAAGCTCGTGTCAACGAAATCCGCCAGCTTCGGGACAAGCTGCAGCACTTGCAATTGAAGGCTGAGCAGGCGGAACGCACCCAGGACCTGCAGACCGCTTCTGATCTGCAATACTATGCCATTCCGGACGTTCGACGCCGCATCGCCGCAGCAGAGGAAGCGAAGAAGCGCGAGGATGAAGATGAGTTGCAGCACAAGATGGTCGAGGAAGTTGTTCGAGAAAACCAGATCTGCGAGGTGGTAGCTCGTTGGACGGGTATCCCGGTGTCCCGCCTGACGTCAAGTATGGGCGACCGTCTCATGCATCTGGAAGAGCGCATCCACCAGCGCGTCGTGGGTCAGGAGGAAGCAGTGAAGGCTGTCTGCGACGCAGTACTGCGTTCACGTGCCGGACTTGCTCGCGCCGGACAACCGACCGGCAGTTTCCTATTCCTCGGCCCCACTGGTGTCGGTAAGACAGAATTAGCCAAGGCGCTCGCGAATGAACTTTTTGACGACGACAAGCACATGGTGCGTATTGACATGAGCGAGTACATGGAAGAGCACACCGTCTCGCGACTCATTGGCTCTCCACCTGGATACGTTGGCTTTAGTGAAGGGGGTCAGCTAACCGAGGCGGTGCGTCGCAACCCGTACAACGTGGTCCTGGTGGACGAGATCGAGAAGGCTCACCCGAAGGTGCTGAACATTCTGCTACAAGTGTTGGATGATGGCCGATTGACGGACTCGCATGGACGAACGGTCGATTTCGCGAATACAGTGATTATCATGACGTCGAACATTGGCGCAGAGCATTTGCTGTTTGAGAACGACCTGTCGCCACGTGCAAGCAAAAAGATGAAGACAGAGAGTGACGTTATGGATGCTGAGAGCAGTAGGAAGCGGGAGTTCGCAAAGCAGCGCGAGCTGGTGCTCCAGCAGTTGCGTCGTACCATCCGACCGGAGCTGCTGAACCGTCTGGACGACATTGTTGTGTTCGAACCGCTGGGCCGCACGGAGTTGCGTCAGATCGTGTTGTTGCAGTTCGACTCGGTCGTTGCTCGGTTGAAGGAGGCGCAGATTTCGGTGAACGTGACGACGGCAGCACTGGACGTGATTCTGGATGAAGCGTACGAGCCGCAGTATGGCGCACGTCCCATCAAACGATACATCGAAAAGCACGTCGTAACGGACCTGAGCAAACTCATTATCTCTGGTCAACTTCATGCCAAGACCCAAGTGAAGATCACTGAAGTTAATGGCAAATTGACGTTCGCTATCTCGCAGCTCACGGACACTGATATCGAGATGGCTACGTAATATTGATGAAGAGAGGTTGCTTATGTGTACGAGTATTGTTATATGGCTACATTATGTGTTCTACCCTCTTAATAATAATAATTTTCAATTTTCTCACTACCTTTTCCTCCTCAATAATAATAATAATACCCATGCAGTCCCGCAAGATAATATGCGAGAAACTCTCGACTGACTTCCGTAAATGCACGGCCATCATCTCGTTCCAAGTACCGAAACTAAAACAGGATGACGTGTTGATACAGACCAGATACTGTGGTATCAATGCATCCGATATTAATTATACAAACGGCGCCTACTTACCAGGCGTTCAACCACCTTTTGACTGTGGTTTTGAGGCCTGTAGGATGAATTATAAGCTTACGAGAAATGTCCTGTTTATGAACACTAATTGATGTTTTTGTATGCAGTAGGAATTGTCCTGGATATTGGACCAGGTGTGACCAAGTTTAAAAAGGGTGACGCTGTGGCTTCCACCTGTACGTGACACTGGGCTACTGATTACAATTGATCACTGACCCGTTGATCGTAAACAGCATACGGTGCATTTGCCGAGCATCTGGTAGCCAAGGAACGTTTTCTGGTCAAGATTCCTGCTGCAGTTCCAGAGGTGTTGCCAATTATCGTATGCGGTCTCACAGCGTCAATGGCACTCGAGTACGTGGGTCAAATGACTCATGGTGAAACTGTCCTGATCACGGCAGCAGCTGGTGCCACGGGTCAATTTGCTGTGCAGCTGGCCAAACTCGCAGGTAATCACGTGATTGGCACGTGCAGCTCATCCGATAAGGTCGAGTACCTTCGCTCTATCGGGTGCGACCGTCCCATTAATTACCGTGAAGAGAAGGTGGATAATGTACTCAAGAAAGAGTATCCAAGCGGCATCAATCTCGTCTTTGAGAGTGTTGGTGGAGAAATGTTTGAGACGTGTGTCAACAACATCGCACGCAAAGGCCGCATTATCGTCATTGGAGCCATTGCTGGTTACCAGGACTCGAGCACGTGGAAGCACAAGGCCAACAAGGCCACGACGCCGCTGCCGTCCAAGTTACTGGCCAAGTCCGCTTCTGTCCGTGGTTTTTTCTTCAATGATTACTTTCGCGAGACGCAGGCCCATACGAAGAAACTCACGACGCTCGTGCAGCGTGGCGTACTGAACGCTGGCGTGGATCCGACGAAATTTTACGGACTGGAGGATATTCCCAACGCCATCGACTACATGTACGAGCGTAAGAACATTGGCAAGATCGTCGTGAATTTGAACAAGGGCTCGTCCAAGCTCTAAGTTTCTATTATAAGCTGGTTTGGAGTGCAGTCATCTTGCAGATACATTTCCAGTCATGTTATGTCGTAGCACACGCGTTATCATGTCGGTTTGGTTCGTCAAAAGCACAATTGTTTGAGCACTCATTCGTTGAGTTCATATTGGCGCCGATAGGATCAAAGCTCCAATTTCGTGGTCACGTATAAGGAAGAGTGTATGCTTGTGTAACACCCTCAGCCATAGAGATGCCATCTTTCGTCATAGTTTGTCAATTATTATAACCAGCATAGCTGTACTACAATGTAGTACCGTTATTGTACTACCTTTATACAATTACAAAGCTTAGAGCCGCATTGATAACCTCTAACATTCGATATTCTGTATGCAAGAGATGGATACATAATGTCATTTTCTGGAAAATGGAGCGCTATCGCTTTAAAAACGACGGATTGGCCACACACACGTCAATGGACCAGGAAGAGTGTGAAAGTAGTTGTAGCCTTTTCTTCTTTCCACTACTGGAGCTACCAATAGATCAGCAATTACAATTGCAGCAGCTGAGTTTTATCAACACGGACCTCGAGGTAGAGAGTTGAGTGTGTGAATAAACGTTTTAACCTCGTTTTAACTTTGTTTTAACGATTGTTTTGGATGTTATATAAAGCCGCTTTTAATGCGTGAAAAACATGTTGAATACTTAAAACGTGGTCTTACGCGTCTTTCATCGGGTTTTGTCGCTTTGGATGCCAGGTATAAAGTTGCTGAAACAATCAGCATTTTAACGTTTTTAATCAACCTCATAAAACCAATTTGACATGATATCTATAGTCGACCCTGGATTATCTATTGGATTTTGCACGCTCTGGATCTACTGGACGCTCTACCAGAAGAAGAAACGGCACGTGTCATTGGTAAAACCTTTTTTCATCTTTTTAAATCGTAAAAACGATTCAGTCATGTTTTAACATGTTTTAACATGGTTTTACTTATGTTTGTAGACACGTTAAAACCTTTCTGGAACAATGACCATGAAGGAGGTTTTGGAGGCGGACCCAAGCAATTGGGACATACAGCCACCAATTACGCGTCATGTCTGACATTTGCATTACTCGGGACACCAGAAGCATGGGAAGCAGTGGACCGACCGGGATTGTACCGGTTTTTTCTAGCAAGAAAACACGCAACCTCTGGAGCTTTTACTGCTCATGATGGAGGGTGCGTCATACCTTTTTTCTTTGTGGTGACAATGTTCTAGGATTCATTGTGCTTTTTTTCTTTTTTTGTAGTGAGGCAGACGTCCGTGTGACGTACTGTGTCATCTCTATCGCTAGTCTGTACGGTATTTTGACTGATGAACTGAAGGATGGCGTGGTGGAGTATGTGCTGTCTTGTCAGACATACGAGGGTGGTTTTGGTGGTGAACCAGGGAACGAAGCTCACGGCGGATACGCATTCTGTTCCGTGGCAACACTCTACATTCTTGAAGCTATTGATCAGATTCGCGACTTACCTGGGCTGCTACACTGGCTTGCAAATCGGCAGATGCCCTTTGAAGGTGGTTACCAAGGACGAACCAACAAACTTGTGGACGGCTGCTACAGCTTCTGGCAAGGTGCTGTGCCGGCACTACTGGCGCAGGTTGTGCGACAACGGTACGGCAACGAAGTGCCTTATCAATGCCACCAAGAAAAACTGCAAAGGTACATTTTGCTTTGCGGACAGGAGATTACAGGTGGCTTGCGCGACAAGCCTGGCAAGCCGCGGGATCATTACCACTCGTGCTATTGTCTGAGCGGTCTATCAGTTGCTCAGCACGGAGATGGCAGAGGTGAACCTGTCGTGTATGGAGATATGTCCAACCTGATGAAGCGCACGCACCCCGCGTATAACATCAACTACGACAAGGCTATGAAAACGATCGAATACTTCAAAGCAAAGGGCCCCTTTCAGCCTGAGTAGAGCAGGAATGTGCACACCATTACAAATCAAGTATTCCTCGTTCGCCAGTAAGGTGAGGTGTTCATTATATGGATTCACTGTGATTGATGTTGTTCAGGTGAGGATCATCACTATTGCCATCTGCATGGTAAGACGGATGGAAAGCAGTCAGCTTGGTAGGAGCTTGACAGTTCGACAAGTGTCATGGGCGTGTCATATGCGTTCACGCCACTCGACTATGTTTTCTCTTTCGCTCAGTCTCTTTACCGAAGAAATTGTGAAACGGCGACGAAGCTGCTTTTGCCATCAAGACGGCTTTAGAATAATGACTCTGGCTGCATGGGCTGCTGCTCTGTTTTCATTCCACCGTCGTTTCTGGCGTCGTTGAAAGGTGCCAAGTTGTAACTGGAATTTGCGGATCCATTTTCGGTTTGGAGCGTATGATTTGCGAGCTGGAATTGGGGTCCAAATGCTGAATGAATTACTGCTTTTCACAGCTTTGGCTTGGCTGTAAAAATTGTAGATGCAACTGACACAACCCGACTAGAGCTAGAAGTACATGTGGTAAGGATTCATTCGAATTGCGACAGGCAGAACGAGATCAAGACTCGATTGCTGTGTCCGACGAAGTTATTGCTGGCTGTGGGTGTGTAAATACATGTGGGTCTTATCTGCCACCTCTATTCCTGTTCGGTCGTGATCGGCTCGAGGACCGCACCCCACCGCGCATCAGAGGCGGCGCGCACGGCAGCCTGGTAACTCTTACTACGCGGATTTCTCCCACCATACGGTTGCGCAAATGGCCAGAGGGCACACGCTTCGTTTTCGTACCAGAGGGCACATGCTTCGTTTTCGTGTCAGTCCTCTTCTTAGTCACCCGTTTCGTTGGAATACTGTTGACACGCGAGCCGGGGGCAGCAACAACACCCAATCCTTCTTGAAGCGATCGCTTCACGAAAGCCAACTCGTTTGCGATCATGGCTGGCAGGTGCTGGTGCAGTTGTAGCAATTTATCCGCCAGCTCCACTGTGATCGGCATTCCATGACGATGGCAGAAAAGTGCTATCCGCGCAAGCTCCTCTGGGCTCATAATGCTGGTGTCCGCTGACTCGCCCTCCTTTTTGATCCGACGAATCACCTTTTCGTTCTTGACCTGAACCTGCTTGAACGCAGACGCAACTTGCTTCGTCAGCTCGTCCGCCACCGTCTTCTGGAACCCGTGCTCTTGTACGTCGCCCAAGATGATTTGGCCCGTGGACTTTACAGCAGAGGCGTTCGCAGATTCTAAGCGCTCAAGACGCAGACAGCTCTGTAGCGTCAACAGATAGGTATAACCGCTCGGCTGGATAAATCCGTGTGTACGCAGCACCTCAAACAACTTCAGACTAGCCACTGCACCCGCGAGCTCATCACGTGACTGTGCACAATACTCCATAGCTGCCTCATAGTGCGCAACCTTGAGCGGAAATGCCATCAGCTCTTTTTCAAAAAGTGTACGCATGGCATCAAAGTGACCAAATTCGCCATAGATAAAGAGCAACATCTCAATCGTGTGTTGCTGAAAGTATGCCGGCATTTGCTTCAGGGACACACCTTTGCTTCCATCCAAGTACATCTGCAAGAGTTTCTCTGCCTCAACGAGGTTCCCCTCTCCGGCAAGAGCGTTTGTCACGCGGATTACACGATTGGGATGCACCTCCGTCAATCCGTGCAGTCGAGCATACTTAAGCAGTAGCGTCGCGCCGAGAACAGGGTTACCAGACTTGCACAGCTCATGGAAAAGCGATTCAAACGCGTCGGAAGACACGTCATCATTGAAAAACTCCACTGAGTCGGTAGTCCGATTGGTTTCCACTAGCACATCCAGGGCTGTCTCAATGTTGCATCCAGGCAGATTTTGCACTGCATCGCGAAGAGCGTCATCCTCGTGTGCAAGCGCAAGCGACAACAGTAAAGACCTGGCCACGTTCGACTCGACCATCCTGACGTTGCCGTTTTCATCTATGGTAGACTTGAGTTCATTGCAAATAGCAAGCACTTGATCCGTGCGACGCTGGCGTGAAAATGCGATGATTGCCGCATTTTGAGCATATGAGTTGGGCTGAAGGCCAAGCGCACGCATGGATTCATACAGCGCACCTACATCGTCGTAGTCACCAGCAGTGGCCTTGATAGATATAGCCATAGACAAAGCCTCACCGTCTAATGCCTTACCATGCACCTGCAACATTTGCCTACAGATGCGCTCTGCTTTAATCATCCGCCAGCTATCATCGACATCTGGAACTTCACTCTTGGGCTGGCGAAGCAGCGCAAGGATCGAGTGCTTGTACATACGCAGTGGGACCACCACGGGCACCACATCAGATTCCAAGGACTGGGATGCATCTTGGCTTTCTTGCACCTGGCGCTCGTGATTACGAAAGTATCGCAGTGACGGATGTCCCGCAACAGCATCAAAAAGCTTCACGACCAAGTCGATGCGATCCGCGTTCATGCACACATCACACGCATCAGCGATACTATCCACGTTGTTTTGAACGAGGCGACGGAACGACAAAGTTTCATTTGCCAACGTGTATGCAATTCGCCACTCTTTGCTCTTGTTCTCAGACATTTCTCGTAGAAGCTCCCGTTTCCGACGTACGGGAGGACGTAAACCGTGGCGATGAGAAAACATCAACCAGTCACGACCCAAATTCCAGTTACCCGCCTCAAGCAGCTTCGATACCGTGTCGCCTACACAAACCTCAGCGTTTTTCAAAGCATCCACGTCCACCATTGTCATGAGCTTTTGCATCAAATCCCAATTTTCAAAACGGACGCAAGCGTCCGTTGTTGCACGCACAATCGAATCAGTGATTGGAAGTCCTCGTGAAAGCATCAGCTCCAAATAAGCCTCAATATTCGCCGTTCGGTCGTCACGTGCCTTACACAAGCCGCTGATCACTCCGTTAAACAGGAGTACATCATTTTCGCTACCAAGCTCGACGTTATCACCATCAAAAAATGCAACTGCTGCCAATTGATCGCCATCCTCGTCAAATTCCTGTCGATGCATCACCTCAGCCGTAGCACCCCAACTCTGCTCAGCATGCTCGATTAAATCTTCGAGCGTCTCCATATCCCCGGTACTAGCAAACACACCTGCAAGACTTGCGTATGCAGGCGGGAGCACAACTGGCACATTAGCGGACATAATTTTCCACGCGCGCTTCGCATCGCGAGTATTGAGTACAGGATCACGCTTATTGTCTCGTGAAAGCGCGTTGAACAGAGCCAAGTAGATGCCAACAAAGCGCGATACCCTATTGGAGCCATTGCAGCTCTCAACGTACTCGTCAAATAAATCCACTGCTCTTTGCGTGTTCCCCAGTCTTCCGTGGGCACGAATAGCTGTCGTGTAGGCGCCCTGATGGATCTGGCCAGGCTCGAAAAGCTTCTGGATGTAATCGAAGACTTCTACCGCGAGCTGCGTGTCCTTTGCATGCGTCAGTCCTTGCAGCAGCTTGTTGTACTTTGTAGGGGCGGGATTAAGCTCTTTGGTCTCGACAATCTTGTTCCAACAGGCCCAGGCGTGTTGACTTCGGTTTGCGCCTGTGTACGCAAGCATCGCGCGACCTAAACAAAAGACTGTCGGGCGTTTCTCACCACTTTCTAGCATCTGCTCAAACAACCGCGTAGCTTGCCAGTGTTTATCGTTCGACACGAGCGCATCGATCGCACAAGTGTAAATGGGTTCATCCAGACTCAAACCGCGCTGCGTGGCGGTAGCAAAGCTTTGCAGTGCCTGTTCCAAGTCTCCGTTTAGCACTTGACAGCGGATAAGTTGACTAAACGCTTCGCCATTATCCTGTAGTTTGTCATGCTCCTCCATCTGCACAAATAGCGCCATTGCCGTATCAGGTCTTTGTGCCATACCAGCAGCTCGGATAGCTGCACTGTAGTGGTCTACTGTAAGTTGAACTCCAGCTTTACTAAGCTGTTTCATAATTTTTATAGTGCTGTCAGCATCTTTCACTTGTCCACAGGCTTCCATGATGGCATGGAAGGCAGCAGGAGAAAGCTCTACACCCATAGATGTGGCCTCACTAGCCAATTGCACAATAAGTCCCCAATGTTCCTTGGCCAGATATGCCTGAATGATAAAGTCAATGGTGGCACTAGTAGGTCGAAGATGATCTACTACCATATTGTTCAATAGACCCGGAAGGACCTCGACTTTGCCCATGCGTGCACAAGCAGCAATAGCACGCTCGTACATGTACGAATCTAATGCTGGTAAAGCTTCATCGTTATCCACACGATCCAATAGCTTGAGTGCTTGACGCCATTTGCCGGTTTCACGATAGCTATCCAGTTCTTCCAAGAGTTTTGTCTTGGTTTCGTCCGACTCAAAAAGGACCTTATTTGACCTCTCAGATGACATCCACCGACGTTGTGGAATGAGAGATACGGATGGGTTATCCATACAAGCGAGACATTTGCTCAACCGATGTAAATTGGTGTCGGTAGACGGTTGTGCACGATGCCAAAGCGTCACGAGACGACGAGCACGAAGCATTGAGGTTTATGAAGCGGTTTATGGGAATTGAGATGGATAAATGACTGCAATCGACGCACGAGACGATGCTTGATTAGGAGGTATCAATTAGAAGCTCTAGACACGAGTACAAGCTACAAGACACACAAGTAAAGACAAGTGAGCTGCTCGTGGGATGCCAATGACACTATGACTGGCTCAAATCAAAAGGTGGTAAAAAGAAGGTGAAATGAAACGGTAAAATAATATAAAAGCGATTTATCTTTTATTTGATTTGTGTTTATATTTTCGTAAAAACACTACAATAGTTTTGACCCCTTTTTGACATGATCGAGCAACTTAACGCACGTCATACTTTGCATTATAAATTACCGGAGCATGTCAAGTCTACCGACCTGGAAACGCGAGCACCATGAACGGTAAAATATCGACTATGAACCTTTTTGCTTTGTTTATCGATCACTAAGTTTTATATATGATACTGCTGTTAGGATAAACGTGGCACGGTCACCCGTGTATAATCCGCAACAATTGAATCGTCGTTACCATCGAGAGTTTTCCCACGACACGAATTCGAAGACATTACCAACCAAATGGACGTCACGTAGTACCACTCGCTCTCGTCCCAATAATTTGTATGGAAATATGGGTGACATCCCCTCGCTCACTTCAAGTCAGCGGTATGTGATGACACCAATGACAGGACAAATGCCGACAAGACGAGCCACAGAGACTGCAATGGAAGAAACAGATGACGTGTTGTTGATGGATATGGTAAAATTGCAATCTGATGGTGGGATTTGTTTGGGTGCATTTGGTGACGTTGGGAAGATGACGGCAAAGACAGTCGACTTTTTGATTCACGTGCTGGAAGATGTGGGAGTTGTTGTATTGTCGAGTCGAGGATGAGATTGAGTGTTAATGTTGATGCTATGATGTTGTGACTATTGTGGTTGATTTTGTAAAGAGAAAGCAAGAACTGGTGATGAATGGTGAGGACAAGAACGGTAGTGAAAGGACAAGTGATGCTGGCAAGGACGACACGTCAAAAGAGGTGGGAAATGGAAGTTGTAGCGAAATGCAAATCATTTCGTTGGCCAACATTTGCGTGTTTTTGTAGGGAAAAGACTCGTCCGTCTCTCGAATATTTTCATTTGGCACAACCACTAATGACGGTGCCGACGTGACGGAGTTGGTTCGATCTCACTCTTATGAAGCGTTGGTGCAGTTGGAAGAAATTTTAGAAGCACGACACAACAGACTCATGAACGATGGAATGCTAGAGTCTACTGATGATAGAGTCGACTGAAAATAGCCATGTCAAGAGATTCAAGAACAGCCTTTACATACATCGCTGCAATATTTACATACATCGCTGCAATATCGTCATGACAATCAATCTCTTTTAGTAGCGCATCATCTTAATTTACAATTACAGCGTCTACTTAGGTCACAGACGGAAAACATGTGTGATCTTCGCACTACAAGTCCCAATTGTATATATAATACACAATCCAGAGTCTGTATTGTGTGTGAATATTCAATTGGGGATTGCAGACTGGATACAATAAGACAGTTTTGTTACACTCTAAGTATATAGACTGACTCGGGCATGTCTATCGATGTTGACTCAATTTTTACAGCGACTTATTATGCAAGACATCTCATGTCGTCTGAGCAGTTTTGTCGTCTATCCAAGGCATGAAACTTACTTATATAGTACATATCATACTGTGTTATGTTACCCGAATGATACAGTGAAAAAATATCATGATCTGCTTCCAATCCTTTGTCATGAACAGACAGATTGTTCACTAGTACTTACTGTCTGTATTAAACCTGTTAGCATTCAGTTGACATTGATAGGCTCCAATCCACCATTACGATCTTCCCTCCTTCCCTCCTTTGTGCAAAATCTGTCTCAGTTGATTGTACAACGTGTTAGAAGAAAGCCAGTAACATTTTAAAGCTCGCGTCATTCGCAACAGCACATCGTTGACCGTGTCCAATTCACCTTCCGACGGTCGCTTGTGATACCAAATCAAGCAAAAGTCACTGACTCTCAACGATTGTGCTACTTGTCTCATTCAAGCCAACGTCTATCGTCACCCTCACAGCCACGGTAGCAGCCACGCGAAACAACATTCGACACACTTTTCAAACGGTCTCACCAAGTAGAAATCCCCTTTTTCAAACGGTCTCAATAAGTAGGAATCCCCCCCTTTCAAAACCCTTAATCAAATACGATGTCGTCTCCTAGTTTTGAAGAATCTTTAGACGCTACAGAACCGATATCATGGATCTCACAGGTTCTTCGCTTATCCGAATCCGAAGACGTTCGACGTAGTTCACTTACCCGAGATGTAGTCGAGAAGAAGAAGAAGAAGAAGAGACTGACCGGTTCAGAGAAAGTATTGAGCAATGTTGGCCTAGAAATTCGTCCACTCCGAATGTCCATGACGTCTTTGAACGTCGGGGAGGACGATATCGAACGTGACCCCTCCACTTCATCCACAGTCGACGACAAGAGTATCAATGTAGATAATAAACTGGAGACATTGGACGACGACCATCTGCTGCGAAGCATTGCGGACGATATGATCGGCCACAATGTGCCATTTCGATCACCTTTTGGTGTCAAGGCGCAATGTTATGCGGACTATACGGCAAGTGGCAAGCCACTGGAGAGTATTGAGCAGTTTATGCGGACTAAAGTCATGCCCACCTATGGCAATACGCACACGACAACGTCCGTCACGGGACTGCAGACCACGGCATTTCGGGATGAAGCTCGCCAAATTATTGCACGGGGAGTGAACGCCTGCGAGTCGAAGGATGTGGTGTTGTTCGCTGGCCAAGGATGCACCAGCGCCATTCAGAAATTTATAACAGCGCTTGGAATTGGTACGTCGAAACGCTTGCGACTCTCAAGCAAGCGCCCAGTGGTTTTCACAGGCCCATACGCTCACCATTCGAACTTACTGCCATGGCGCGAAAGCATTGCAGCCGATATTGTCGAAATCCCGGAAGCAAACGGCGGTGGACTCGACTTGAAGGAGCTGGAGCGTCAATTGAAGCACTACAGCGGGCGCAAACTCAAGATCGGCACTTTCACGGCTGCTTCGAACCTCACAGGAATACTGGTGGATGTTGATGAGATCTCCAGACTGCTGCACAGTCACGGCGCGTTGGCCTGCTGGGACTATGCTACTTGTGCGCCATATATGCCGATTGATATGAACCCGAGCGACCCGATGACTTACAAAGATGCTATCTTTTTTTCGGGGCACAAGTTTATCGGCGGTCCAGGGTCTCCTGGCGTGCTGGTTGTGAAGAAAATGCACATGAAGAATGAAGTGCCGACGATGCCGGGTGGAGGCACCGTGGTTTTTGTCACTGAGAAAGGTCAAAGCTACTTGACAGATACCGTGGAGCGCGAGGAAGGCGGAACGCCAGACATTTTGGGAAGCATTCGACTTGGTCTTGCATTTGCGCTCAAACAGCGCGTTGGAGCCAAGAAGATCATGGATCGGGAACGTTGTCACGTGCAACGCGTCCGAGAGTCTCTTAGTGGAAACAAGCACATCGTGCTTCTCGGTCGCCAGAGCGACAACATTGACCAGTTGCCTATTTTTTCATTGATGATCCGCTACGGCGATCGTTTCCTGCACCACAACTTCGTCTGTGCGCTATTGAATGACCTTTTTGGTATTCAGGCTCGAGGTGGCTGTCAATGTGCCGGTCCGTTCGGAGCTCGTCTGCTCGGGGTCAGCAAAGACAACACCATTGCTTTGGGAAATGCCTCTGCGAAAAAGGACGAAGTGGTTAAGCCAGGTGTGGTGCGGATGAGTTTTCCATATTTCACTGATGACGCCGAGGTCAAATACATTCTGGATGCAGTTCACTTCCTGGCCGACCACGGCTGGAAGATTCTGCCGCAGTATGAATTTGACACTCACTCGGCAGCATGGCATCACAAATCGCAAGCTCAAGACAACCTACCGACGAAGAATTGTCTACGTGAGCTGCATTTTTTTGACAACAATACCAGCAGTTCGTCATCTGTTCTTGACGAACCCATTCGCAGCATCTCAACCCATCGACGTGAAAACTTGGAGCAGGCTGCATTTCAGGCGGACGCTTGTATAAAGGAAGCAGCGTTACTCGCTTTTTTCCCTGAGGGCCAAAAGGTGCTTGAGGGTCATGAGGATTTGCGCTGGTTTGTCTACCCGTATGAAGTTGTTGCAGATCAAAAGAAGTACGGTGACAAGGCTCCGCTCACGGACAAGATCATCGGTCCATGCCAGCCCCATTTGTACCTGGAAGATGCGATGAATCATATATGGGACGGCATACCATCGATGTCAAAGCTGAAACGGAGTCGCATGGGAAGATTAATGCTTCGCCATTACATGTCGACTCCTTGAAAAAAGTTCCAGCCGGACAAAGGGTGCGGCCTCGAAGCTAGAGACCAAAATTCCCGATAGCTGTAGTTGCATGTTAGTCGTGTTGTAATATTTGTTGGCATTTGGCCCAGTCGCGGTAATAGAATTCTATACACTGGTGAGTACGATGCATGGCTTGCTAGGTATTCAACATTGTTCCCGTCCCCGTGATCTGCGCAGCTTTGCTGTATATATGCCATTTCTCTGTAGATTAAACAATTGAGACTTCAAGATGCAGAGCAAAGGTGCCGTAACTGACACACACGCTACTCTTGGTGACGGTGAGCTTGACGTAAAGCAAAAGGCGGACACACATGAAGGGAACGAGGAGGAGGAACGAGCTGTCTTCATATGCCAACGGGAGGTGAGACTGTCACTAAAACTCTCGAGTTTGTTTGTCGAATCCTTTACATTGTGAAAGTGACAGTAAAGGCTTCGAAAGCGACACTCAACCGTAGTCTAGTAGCCGTTTGACCAGTCCATTTGATACAGCACCTGCTCTTTTCCTTCAATGCGGCGGTCGAGGTTCCTCACGAATACATCTGCAACGTCCTCTGGAAAAACAGTGCCAGCGATATGTGGTGTTACAATCACCTTTGGATGCGTCCACAATGGACTCTCCTTCGGCAAAGGTTCTTGTTCAAAAACATCCAGCACGGCTTTCGACAGTAGTCCTGTGTCAAGAGCGGCAATGATCGTTTTCTCCGAAATGATATCGCCACGACCGACATTAATGAATACCGGCTGTCGTTTACGGCAATGCTCGAGCATGTGTTCGGTCAACAAGTAGCGCGTCGCATCCGTGCTCGGTAGCACATTTACGACGTAGTCACTCTGCTCAAGCACTTCGGTCAAGTCAGTTGACGTGTGGTCAGCACTCAAAAGCAGTGCTTGTCTCTCTCCATCACTCACATGACGCTTAAACCCGACGACGTGAAACCCGGATGCTTTGAATATACGTCCCATTTCTTGACCAATTTCACCAAGACCGAGAATGCCAATCGTTACTTGCTGAAACGAGCGGTACTTGAGTTCATATCGACCAAAGACTCGTTTTTTCTGGTACTCTTGTGCCTCAAAAAGTCTGCGTTCAATTGCAATCACGTATCCAAAAACAAATTGAGTCACCGCTTTGGGCATGATCCCGCCTGCTCGTGAGACTGTAAAACCTGGATCTGCTGGAGCATCTGGATACTGATGGTAGGACTCAACACCAGCGTAAGTGCCCTGTACCCACTGTACTTTCTTCAGTAAATGCTGTAACTCAATTGGTAAATTTGTCTTGGGGGCGAGTAATAATGGGGCAGCCAAATGAGCGTCCATCAAGAGAATCTCGGCATCTTGTAGAATTTGTTGCTGCATGAGGTCCAGTTTCCACTTGGGGGGTAATGATGATGATGATGATGATGCACTGTCGACAAGTTCCTCGGGCGATTGTTTGTTACTGACATTAAGAGGATCAATTACTGGCAAAGGAAAATCGAGAATTTCAAGTTTTGATGATTGGTATAATTTCGATGCAAGAGATAAAGCCGTGGATGATGAAAGTTGTTTCCGAACGGCTTCACCGATCCCGGGAATAATAGAGACCACAGGAATCTGAAGCTTAGTAGGAGGAGGAGAAGAAGTCATCTTTTGAGTGAAATGGTAAATTAGAAAATGAGTGATGAAGTTTGTTGACATGACTTGTACCCTTTTTTACTTAACGTTTACTTAACTTTTTGAAAGTGAAAAAACTATCTAAAGTAATTTGGGTAGATTACGTTTCTCTCAGTGACGTAAAAAAAGGGGAAGCCATAATCAATCAATCAAATCAATTTGACGCTACAAATATTTAGACGACATTCTTTTTTTTCAAATATATTTTTAAGTAGCTCTTCAGTTAAAAAAAAAAGCCAATTGCCCAATTGCCCAATTGCACCCAAATTTGTCAAGCGCTACGATAATCGCGTAGTCTGCAAGCACTTCATACACTTGTACGCCCTGGCACCCGCAGGAAGACTTAAGAGCGTGTTACAATTCTTGCATCGCATCATTTCTTGGGCTGTAAAATGCACAAGACAAAACAAAAAAAGCGTTTGAATATGACATGGCAGCGACACACAACAATGCAACCAACTTACTTGTTGTCCTTGATAACTTGGATACTCCATGACACGATGGGCATTTGACAGCAGACGCGCCATTTTTCACAATCAAGTGCTTGTTACAGTGGCCACAGCTCACAACTTTAGTGTCCCGGACATCGATACCAGATAATAATGGATCCTTAGGCAAACTTGGTCCGGATTCCACTGAGCGTACCGACGACATGGACGATCTTTTCTTCTCACTGCTACATCCTGAAATCACCGACTGGTTCGTCTTCTTCACAGACGCAAGCTGGAGACAATGTGGGCACACAATCTCCGAAGGGCCAAGGCCGTCGGGAAGCTCGAATATATTGTTGCAGTTGATGCAGACAAAGTCGTGATTCTCGATAGAGGAAAGTCTCCACAAAGCTTCATCGTTGTTAGCACCGTTATACTTTACAACCGAAGGAAGCGTGTCCACGGCTCTTAAAGAGCTATCGGACGCGACCGCAATTGACTTCTCGCAGCAAGGGCAAGGCACAACACATAGATTGGCTGTCACGGGAGCATGCACGACTTCACGGCAGTGGAAACAACGCGTGGCGCATGTTGTTTGCCCACAGTCTCGAGATGAGCTCGCTGTTGAGGCCTGCAGCATCGGCGCGGGGTCTAAGATACCAATCTGATTGGCTTGTTCTAGCGCACCTTGTCCCCCAAGCAACGTCAACATGCTCAACACACACTTACGCCAGCGTTGCCACTTGCTGTGTTGCGCAATGGTGACCAAAATTTTCACCATCCTATCGTAGTCAACATGCTCGTACAAGAAGCCGCGAATCTTCGACGATGAGCAAAATCGACGCAGTAGTGTAAACAGTATGGACGCATCCAGATCGTCTCGAAACGATTCCCAATGAAAAAGTGCGTGTAGCACACCGGCTACGAGCCATGAGCTTCGTGCCGGCTCCTCCTCCGTAGGCTGATTATCACGTTCTGCCGACCGCGCAAAAACCGATTCAGCTGCAACTTCCAACAGAGCTACAACGCACTCCATTGAGTACATGCTAGTCTTCAGCGAACGGCACACGTGTTCCCTTAGCAGAGTCTCAAAATCTTTCTGCGCATCATTACCCAATACAACCACCGCACTGTCACTGTGAAATAAACTTTTCAATCCTTCGCATGAAGCAAGAAAGATATCGGACGATTTGTGGCCATCCACAAAAGTTGTAAGCGTCTTGGTATACACGCTCATAGCGCTTTTGACAAACACATCTTTGTCCGCAAGTTCTGTCAATGATCCTTCTGCAGACACGACGGCTGCTTCCAAAAAAGGAAGTCCAGATACAAAGATTAAGCAGAACTTTTCCCTAAGCTCTGGAGTGACGAGGTCTTCACTGGTTGCGAAAATAGACGGAAACCAATCCATCACTGTCACGATATGCTTGATAAGCAAGGTCTCTTGAAACATCCGTTCGCGATAAGCGCCCCGACGGGCAAACAGGAATACCAACAGACAGAGACCGCATGCAACCTCCAAGTCCGTGTTCCGGCCGCCAGAACCAGCACCAAGCAGTTTCGCTGTCAATGCAGCTTGATCCTCGCTTAGGTTACCGCATACCGTTTCAAAGCCGCGTGTCAAGCTTGGGAGGAAGTCTTTTGTTTCCATCAAAACATTTATTCCAACTGCTCCACACTCCACAACGGCGTTGAAAGTCTTCAACATCTCGGCCACACGCTCGGAGTCTTCCTTGCTATCATTCTCCTCATGCTTCATCACAGTTTCTAGCAGAATGTCTACACCCTTGCACGCAACAAGCCGAGGGACTTCGTTAATGGAAAGCTGTTTCAGTAGACAACGCGTTTGATCCACCACTTCCGAAAACGGTTCTGCTGCCTTCTTTTGTTCGTTTAGCACAGACGCCAACTTTTCAATTGCGTCTTGTTGCACAAGCGTAGAGTGAAATGTTCTTGACTGGACCAACACTGCAAGAAAACGAGTGATGACCAGCAAAAAGTTCTCCCTAAGCTTCGTTTCTTCTGGATCCTCCTTCGCATGCTCGAGTTCTTTGCTTTCTTCTTCCGCTAACTCCAACAAATAAGCAGACACTTCTTCTATAAGTTCCATACAATCACTCGGCAACGCATCACAATCGGTGATCTCAAGAAGCCCTTGCAGCAATTTGCATCGCTTAAACAGCCCCTCTGAATTCGTCTTAATGTCAACATCAAGCAATTGCTGCCCCAACTCCAACAAGAACGCAGTCTCTCGCTTGACCGAAGGGGCTTGCAATTGTTCATAAAACTTATTCAAGATGGCCAAGTCACTAACGCCATCGTGCAAGATTTTCACTGCATTCTCTTGGTGCCGTTCCGTTCCCTTTTGCATCCAGTAAACTAGAGACACCGCGCCTTCTACAGCAATTCTCTCCATCTGATCCGCATCGAGAAGTTGGCCATTCTTAAGGAGCAGCGTCAGAGCAAGAACGCCCACAACGGATGTTCGCGGGTCAATGTCTACAAAGAAACCAATCAACATTGACACCAACGTACTTTTTTCTTCGATCGATAGGCCGGACTCTTCATCATTAAGGACGTCGGGGTGTGAAAAGACAATATCAACGAGCTTGCGGGCTGCAGTGACCTGCACTGACGGTTGCTTCGATACTACCACTATCCGGAACGCCAATTGTATGTTGGCGTTTTCAATCAGATTAAGCCACAACGGGCAAGTAGCAAAATCTGACTCAACGAGATTGAGCACAATTTCTTCCGCCATTTCAGCAATTCTGTCGACGGAGGAGAGAATGTTGCCCAAAATTGTGCGAGGCAAAACAGTACGGTAGTCATATAACGTCTTGCGAAACTCTAATGGATCACTAGACAAGTGAGTAAGAATACGCCCGAGGTCCTGGGCGATCAGCTGCCGACCAGGTGACGAATCTGTATAATTATCGGTTGTGGCCTCATATGCGGTCACTAAGGCATCCAGTGCATCACCTGCCTCCAGAATGAGTAATCGAATTCGACGTGAACGTGCCAGCAGACTCAGAAGCTCAAGTGCACGGGATACGATGAATTCACGACCTGCCTCAGTTTTCTCTTCATGCTTCATCTCTGCATCTCCTTCAGTCTTTCTTACACTTTCCCGAACAGTATTGTCCCGAAGCAGCTCAAGCAAAGAAATGTGAACGCCAGCACTAATAACGAGATTTACAACAGCATCGTTTGCAAGCGCATCTCGTTCATCATCTTCTTTAATCAGCTCTTTCAGGATGGCAACGGAATCATCAAAGACTGTATTATCACGGTCTGTTTTTGCTGTCGCACTAGATTGCTCAATGCCGTTCATGAGAGCTTGCAAAAACTTTAGACCAGTCGTGATCGATTCCACAGCATACAGTGCCACAAACGAATCCTTCCAAACAGCATGTGCGATGAGAAGGCGAATGATACGAATGCCCATGACAAGTCGACTAGGCTGTGAAACGATAAACTCCGTCACGACGGTCACAAGATTCTTTACTTGGTCATCTCCCATGGAAGCAATGCGCGATGACGCCATTTTCAGTACCAAGTATAAGAGCTGCAAGAGCGCCTTGTTTAACTGCATCTCCACAGGAGCAAGTTTATCTGCAGGCACGTCCATCCACCGCCGCAATCCCATCCAGAACGCACGAAACATTTCTTGGTCAAGCAACCGTGCAACAAGTTCCTCGCCGCCACCAACAGCGCAGCTAAGGCATTTGATAGCATTGCCGCGCATATCACTATCGCTCGATGAGCACGCGATTGTCATTATAACAGGAAAATACACCACACCCACAACACGCTCCTGAAGTTCCCGCACCATCTCACCAATTTCAGGGGTAGAAGAAACCTCTAGCGGATCCAACACCGCATCAATAGACTTCACACCACTTAATTGAGCAAGCACATCCAGACTACCTGCCTTCAGTACATCGTCTCGTCCAGACGCCATGAGGAAGAGCGTATCAAGCACGCCAACCGAGAATGGACGCTTGTTCTCAATGAGCGCCCGAAAGTAACGGAGAGCTGACAATCTGTTTTCGTCAGGAGGCGTCTGCAGCAGTCGATGGAAAAAGTCGGACACGTTTCGATCATAGAGCTCGTCGAAGATGCTAGGGTTGAAAGCGCACAGGTTCAACAAGGTCTGCGCGCATAGCGGGATTAGGCGTTCCTTGCGCGAGAGCAAAAAGGCGGAGAGCGTAGTTACGCAGTTATGCGAGCAAATGTAGTCCACATACGCTGCCGACGCGGCGCTATAACTCTTCGTAATTCCAAGCAGATTCCTTTGGAACGTGATCTCACCCACGAGCTGATTCTCACCAATCACGCATGCGTTTAGCTTTTTCAGCACCAAACCAAACACTTCCAGGTCGTAAACGACGTTCAACACCTCCTCGTGTGCATCATCAGCCTTTTCAACGGAAACAGCATCGTTCAAAGATTGCTTTGGCATTGTCGAGCAGAGGCCACACAAAATCTCTGACGCGACCGTGTAGTCTTCGTCGCTGTTCAGCATCCACATGATTTCCTTAATGAATTCTTTTTCCTTGGCCAAAATAGTAACCAATGATGGCTCCTTTGATACCTGAATCAGAACCTGCGACGCCAGCATGCGGTTTACGCGGTCGCCCTTTTGCAGAGCAGTCACAAATGAGTGGATGCTGTCCGCAGGAATCTGCTGTACACCGCGTTGGACCTGTGAAGCACCACTATCTGAAAAATGGATACACTCGCAGATCGTGCTCAGAATGGCCTCAATCGCAACTTCGTGTGAATCATCGCGTGGCGCTTCAATATCGTCGTTGCCAAAATCATTACTCGTGCGCAGATCGATAAAGCCTCCCAGCACAGTACACAATAAAGCTACGCCCTTTGTTTGAATCATCTCGGTGATGTTCTCAGCATTTTTCTGCACAAAACGGTTCAGGCAACGCGCTGCTTCTACTCGCATTACCAGCGGCGACGGTGAGTCAACAGAAAGCAACTCGAGTAAGCGTGTACCTCCACCCGCCTTGCGTAGAGCAGCCTGGCAAGCAGCCGACTGGCAAATATGGTAAACAAGACGCAAAGCCATACGTTCCGCCTCCGGGCGAGTACTGCGGCCCATCTGCTGCTCCATTTTCTGGTTTCCCATTACCTTCACCAGCTGTACGCACGCTCCCGACTGTGCGAATGCCTCGCCGGCGGAAAGCTCGTTGCCGGCACTATTCTCAAGCTCAACCAGATTCACTAGCATCTCCAGCGCAGCTTGCTGTAAAGGCGCCACATCAGTATTCAGCAACTGACAGAAAGATGCTACACCTCCAGCTGCTTCCACATCGTTCAGCTGTGCGACGCGGTGCAGTCCCATGTTTCCGTCAGTCTCTGGTCGCCCAGCAGACAGTGTCAAAGCGAGTTGCATGATCTGTTCGACTTTATCATCGATAGCTGAAGTAGGGTCGTCTACTTTGTGGCGCAACCCCACAATACTAAAGAAATCACCAGCTTTTACGTTTCGGAAACACCTCGTGCAGACAGGTTGCTCTTTCTCGTACGTAGGAGCCTCAATTGGTAGCTTCACCTTGTTCGTCGTGCAGTCGGCACAGTGCACTTTGCCACACAGGCGGCAATGGTGGCGGCGACGGAAGGTGCCAAAGCGCATGCCGCATTGCCCGCATGCCGGCGAGTCATCGTCTCGCACAAAAGTCGGTGCGAAGCAGCGTTGCAATACCATCTGGACATCGCCCGCAGTGACTCTGCTGCCTCGCTCGTCTAAGATGTTCGACGTACCCAATTGTTGCTGCATGTCATTCTTCACATTCACCACTTTCTGTTCTTCATTCGGTGCTGATGCAGACGCAACATTCTTCAGTTGTTGCGTATCCACAGATGGCTCTTCCTCCTTCATGTCCGCTGTTTCAGGCAGTGTCATGACGATCTCTTCCATATGGGCATCATCACTTTCCCTCTCGAGCTCAGACAACCTGTTCTCACTTGTGTGTTGTGACAGATCCTTTGAATGAGCCGTGAACCACTCCTCCACATCAGTAGGCAGAGTCGTCGACGCAGCGGGTTGCATCACCACCGTGTCTCCAAAGTTGGTTTCGTCCCTGTACTTCTCCAGCAAAGTCGATGTGCTCAGTTTAATGGGGTTCTGATCCATTTCCACAGCAGATGACACCGACGATCCAGCCGATCGATTCCCACTGCTGCTTTTACCACTTGTGTGGGCGTATCCTCCATTGCTCACAATGTCGCTACCATTAGTGCTCCCCTTGGAAGATCGTTTTGGATCCTGGTACGTCGGCGAGCGTTCTCTTCCTGTTGATGCAGTAAGAGGAACCATCGGAGGAATATTATTCTTCGACGGAGGTCGAGATGAGTGCACCGACTGGCCTCTGCTACGACGTCTGGCAGTCACCACACGTGGGTCCATCCATGTAGTAGTACGTGTGTTGTGGTCCACAAAGTAAACACGGCCTTGACCATCAATAAGCTCCTCCCAACCAGACGGTAGTGGGTCTTCCGTCGGCAGGTGCCATGAGGTCTAAAAAAGGTGCCAATCGCCAAATAAATGGGTACAAATGAGTAAGAGAATTGGGTCAAAAAACTCACGAGCTTCTACCGGAGGCTACAGAGCTCGGAGAGAGACGAGAGTCAAGTCAAACAGTGCTCAAGACAAAAGCGTACCTCACGCGTCGTATGATTGACGTAGAAATAGCGCCCCTGTGCGTCCTGAACGCGTCGCCATTCTCCATCACGGATGCTCATACGTTTCTTGGTCACTTTTTTAAGTTTAACATTGACATGATTATGCAAAAGGGACCTATTTTATTGTGCTTTCGAACTGACGACGGACTATAAAATGAAGCCATATCACAAATTTGCTTACTGTTTTCTAGTGAAAGTCCGCATATCTCCTCCAGCAAACCATTATTATGATAAGGTGGACATGCCCAGCTGTAAATATTCCTTCTTCTTATTACTCTCTCTTCAGCTTGACGATAACGGCGACGGTGTTCAAGACATCGTCTTTTTGGATAGCCGTATGCCGTATCGGTCGTTGCCATGATTCGCGTTGTCTTATTTATTCATTTTGGACGAATAGCTGGAACACACTGGGCTGTCGTACGAGCTTAAGCTTGTCGCGTTCACGAAACTCGAACTGATAGTCCGTGAGTGGCAACTGTGCTATCAATTTCCAGGATGACAGATTAGTCTCGTCAGATTGCAGGCCATTGAGCTGTTGTAAGGTCGTCTCGATGAACGTTGGACGAGAGCACCTCTCCGGTACGATGAACGCCATGACACCAGCTCGCCACTCTCGAGCTGCATGCTGGAAGAAATGATGCACCAGGTCTCGTCCGTCGTCACCCCGTGCACCAAACGGTGGGTTGCCAATCGCCACTACCACCTTGTCTGTAGTTATACAACTCCTAGACACGAGGAAGTCGCCAAGACAGACCTGGGCTCGCACACTGCTGCCTTCATCTGGAATAGTTCCAGCAACACTCGTAGCCGATAGCTGTACCTTTTTCTCTGCAATGCTCTGCAATTTCTCGTCGATTTCATACCCGACAACATATTGTGCGCCTGCTCGTAGCAGTGCCGTCAAAAACCGGCCGTCACCACAGGACGGTTCGAGCCACACCACATCTCTCTCCTTCACGTGCTCCAGCACTCTTCTAATCACGAAATCTACCAGTTCTTTGCTGGTAAAGTACTGCTGCAGGTCTCTTGCATGCTTGTTGTCCTCACGAAGAGCCATCCGCTTGCGCTTGGCTGCAGTGTACAGATCATCGTCCAAAAACTCCTGCTGTTGCAGCGTCGACAACTGTGTGAACGCAGCGTTGAGCCAGTTTTCGCACGCTTTCACATTCTTTTGCAGCTCTAGACGCCAACCAGCACTTTTTTTACCTCGTATCCAATTGATCCTCGACAGTTTACGCAGTCGTTTGGTTGGAAAACGTTCGCAAGAGGACGACAAGGACGAGGCACGACGTAAGAGGCGGTCCCACCTCTGGAAATCTACAAAGTCACGTTCTAATATATGAACAGTCATTGCTGACGACCCGCAGAGCTTGCTGTCTTTGTTGCAGTCTTCTGAATGCGCTGTGGTCAACAGGAAGCAGCCGCGATCGACGCTAAATCCACGCAACTCGAGCATCCTGGTCATATTGGACTCTAAAAAGGTTACTGAGCAGGGTTACACTAGAGCGAGTAAAAAATGATAGTGTAATTTGGGAGAGACACAATTAATAAATAGCGATGTTTCCAATAATATTATTTTAGTATTTTTTTCGACCATTGTATTCTGATTCCTGCCACTAAATAGTCCGCTGCAGAGCTCAGTGTCGCTAAATACTTGGTTGTAAATGAGCTTGCAGCTGTAGCATACACGCTATGCGCCTAGATCTGTCCTCCTTTTCTATAAAAGTGCTTTAACGACGGCATGAAGACGCTGTGCTCGCAGGCCTTTGGGGCCAAAGACTACAATCTATTGGGCAAATACGTGTTACGCATAAGGCTGCTACTCACTTTGGCGTGTGTATAACTTGCTCTGTTCTGGTGAAGCTTGGGCACTATTGTGACAGCAGGCGTCACTGATCGCTTGCGGGATTTAATGCCGCTTATCATTGCTGTGGCTTTGCCACGCAGCAAAATGTGCAGCCAACGTGTTATGGTAGTTCTCAATAGCTTCTTAGTCGTTGGACTTACGCAAGGCCAGTTCAGACTGCCAGAGCTCCGCTTTGTTCGGTGTCCGAAGGGCACAGCAATGGCGCTCTTCTTGAGACTTGTCGGTTATGTCGTGTACATGGATTTGTACCGCAAGTTCCACCATCGCTGCGCCTGACACTGCGATGACAGCTTTTTTTGGACGTGAACATGCTGCAGAGTCTCTTAGGTAGCCGTAGGGCTACCGCTCACGGCCGGTACGCTGTTCGAAATGCTACAATGACGCCCTTCGCTGCGGCCATGGGTAAAGTGCAGTTTCGCATACACAATGCAATGATGGAGGTCTTTTTCTTCGCGACCAGTCCACATAATGCCGTAATTAGCGCTTTTTCGGTCATCCGCATGAGAATGTATTTAGGGGCTGGTAAGCCGACGGAGACTTCTAGCCGCCAAGGTGTGCGGCATCTGCATTGTATTCCTCACAGTGATAAACCGTGTAGTGCGCGGCGGCAACTCGGCCGACTCTTCTCCGACAACCCCAAAGTCATCGACACCTTCAGCCAGATCTGCGCGCTTGCAACGGTGCCCACTTTGTGATGGCCTTCTTCTACTGCGCCTTCGTGAGTGTACTCTCTAGCTTAAGTACATGTACAAACTCCATCTGTCTATTGTCTGACCGTACACGTAAATGTTCTTGTCGTACTGTGTAAATGTTCATGTTGTACTGTGTACTGCCGTTTTTAAACACAGGCACGACCCCATACCCAAAAATGGATGGCTTTGCCTGTGGAGCGTGGTGTGCCTGTGGCGTACGTGCTGGGTGTTCATCAGTCTCACCCGAACCTCCTGGGCGTCTGGTACGGCATGATATGCGGCTACGCTGTGACGTCAGCTATTGCGTTTGCCGTAGCGTTCGGGCGGCCCAACTGTCACTTTGAGGCTGAAAAGCTGTCGCGCGTTATCACGTCAAGGAAAAGCAGCTCCTGTTCTTACAGTAGCCGGACATGCTATTGTTATAGACGACCATAGTATTAGATATGATATCCGTGGACGGTTCGTTCGTTAAGCGAAACTCTCACGTACGTGATGCCGTCCCTCGCGCCTCGTGACAGCTACACGAACCTTACATAGTGTGAGGCATCCCACTGCGACGCGTTCTGGTGGTGGTCGCTCTTCACCGACGGCGACACATCGACCACTACAACATAATTCGAACGAGGGGCTTCAACGTGAGTCCGTCATGATGACTCATCGTCTTTGCACGGGCGCGTCGTGTCACACAGCAAGAACGTACACGGCGTGACATATATACGCATAATCATGTACCGCCGGCTTGGCCCTGTCGAGCCTCGAGGCTTTGCCACCACCGCCGCGCACCAGCAAAGTCGACAAAAGCCGGACATCTGAAAAATTGGTAGAAGCGTTTGGGACCGGAGATCGCTTGCTCAGAAAGGCATGCTACACGATTGTCTCTAGCCATTCGAGTTGTCAGCTTGATGGTTGGAACAGGATCCAAAAAATCCAGCGCCGCAACTGACGGACAGCAGCTACGTCTGCCTTTTCGATGAATCCAACGGCGAAGGTAGCAATTTCCACTGTACTGGATGGATTTATGCTGGTCCGAGGTCATCTACTGATCAGGACCGGATGGGTGGGTGGCAGTCGAACGTTGCTGAATGAAAGCCATCATGAGCCAATACGATGCCGTGCCTGTCCGGGCTGCAGCAAAATCCCTCGCGACATGAAGCTGGCTTTAAAGTGACGCCGTGCGTTTTTAACGTTGTAGACCTCAATCCGAGGTCCTCCTGACCATATGTGCCTAATGTGACACCGTGGTCGCCCCAAAATTTTCGGACCGAAAGGAACGAAATGCTGTCGCGGACACACATCGCCGTATACCATTGATCATGTCATCACTCAGCATCAGGCGATTAATTTCCTATCAATCAGATGGCATCAGTTGTTGTGATTGATGTCAATCATTCACGGTGTCCATTTAACATCGATGTCAATCATTCATAGCGTCCATTTGACATCGATGGCCACAAATTCCCTATGCTCAGGGCGTGACCTTTGCAGAAACATTCACTTCAGCATGATCTTATTCAAAAATTCTAGACCGGAATGGACTCGTGGGGACAACCGATTTGCGTTGCAAAAACTCGATATGCTATATCAGCCAATAGCGACAGTATTCAGGGCAACAAAAAGCCGGTAGTTCCGATGGACCCGCGACTTAAAAGTGCTGTCTCATATCGTTTGTAAGGACTATGCCGTCGCTTGTCCGTCTTAACAACTAAAAAAAGAGTCAAGTGGAATGGTTGCTAGAAATTTGTTTGGGTGTGTGCGTAAATTACACGTGCGCAACTCGTTGCATATAAGCTCTGTAGTAGGACGGCAATCGGCCACAAAGTGTTGCCAGCGACAATGTCGTCTGTCGTCCACGCCCCTTAAACTATAAGTGGCCGCAGTAGCGTGGGCCGGCCGACGCCTTGCTGCAGAGGGTGGCGGTCAGTCGAGGGTCCAAGGTTAGGATACTGTACGCAACCTGGCAGGGAGCGTGCCAGCGATTTGCTCGCTATGTATGTACCCAGGTATAGTCAACAAGCTGGCGGGCGAGCCGCTCCATCGGCCACCTGCGACTGGTTCGCTTGGACTTAGAAGCGTTCGTGTAACGTTATTCACTTATCGTTCCAAAAGTTGCAGACGTGCGTTTGCCTACTATAAGTGGCGACGCTATGTGATCGAGGCATTTTTTCTCGACCTCTCGAGCTTTTGATCTTCTTGTATTACTGCTGTTGGTATTGTTGCGTCACTAAAAACTACGCTGCCCGGCTCTGGGCGGTGTTGCCTTTAGCGGCGGTTGCGTGCGGGCTAGGGCGCTGTGGGTGCTCCAGTTGGAGGTCCAGAGACGGTGGTAGGATTCGCTGGCCTTTTCTTTTCGAACGGCCCTCGCTCCCGCGGCGCTGCTCATTTCTTCCGTTCATTCGATCATTTGCAGTGGCTTGAACACCAGACTCCCGTTCTTCCCCTTCGTATTAATTAAGACGACTTCTCTTTCGCTGATTATGGACATTACCGTTCGTGTGGAGGTGCAATACGTAGCGCCTGAACATGCGCTTATCCGTGACGTACTGCAAATGTTCCGCACACCCGCCTGGGTGCGCTTCATGGTGCGCTACATCTCACCCCACCTCAAGAACGCTGCACCTGCTGACAAGTCAGTCATGGAAAGCCTGTCCTCGTGGACCGTCAATAACAGCAGCAAGAGCGGTAAGCGGCCGATCTCATGCGTCTCCTCTAGCTCTTCGACAATAGCGGACGACTGTGTCATCTGCCTAAGTGAGCTGCAAAGTGACGTCGAAGAGTTTGTCGCGTTGCCCTGCGGCCATCAGTTCCATTTACCGTGCATCCGTTCGTGGCTCAAGCTGCGTAGTACGTGTCCAAGCTGTCGCTTCCAGTTCCGCAAGGCCTTCTCTGGTAGCTACGCCGTCCGGACGCTCAACTCGGCGCTACTGCTTAAGCAGGAACACCGGCCTTTGCCCAAGGAGCAGATCCTTAACACATGCGTAGGCCGTGAGACGATTCGTGCCATTGTCAATGTCACGTTGAGTCAGATTGCTGCACACGCCAAGCAGAGTCAATACCCCTGCGTGCTCAATGCACTCATGATGCACTCAAACGGCGATAGCTTCACGGAGTCAGTGGCGTCTGCGAGTGCGACACTGGCTAAGAGTGGTAGCGACAAAGAGACTGGCGATGGCGGTAGCGAACCCCGCGCCAAGCGACTACGCGTGGATTAAAGCGACGGTGAATGTACCGACAAAGCAGTGAAACTATCAGACTAGGGACTTTTGTAAACTATGAAATAAGAATGTATGTGTGGCCGATATGGTCGCATGCTGGAAATGCAATTAATGTAGTCAATCTTGTAGTAAAATAAGCTTGAGCACCTTTCAATATCGACTTCGGAAAAGGCAAATAGTCGATGGGACGACAATAGAAATGATGCCTGGGATCCGAGACCGATTACGCGTGTTGAGCGCAGGGCGTGCGTGGCCACCAACTGCAAGGTCTCGAGATGACTCTCACATGATCTGCTAGCGCTGAGCGTTCTTGAATTTACTATGGTACTTGTGCCTTGACTTATGCACATCGAGTCAAGCTTGAACGTGAAATTTGTTTCGAATGTCGCGCCTTTTATCGAAATGTGGGCCGCGCCACATGTCATGAGCACGATCCGTTGCTTGGACGGGACACGCAAGCGCTTCGTTTCCCTTGCTTGCGAACTTTATTAGTCGGAAGTATTGCGCCTGCCGCGTCTGACAAGCGGCTTACCTTCAAGCAAACAACATTTGTCCTTTGTGACCAACCACCACCATCTACCAGCGGTGCCAAGACTTGCAGGCGCCCCGTCTCCGTGTACGGCAGTCATCGATCCGTCTTTTTCTGTCTGCTGCTTCGTCAACGCGATGCGTACATAGACTGTACATGTATTACGCTCTGACCTTGCTGTATGTAAATCGAGACAACAACTCCGGCTCGGTGCTTACGCTTGGCGCCTAAGAAGAGCTAGCTATGCAACCCGATTGACAAACGCATGAACAAAAGATCCAGCGGGAGAACGGCAACCAAGTGCTCGCTGTCTCTAAAATCCATGCTGGATGGTACGAGACTGTTTGCACGTCACCGCGTTGCTGGAAACCATCGACCAGCACTAGCAGCTGGAATATTAGACAGAAAGCGTGCATACCTGGCATCGCATCGGCAGCTGCAAAAGTCGTCGCTTTGTGCAATGCCAATCAATCGTCAGCAAATGCTTAGTACCTGTAAATTCTTCAGTTTGCGCTAATTGACAAACGCATTCTGCCAAAAACAGTTCCAGTCGGGTGTAGAAGTAAACTTCAACAATAACACATGGTGGCAAAAATATTAATGTCGTTTTTTCATCTATCAAATTAATACAAACGATATGCTACTGGAACTAATCTCTACTTAAATAACCCATATTCTGGCATACCCGATAAAATAGATCGATTAAAGCGATCCTTCAAGACTAAATAGGGCCATACTCCAACGCCTTCAATTGAGGCCGTGGTGTCTCTGGTTCTGTATAAAGTGACACTTTACGATCGGTTCTGCATGGCCACACTATGTCATAACTTGAGTCGATTGCAGTTCGCTATTAAGGTGCACGGTGCACAAATTAGTTTTTTGTAGATAAAGACAATAGAAAACCATTGCCAACCTCATTATGTTCTCGTTCGTGTTCGTAATTATGTCGTCGTAAAGTATCTCGTCGTTTCTACCTGATCGAGAGAAAAGCCGAGCTGCACACCGCAAGCAGCACTCGTATTCATGTAACACAAGGCAGTTGGGGTCTTGCTAACGTTCGCAAACAATTTGAGAAGCTACATGTACGCCCTATGCTCGTTTGTATAGTGCAAACTCCGTGCAAAAGCTAAAGATGGAAGGCTGTGGTTCCGATATACAAGAGGTGCATCACGATGCATCCAAGGCTCGGACTTATGGAGACACAAGCGTAACGTCAGTGTTTTGATCATCACTTGATGACATGTCTACGACGGCAAGTACGGCGTGCTTAACTTTGATAAGGGACCGCAATTTAGTGTCTACGAGAGTCTCACAATTCGTGAAATAGCCTCTCTCCTGAAAACTCGAAAGGTAACACAATGCAGCGCTGGCAATAAAGTATATGGCCCAGTCAACTTCATCACGAGCGATGAATAGAGCTGCTAGAAGTAGCAAGAAGGAAGGTGCCCCGACACCAAGTGTGCTGCATCGTCCAAAGTTGTCACCTTTTGTCCATGTTGTAGCTCTTTACGGTGGCTGAAGCGATGCAGAGCGACGAGGGTCCAGATTACTAGCTAAAGAATTTGTCTTGAGCGGTAGAGAGGCCAATTCTTGATTTCGTAGAACACGTTCGTAGAACAGGTAGTATGCTGACCTTGGAAAGGGTCTTCAAAAGTACTGTGAGGCAACTAAAACGTGCCATGAGCTCTTCATGAACGCGACACGGCTTCGTATCTACACACGACAGTCTATAAATCGACGACGAAATGTATTGACTCTGCTAAATGATACCATTTTCTTCGTCGATCTAGGGAATGTCGTGTTTTATAGATACAAAGTCGTCGGCACAGCTTTGAGTATGTTTATCAAGTCAAGGGCATCGCGTTGGTAAACGAACAAGAAAACGAGAAATCTGTCGACCACGACCGGAAGAGTCACGAGCTCACGGCTTCTAATGCCGACCCTCTTCTCTATCTGCTGTGTCAAGAATAAAATAGCACGATTTCCAGGACCACAAAAAGTTAGAAACTCCTTTTGCTGTTTGTCGTGGAAGATATCCCAGCTTCGGTTTCGGCTCCTTCATTGTGTACCAACATTCCATTATCTTGACAAGTGTGATTCACAACGGGTTTGCTTAGCTCCTGAATGAAACTCGAACGAGTGTGATTTGAGTCTCACCGACAGTTACTTTGGGCATCAAGCTCGTCAAGTAAATCATCTTCACACCAGACGTAAGGCTTGACAAAGAGTGCACACGCCTACACGCGTTGCCAACTTAATTCACTTGTGTCATACGTAGTTTCTTTGGGCTGATGCTTAACTTCGATAGGTTTGTAGTGCACTTGGCAAGAGCGCAATTGGAAGGCGACGATAGAATGAATCGAACAGGAAAAAGATGGGAGCGACCTCACCGAATCGACGTCAGCACATGCCATTTTCTCGTCATTACGAGGAAAGCGATTTGCCGTCAATCGGAAAAAGTTTCGAAGACAACAGTAGTCTCGGACACCTTTGACAGCACCAGGGTGTCAGCTAGTACACGAGATGTAGCAGAATTGAGACTGGGGAGAACGCACGCAGCACATGACCCGCCGGTATGACTGATCCTCGTTGGATGATCAGACATCCCCCACAACAAGGACAAACTCGGAAATCCCCAGGGATGCATCGCAGCTAATTCTTTGACGAAGAAGTCGAGTGCACGCACATGCGTCAGGTTCAGCACACTCCATTAAGAACTTTACTTACTCACCAGCTTTCCAGTAAGTCACGGCAAGAAACTGTCCTATTCAGTGCTACAAATTTTACACTGGAGCGTTATCCCACCAAATTGCTATCGTAGAAGCGCTTGCTCGTGCAATATTATATCTTGGTTGATAAAGTGACCCGCGCCAGTCAAAATGCACTCGACTCATGCTCGATCGACGAGTACGCCAATTGGGCGGTGTCGTTTCTTAGACGAGGGTTACCACCGAAAACAGGTTTGAGGTACTTCTCGTCCAGCTCTATCCATCTGCTATGCACACTTCGGGAGCCCGGCGGAGAGAGCGGTGCACTCACAAGCGGTTGTTTTTCGGTATTCTCAACGGTGTGGTTGTCTTCACGAATAGTCGCTCCCTGTGTAGGCCGAGGAATTTTCGTAAGCCCCAGGACACGAAGAAGTGGCCCCGTCGCCATGCCGAAGAAGACAGTCGTAAACAACACCAGAAAAAGTGTTGAGCTCTTGAGAATTGCTGCATGGACAGGGTTGGCCGTCGACACATTAAGCGCCAGCGCGAACGCGATTGCGCCACGCAGTCCCGAGAACCAAATCACGATCATGTACTTAAACGGGATTTTTTGTTGCTCCGAACGTTTGCAGTTGGCCAGGAAACACAACGGGAACGTATTAAGTGCTCTTGCCACAAGACACGCACCAAAGTTTGCAAAAATAAAGCTCCAGTCCCAGACAAGCGAGCCTCGGTACGCAAAAACACTCAATCCAAGATACAAGTAGATAAAGTTCTCGGCCAAAAATGCCATTGTCGAGAGTAACTGCTTGAACGCAAACGCACTGGCTTTTGAAATGTTGTGCACGTGGTAGTGCCGGATGAAAACACCACTAAAGAACACTGCCAACAGTCCACTAAGTTTAAAGATATCAGCCGCTAAATAACTTGCGTAGCAGGTCAGTAAAATTATTGAAATCTCGTAGGTTGCATGTTGACGCAGCGCTGGATCTGAGTGGCGTAAAAAGAAGGCAGACGAGTAGCATATGGCTCCAGCTAGAGCGACCGATCCGACACCAATACTCAGCAGTCTGAATACCATGACAATGGCTACATGCACGTTGACGTCCGAATTGCCACTTTCGACAAACTTTTGGAATAATGTAAAAATGACGATAGCCACTGCATCATTGAGCACGCTCTCTCCAAACACGAGATTAAACAGCAATGATGGTGCTCTGCACTTTTTGAACACGATCAACGTAGCCACTGGATCGATGGCGGAGATGAGAGATCCAAAGAGAAAAGCTTCGGCCGATGTCAATTGTGTAATGACACCCATATTACCGAGCCAGATGAGGATCCCACCAGTAGCAAGAGTTGCCACTAAAGTGCCAATAATTGCCAGCAATAAAATTGCAGAAAAATTGCTAAAGAAACCTTTGCGCTGCGTGTTGAAACCCGCTTCGAGGATAATGGGAGGCAATAGCCCTAAAAACAGAATCTTCGGGTCCAATTTTGCATCTTGGACATGCTAACAAGTAAAAAGAGACCAATTAGTGTGAGAAATGGCTACAACACATGGCTACATTGAAATGCCATTTATGGTCGCTACAAGAAGTAATTTACAATAAAATGGGTACATTAAATGGGTACACACCATTTCCGACACAAGAGTGAGTAAGGCACCAGCCAGGAGACCACAGAAAATGGCCCAGGACGACGTGGACAGTAATGGTGCCTCTTTCATGCGATCAATACGGTACGCTACGTTCACTAATAGCAGCTGAATCACGGCACACACCAGCAGCTCTGCGCCTGCCCAGCGCTGCTGTTGTTCCTCGGCTTCGGCTGTTAGCTGCATTTTTGTTGGTACTGTTAAACTTTATTCACCCAAACTGAAATGTGGGTCAAATAGTTTTGACCAAAATTAGAGGGTAGGGTTTAATATCACCTCAAAAGCTAAAAACCTGGACCCATTTCTTGACTACCATAAATGTACCCATTTTACTGAAATGGGTGCAGTCTACTTACAGGCGTTGACCCTTTTTCTAGTTGTTGAACCAGAATGCTTTTTTTCTGGGCTTCGGCGTTACGCGGGCTGGTCAACGCCATGAGCGGGTGTAATTATGCTGCAATGAACGTGAGTATTGGTTTGTTTTGGCCACTGACGATCAGCGTCATCCAATCGTCCAGGGCATCGACTTCTCGCTTGATAGAAACTGCAAATTTCGAGGTTTTGGGCTCAAGCGATGAATGAGACGCCGCCAAGTGAACGAAAAGCGCGCCAACTGCGTGTTCAGCGATGTGGATGACGTGTTGAGTGTAAACGACTATGACGTCAACATTTTTCCAGTTCGATGGACTGTTTCCAGGATATTGGAGGTTTCTAAAAGCAAGAAGACCAGTCTTTATCAAAGTCGGATACGGGCATGTGATCAGGGATCAACAGCTCGACGCCTGGTCGCAGTTACATAGAATTTACATAAGTAGGTAGATATTCAATGCCAGTAGAAGAATAGCGTGTGCTGAAGAGTTTGTAACAGGGTGTGTCGTACACACTCTGTTAGGTACGCTTTAGCGTACCCTCACATCATAGGTCAATTGTCATGACACGTCACGTGTACGCTAAGGACGGTTGTTACCACGCTATATTTGGTAGAACTTTGTTGTCCTTCTAATGTCCGAGTTCGAGATGAGCGATTTCTCGTCATTCGCGACCTCAGAGTGATCTGGATTTTACGCACCTCACAAGTATAGAGTGAATTGCCCTCCACCGCCTCGATGCAGTGTCTGGTGCGATTGTCGTGATGAGCATGTAGTGGAGTGAATGTTTTGATGACGTTAAAGATACACAAACACACACAGCGCCGGACTGCCGACTTACGGAGGGGGTACCCCCATACCGTGTCGCGTTAATTATAAGTCTCACCCGTCGGCTTCTTGTAGCGGGTCTTGAGGTGGTGCGACTCGAGACAAACCCACAGACCAAAATACTTTTTGGGGTTCTGTTCGCACTTGAATCTTACCACAAGACTATCTTTAACGGGGGGGGGGGGCAATATATATATTTTCCCCGGAGCAGGTGGGTAGATCGAAACAAGTTCCCACTCGATTTTTGACACCTCAGGCCAACTATGCTGAGGTTCAACTTGCGTTACTTGAGCCGTCTAACACTTGCTGACGTCGGGGGGCCAAATGGTATCCCGCCCGACGTCAGGTGAGGTGATGGAGAAGCTTAAAGGAGGCGCTTAGAGCCACCACGTGTAATGCAAATTTGAGTGTGTTTATTTATCATATGCTCTGTATGATTTTCTTGACTAACCCTGCCCCTCCTTGCCAAACCATACTTCTTCAATTCTGGATGGGGCCACGTGTCAACTCTTGAAAGAACAGCTGGATATTTAGGACTCTCGACTTGTACCAGCTCTGCACGGTAGGAAAAACTTGTACCTTCTATGGCCTCGAGACCCTGCACCCTCATGAAATTGGACCTTTGGGGCCCTGTACTTGTGCAGGCTCTACACTTAAGGAAACCTTGTAGCTTCTATGACTTTGGGGCCCTGGACCTTCGAGGTCTGGCCTTGGACTGGCTTGCGTGTAGGTAAACCTTGTACCTACTGTACCCAGGACCCTGGGGCCCTGTAATCTACTCCCCGGCGTAACCACTCCCTTGAGGGAGTGACTATGATTTCTCACGCCATTTATTATATAAACTGCAAGCGCCTCGATTTTTCTGGCACTTCTCCAAGAACACAGCGATGCCCGAACAACAGCGTGAAGTCATTAAAGATTGCATGATACACGAGTTTGCCGATGCGAACAAGCGAGTATCAACTCCCTCGCGTACCTTGCGTTAAGACGCAATCAAGATGTAGACATCTACCTACTCCGGTATTGGTCCTGATCGTCTTCCTCTCAAACGCTGGCTTAGTGATATTTGATATTGCGATCGTGTCAAGGCTAATTGATGCGCCGACGTCCAAGGTCAGTTTCCTGGCGTCTCGACTCGTTGGAAAGGCCAAGAAATGGGCTCTCAAAGCTTGTCGTCGACGAGTCGGCGTTCTCCACGCTGAACTCCATCCAGTGCGACTTACAACTGGCATTCGAGCCTCTCCAAGATGAATCTCGCTTGATTATGCCGACTTCTTTTCACTTTGAGAGGGCAAGCTGTCGATGCGTGACTACGTGCAGAAGACACGACACCTTGCTTCGTGCATTATCACGCAGCCAATTGACCTGGAATCACACTTCTATGTATTTATTTTCTGTATGCAGGAGGGAATGAAGCATTCCTGCCTCACACGTGCTGAGCCACAGTCCCTCGAGGAGGCATTGCCCTCGCGCTTCGTGAAGATTACACTGTCGCGCCGTCGTACCTCACAACATCCCCGGACGTCTGGCCCAAAGCCAATGGAACTCGACGCAATCGAGTTCTCTAGTGGTCGCGGCAAATCATCAGGCCGCGACATTTGCAATCATAACACGACGAAGTGTTTTCATTGTAATAAGACAGGCCATCGTGCGGATGTCTGTTGTGGTGAAGTGCTAATTTTGTGATATGGAGGTCCCGGACTCCAGTTGGATTCAGAGTATAGGCCGTGGATCAGGGACAGGGGACCAGAGAGACAGGGGCCTCAAAAGGGGAGCGACCGTTGGTGGAGGACAATCCGCAGGATTCGCCGAAGAAAAATCAGTATCAGGGTACCGGTTAACCGGTACCAAAGAGAGTTGATCATGGCCGCTCATTGATCGACCTGGCCCCTCGTTGGTCGACCCGGTCCCTCATTGGTAGACCTGGGTCCCTCATTGGTAGACCTGGTCCCTCGTCGGTCGACCCGGTCCCTCATCGGTCGACCCAGTCCCTCGTTGTTCGACCCGGTCCCTCATCGGTCGACCTGGGTCCCTCGTTGGTTGACCTGGGTCCCTCATTGGTTGACCTGGGTCCCTCATTGGTCGACCTCGGCCCCTCGGGGTTCAGCGACTCCGGACCAGTTAATACAAGGATCAGACCAGTCGACGCAAGGAATCAGAGCTTCAGGCAAGGATAGAGTAAAGGAGTTAAAAGGATAGGACTATATTAAATACTACTCAATTTGCGATCTACGTGGCACGACTCCGTCACCCAAGAAGGACTTGTTCTAAGTTACTCACTGTTCCGGGAAGGGATATATTTTGGCCCCCCGTCGAAGACAGTTGTGTAGCGAAGTTCAAGGGCGAATAGAGCTTCAGGATATATTTGGCCTGTGAGCTCGTTCGAGTAGCAACACCCCCCAAGACCCGCTATCGGAAGCGGTCTCCCTCACCTCAAGGTCCGGGAGCAACGTAAAGGTCAGGTGGTTAATACCCCTGAAACAGAAGGAAAAGGCCAGGGACGACAAGCGCCCCTGAAGAATTTGGCTCTAAGTCCACTCTCGACAAGGTCGATCGAGTGGCCACCTACCGGCCCACCGAGTGAAGCATATCCACTCGAGCCCCCCCCCCAGGTCTACCTCCCTCAAGGCAGACATCTACATCGTCATCAAGTCCTCCGAAGAGTGCAACCCGCCAGCCGACGGGTACACAAGGTGAGAGAAGGTTCATACGCGGCATCGGGGTACCCCCTCCGACAGTCGGCAGTCCGGCACAGTGAGTGGTTTGGGGTCTCATCATACAATTTTGAGAACCCACTCCACCACACTGTCGAGCACCAGTGGCGGTGACTGTGAAAACGCTGTCTCACGAGGAGATTCTGTGTCGTCGGTGGTCCCGCCAAACGAGCAGTTCCAATGGGCGCGGGGCTCCCTACTGGAAGGAATGGAGCCCCGAGTACTCATGTGTCAGCTCGGGCTCCTAGCCACAAAGTGATTCACACTCACTTCAATGTCACCACCATGCGAGGCAATTTGAGACTGATCGTTGCTGGGGTGAAGCGACTACTCCGAGCGTTGTTAAATTCTGGCGCTTCCAACTTCTTTCGTGCATCCTGTTTTTCCCTTCTCCCGTCCACTGTCACGGTTCGAGAAGGTCCAGGTGACATCGTTGTCAAACTTTCCGATGGACAACCAAAACGTGTTCCGCGTAAACAGTGGTTTTTTACCGTACACTTTCGACGGTTTCCAGATTAATAAAGAATTTTATGGTGTACGAGATGAATTATGCATTTGATTGCATACTTGGGATACCGTGGCTGTCACGGTATCAGCCGAAGATAGATTGGCTATCTCGGCCCGTTAAACGACGAAGCGGATATGATGTCTGTAAAGTGTTCACTCATTTGTTGGTCGCGTCATCCGATTTGCCTCACGTCAGGGTCGTGAACGAACTTGCCACGACTCGTAGTCAACACAGAGAGAGCTATGGCCCTCTGTGCGCAGTATGTTCCGTTAAACTGATGGAGCCACAGAACGAGGCGATCGAACAGCGGCTCCCGCATACACAGACATCGGTCGAACAGGGGTTCCCGATTCTCAGCGAAGCGGTCGAGAAGGGGCTCCTGCATAGAAGCACATCGGACGTGCTGAGGCTCCCGATCAATTTTGAGGCGGTCGCGCAGGGGCTCCCGCGTACACAGACATCGGACGAACAGGGGTTCCCGATTCTCAGCGAAGCAGTCGAGCAGGGGCTCCCGCAACCATGTGAGGAGGTCGACGACGAGCTACCGCCTCTAATTGACGAAATTGGGCGGAATATGTATCCGCATGAGACCGACGTGGTGGAGACAGAGCTCCCACGTATAGAGGGGGGGGGGGTACATCATCCTCCTGTGATAGCGACGTGCCTCTGCTCGAGACGCAAGAGAAATTTCAAGAAAGAAGCACGCCGATCACCAAAACGACGACATTCACGTCAAAAAGCTGATGCAGATAATGTCTTAGTGGCGTAATCGTATGTGCACTTGAACATGTGGAGAGATCTCCACATCGTGGCAGCTACATTGAGGTAGAGAGCCTACCGGGCACTGCTGCAGAGGTCACATCTCTTTCAGACCTTTCATGGAAAGATTTACTTCAAGAACTTAGGCCGCCGACATGGAGCAAGTGTGCGTCGTTTCAGCCCCCGAAGCAGCCAGTGAAGAAGTTCTGGAGGCTCGCCTAAAGAGCGCCGAGACTAAATCAGCGCGCGAAGAACGCTTCGCGGAGCATGTAGCAACGCTATACAGTGATCAACTTTAGCATACGCCGATCGAATGAGATCAATGATAGAAGACGACAACGTCGTAACATAAGAAAGCTCATAGTCAGGTCTGCGTGACAACGCATCAGCCAAAGCATTTTGCTTGCCCGGCTTCTATTTTACCTCGAAATTATATTCGGTAAAGAATGACAACCATCTGGCCATTCTCTGCGAGAGATGCGGCGACTGAGTCGCAGTGCGTAACGACGCATGATCGGTATAGATCACAAAAGGCTTTGAGCCCAGCAGATGAACTCTGAATTTGACCAGGGCATACTTCATCGCAAGTAGCTCTTTGTCATGAACTGGATAGTTCTTTTCTGCAGCTTTCAGCTGGTGAGATTCAAAAGCGATCACACGCTTACGGCCTTCATTATCTGTTTGTGACAGAGCACTGCCAATGGCAAAATTCGACGCGTCACAGACGACGCTAAACGGTCGATCAGGGTCTGGCAAAGCCAAAATAGGAGAATGAAGAAGGCTAGCCTTCACCGCTTGAAAAGAATCTTCGTGTTCGGCATGCCAACACCATTCCACATCCTTTTTAAGAAGATTGGATAATGGCCGAGCCATATCAGCGTAATTCTCGCTGTACTTGTGTAAGTAATTGGCAAGGCCAAGCCATTTACGCAAGTCCTTCTGAGACTGTGGAACAGGCCAATCGACTATGGATTTGACCTTGGCGGGATCCGCTCTTAGGCCCCGTTTTCCAATGAAGCACCCTAGAAAGGGAATTTCTTCGGCACCGAAGATGCACTAAATGCATTAGCATATAGCATATTAGTGCGCATGCACTCGAGCACAGCTCGTAAATGAACAATATAATTCTCAATATCCGACCGCTCATGTTCAGCTCGACTATGGACAAAAATGTCATCAGAATAAGTTTGTGCATATCTTCGATGGGGTCGAAACAATTGCGTCACCAAACGGTTAAACGTAGCCGGAGCATTCGATAGCCCCTGGGGCATTACTAACCACTCCCAGAGCATACCGCTCGGATTACTAACAGCAGTAAGCGGAATATCACTAGCTCGCATGAGAAATTGGTAATAACCATCGACTAAGTCGAGCGCACTGTACGTGGTACAACCGACCATATTGTTCTGAAGAACATTCTTTCTAGGTATTGGCGTCTGTGCAGGTATAGTGGCTGCATTGAGCTTATAATAAGCATGAACGATACGCCATTTACCATTTGGTTTCTTACCACAGAAAGTGGGTGTCGAGTGCGGAGATTTACTCTCACGCACCATGCCCGCCGCGTGCTTTGCACGAAAGAACTCGTCAATGACGTCACACTGTTCTTTGGGTAAAGGCCACTGCCGTGTTACACATTATTTGGTTCCGGGAACCAAGTCAATCTCTTGACGTACACCTCTATCAGGATGTAGAACCGACAATGGATCGTGACACACCACGTCCTGAAATTCCTTAACTAAATGATAGTAGAAATCTGAAGGGTTATTCAGAATAGATGCCCCACTACGTGCACTTAGTGCCGCCTTTGTATCTTCGAGGAATGTCTCATCGACAAATGAGGATGAGTTCAGCTCGAGGTTAGGTCGAATGACCACCATATCGGATAAATTACCAGCCTTCAAGGCTTGATGAAATTCATCCACAGACATTTCGTCTAGCTCTAAGAGAGCATTTAATGATGGGATGGCCTCAAGGTCAACCTCACCATCGACATCACCTGTCACTCCGTTGACCAGGGTGTACAACTGGTCACTGACATTACTACGCGATAAAACAGACGCTTTGCGTCTCGCAGCCGCCATTTGGCGACGCTGCCGTCTTATTGACGATACCGTACTTTTTAAAGTACTTGGGATACCATCATCCCCAAGGTCAACAGATTCCTTGACCTTAACCTGCCCTATGCGAGGGCCGAAGTCAAAATTGACATCCAGTGGGTCACTAGTACCAGTGACTTCACTAACAAGGTCATCGACTTTTACTTGCTCTATACGAGAGCCGATGTCATTACCGACATCCAGTGAATCGCATTTACAGCCAATATCACTAACAAGGTCATCTACCTTGACTTGCTCTATACGAGAGCCGATGTCATTACCGACATCCAGTGAATCGCATTTACAGCCAATATCACTAACAAGGTCATCGAACTTTACTTGCTCTATACGAGAGCCGATGTCATTACCGACATCCAGTGAATCGCATTTACAGCCAATATCACTAACAAGGTCATCGACCTTAACTTGCTCTATACGAGAGCCGATGTCATTACCGACATCCAGTGTCTCAATATTACTTTGAGTATCACTCAACGGAGTACGTGCCGTTCCACTAAGTGTCATTGAGCTCTGCTCGACACCTTTATTATTGACATTGGAGTTTATCAACTCAGACACTCTAATGTCCAGCACACTAACCGACTCAGTTAATGGCTCGCGCCAATAGCACTTTTGTTTCCTAGCAAAGGTGGGTTCATGACTCTCCAAAGCTTCGCTAGGAACATTTCGCGTTGCGCCTAAGGTTTTGGATCTCCAATCGATCCATGGCTCATGGCGTTCCAGCCAGGCCATACCGAGAATGAGATCATATCTCGAGTTCAAATCTAGTACAAGACAGCGTTCAATGCTATTGAAGTCTAAGAACTTCACACCTAAGTTCAACGGAACTTTAGGAACGGTGACACGTACACCTGTTGCGAGACGCACGGTCATACTGTCACCCTCTTGCGCTTCTAGCGCTTCTAGCGCCTCAGCATACAGATGACTACATTCAAGGGAACGACGACGGACATAATTACCTGACGCCCCTGAGTCAATTAGAATTGACCATGGTTTCTCAAAACCCTTAACGGTTGCCGACACAACAAACAAGCCTGGCTTGTAATCCTGTTCCATGGAAGCATCCACGGAACCACCTGGGGCTAAGCCCTGTCTACCTTTACCTTCAAAAGGTTCAACAGAACTTAGTTCTTTCCCAGTAGGGCGCCCCGCGCCTACTGGGAGTTGACGTTTTCCCCTGCGGTGCTCTACTTTTGAATAGGAGTAGGGTTTCGGCTCTGCGATTTGAACGTTGCTTTCGCAACGGACAGCTAGGGCGAAGATGCCTAGTGCTTCCGCACATGTAAAATCTACGGATGTTACTTTGTTGCTCAGCATCTTGAAGCTCAGCTTCTTCAGCATGGCTGAGGTCCATGGGTTCCGCCCTGTTAGAGGCATTTGAATGATGCCATGGCAGACCATAGCGAGGAGATGTGAAATTAAATTCAGCGTTAAACGCTATGCTTACTGACTCTTCGAAAGTTGAAGGCTGGACACGAAAAACCTCTGTCCCGGCGACACCAGTACGAAGTACTTCCATAAAAATGGTTACTCGGACTTCCTCTGCCAGAGGGTCCTGCTGTATAGCAGCAATTAGAGTTCGCAACTCTTGGACATGGTCCGACAATTCTTTCTTACCATGTGGGGTAGCTAAGAAGCGTGAGCGCACACGATAAGCCTTATTAGGCGGTGCAAACACACAAGTTAATTGCTTTCTAAGCATATCCCATTAGGGAATAGCGGGATTTGCAGAGACATCGCTCGTTAGAGCCCAATCTCTAGCTCTTCCACCGAGCTTTGAACTGGCCAAGCCAACTCGCTGCTTATCTGATACAAGCATGGCGGCATCCATTGCCATTTCAACTTCTCGGATCCAGAGGAGAAGATTTTCTCCCTCCTTCCCCTCAAAGGTCTTAACGTTTAAAACGAGTGGGCGAGCCTTTGGCTCTACATCGGGCACAGGTACCTGGATGTACTATGTAGGCGCAGCTGACGCTGCCTGGTCATGGACCTGTCCGAGTAGCGTTGCTTCATAACGCATAAAGGCCTCAAGGCGAGCATTTAGAACCTCCGGGCCTTGGGCCAAAAGGGCATCGATTTGATCGGGCCCAACGAACGCAGATAATTTATCTAGCGCGAGTCGTTGCGCCTCAGAGAGGTGATTTTGATTCTCCATCCTCACAGAGGGTCAGTCTTTAAGGACTCAGGTGTAGGATTGACTACAGTGCTACCAAGTGTAGCGAAGCTGCACAGCTCTTTAGCCAGAGGAAGACTTTCGGCTGGAAGCCTCTTAGTTCTAGAGAACTAAATAAATTTACGGCTAAAAGCCTCTTAGTTCTAAGGAGCTAATTAAACGACTTAAAGTCACCCTGTTCTAAGGAACGAGGAAGAGACCTTTAGTCAACAAGCAATAAGCTTAAGGTTCAGAGAAACAACGCACAGAGTGCAAGAACAAGCTAGAAGTTAAAGGTTCTGAGAACCAACGCACGAAGTGCACAAGAGAACAAGTCAGAACGACTTGCGATCTTAAACTCAAAAGGAGAACTGATTTTATTTATGCATTAAGATTTTATGAATAGTCCTACTCTAAGTACACTACACTAGATTAATTACTATAATAGTAATTATTATATGCAGACTTTGCTATTGGACGACGTATCGTCTAAACATCTGTGTATGATGTACTTAGTACAGCGTTATCGATTTATCGAATCCTAATCGATAAGATACGGTATTACCGAATACCGTATCTTTAACGCTTATACTTAATACCTCTCCAAAGAGAGGTATCAAGAATACATTATATGCAATAAAAGAGGACTTCAACCGTAAACTCTCGGAAAGACGCTACAACCGTCGTGTAACCCCGTTACAACTTACTTGATGTTGTCTCACCAGTTCGGATTGTTAAGAACATTGCTGCAGCAGCAAGTCAGTTGTTGAGTGCCTTGTTCTCTCAACAGGTTAGCCTGTTGAGCACCTTGCCGCTGTAGCAAGGGTCGTTTTTCATCGCTTCGCCAAGTTTATGCTGTATGAACATGGCGATAGTTGTATACGGCCTCGACGGTAGGATCGCCGACGCTTTCAGCCATACGCTGTACCGCTTACCTTTGAAGATCGCTCAAATGGGAGAAGTCATCACGCATCATCACCACGCATTGCGTGATGAAGTTCCACATCCGCTGGTCTTATGGCGGATGTAACGTCTGTCGTTGAACGGACCACAAAGCGCTACCAGGTGCAACGGGGCATCCTCCGATTATACTGACACAATATAATCTACTTACACTGACACAGTGTCAGTGTAAGCAGATGCCTCAAAACCTCTCGTACACAGTGAGGCAGAGGAAGTCGAACAACTAAGTGCAAGATAATAATGTCGAATATCATTTGCTACAATAACATCCTCATTAAAACCTGATGTTTGTGCCAATGTCATGTAACAGAGAATAGTCACCCGCGGATGATACATGGGAGCCACAAAGTACTGGATGCTGCGTCCAATGATCATGCAAACAAAGTCCTTTCATGTAGCACATGTTGGTTAATGATCTTGACACGGCCACATTTTGGTGCAAAATTACATTCATCATCTCTATTCAATTGTCGAAAGCGATCGTCTGTCTACTTGGCTGCAGCGCTAGCAACAAAGTCCTTAGCCAAATCCTTAACGTGCTCCACATGCTCGTCATCGCCTTGGTCCTGCTCGAACTGCATATACTTCTTAAACAGGAACTTCATCTTCTTTGCTGAAAACTCCATAGCCAGTAGACGCTCAAACAGCGCGCGTACAAGAGCCACGTCTCCAAACTTGATCTCCTTATCCAGATATACATTCCATAGATCGATTCGCTTCGGGTAGTTGGCCAGGATGCCCTCAAAAATCGTTCGGGCCTTGTCTAGCTCGGCCTGTTCGTACAAAAGCTGACCGTACTTGAGGATCACCGGCAGGTGCTTGTGAGCAGCCAAACTTTTCAGACTGCGCTGCAGGGTCTCTGCAGCGTCAGAGAACTGCTTCTCACCAATCAGATACTGCAGCGAGCGGATCCACACTTGCTTGCTTGTGCGAAACTTCTTTTGCATCGTAGCCAACGTCTGCGTCACGTCCTCATGCTCTTCTGCACGTGCGTACAGGTCCACCAAATGCAGGTATACACGCTTCGGGTGATTCACTTGCAGAGCACTCTTGAACACGCGCAGAAAGCTTGCATCGTCCCCAAAATCGTGCTCCAGATTCAAGTATGCCACCCACACGTTCAGCTTCTCCTTCTCGTCACGGAACGACACAGCTGACGTTGCACGAACCGCAACATCGCGCGCCAGATCAACTTCCGTAAGAGATACGTGGAAGGCCATGTACTGTATCCACAGATATGAACTCTGTGGCGACACAGCCAAAAGACGCTCGTAGTCACTCGCGCTCCGAGGAACCTCCTCACTACTAGCGAGGGCTTTCTCACGCAGTGCCACCCACTCGTCGCTTTGTAGACGCTTTTTCTTGCTGGACTTGGAAAAGCTCGCAATGTCCTCCTCCTCATCGTTTTTCTCATCGGAAGACGATGCATCATCAGCTTTAAATTCCACTTTCTTGCTTAACGCACTTGAAAATCCGTCCCAGCTAAACTCAACAGGAACCGAACTGCTCTCGTCCTCGTCTTCAGTTGAAGAGTTGGCATCGCCCAGGTCAGCTTCCATCGCCACTGGCTTAGACTTCTTCGGCGTCGACATCTTGGCAGGAGCTTCCTCATCGTCGACTTCCATAGGCTCAGCCTCCTCAGCCTCCTCCTCATCACTGACCTGAGCCTCCTCTTCTTCCTCGTCCGATTCCTCTTCCGTGCTGCTCTCCTCACCTTCGAAATACGATGGCTTCAGTCCAAACGACACACGACGGTTTTCAACCTTCAGCACCTTTGCTTTAACGTAGTCGCCCTCCGAGAAGATCTGATCCAGCGGCTGCGTCACCTTATCGTCTGCAACCTCTGAAATGTGGCATAGACCACTGATTGTGCTCTTCTCAATACGAACAAAAACGCCGTACGCTTGCACCTTCGTGATCGTGCCCTTGACCGTCAAACCCTCCTTTAAATCGTTCCACTTGAACATCGACACGTCCTCCGAGACGACAGACGTCCTCAGACTGAGCTCCAGACCGCGGTCCGACTTCTTTGTAACTCGGCCAGCTACCAGCTTGCCAGCAGGAAATTGAGTCTGCGGGTCCTTCACGAAGTCATCGCTGAGGTCACGGAGCATCACACGGGCTGTTGTGTGACGATCCAGACGCACAAAGCATCCACTCATTGTGGTAGTAGCCACAATCGCGGGCACCAAGTCGCCTATGCTATGTTCTACTGGCTTGGACGTCTTCTTGGCGTACTCACTCGGATTCTCCAGTGCATCCGAACGCAGAGACAAGTCAATGTGGCTGTCTGTAGTCGATAGTACAACACAGCGCACGACCTTGTTAGCCGCAAATTGAGGCAGCTCCAGCATATTATTTTCCCACTCAGCCAAGAGCTCAGTAATGCACACGCGACCAAATGTGTGGGTACCAAGCTGCACCATAATCGAAGGTGGACGAATGGTCGATTTCTTGGTCGAAATGACACCGTTCACAATCGTTCCGGGCTTCATGACAGCCTTGTCCTGGGCTGAGGAAGAGCGAATCATAGACAAGTCTACCACCTTCTTATCGGCGTCGACTTGGAGCACGAAGCACTTGACGCGCTTGCCCACAGGAAAGTCGTCCTGAAACGCACGCACTGCATTCACGTCGTCCGACACTTCAATGCAGCTTAGAGTGCCCGTAACATTGCTGCTAAGTTTAATACTCAAGTAGTTTATGGACTGCTCCGAGACGACACCCTGCACGGTGTTGCCTTCCTTCAGTAGTGCACGACCCGCGCTGCCCTCCAGCCAATCCGGGCGAACAAATCGCTGCACGTCGTTCACTTTTTCATCACCAGCCACGTCCTCTGCACGCAGTGACAGCTGCAGGGCGTGGAACTTTGCAGGGTTTTCCTCGCTGACAGCCTTGAGTTTGTTGGCTCCCTTTGCGGTAACGGCGATTACACGACCCGTAACTGTAGTATTGACAGAATACCTGTCAAAAGGGTGCGAGTGACCAGATTTCTCGTCTTTGTCGATATCATCGACATCAACAATGGACACCAGTGTGCGGACCTTCCCGATCTTTTTGGAGGTCTCCACGCGAATCTCCATCGAACTCTCGGAAATACTCACAATGACACCGGTCAGCGTGTTACCTAGCACGAGATCATCCTGCGCGTACTTAGGCAGCCTGGACGATGACTTGCGTGGAACGCCCTTCGCCTTTGCCACTAGCTTTTCTTTCTCCAGTGCAAGTAAAACCAAATCATTGAAGGGAGTCGAGTTCGAGCCGCTCTTCAGCGAAGGTTGGACGACACGACACTCCAGAGACACGCCCACCTCAATGCCAAATTGGCTGCTGGTCTGCGACGGACACCAAAAGTCACACATTTCCACCACGCCAAACTGTAGCAGATCAGAGTTTTGGGGGTCAGGGAATGACACCACTGTGTACTTCTCCGTGGATCCAACAGCCAGCACAGTAGCAGCTGCGATCTTTCCCCCTGCCTTAATGCGCTGCTTTTGTTTACGTGAACGCTTTGATCCGTTCTTGACCAGTGGATCGTCACTAGTACCGTAGTACACATTCTTACTAAAATCGTAGTCCGTCAGCAGCAGCTTAACAGTGTCGCCCTCATTCCACTCATTGGTTTTCTCTGTCACCGAAGGCACTAACACCGTTACAGTCTCGTCATCCTTTTCCAGGGCGAACACAGCACCATATGGGCGGACACCGACAAACTCCGCCTTCTCTGTCTTACCAAGAGAAAACGGAGCTTTCTTGACTATGGCAGCGTTACACAAAGAAGCCTGCTCACGAAGGTACGCCTGGAAAAAGGCTGGACGAGCCTTGTTGGTACTGTTTGTAGGCAGCACGAAGTTGCGCTGTTTAAACCCAACAATAAACTGCTTCTTTTCTTTGTCTACATTCTCGACGCAGCATGTCACAGTCTCACCAATTTCAAACATGCCTTCTTCAATCCGCTCGACAAACTGCTCCTTTAGATATCCCTTCGGGGCTACTGCTACAAGATTGTTCAAAAACTTCACGAACACACCCTTCGAGACATTAACAGACGTCACGTAACCAATAAGGACAGCGTTTTCCTGCACATCACCAAAGGTACGTGGCAAAATGGCATGACGTGAGGCAAACTCGAGCAGTAGTGGCTTCTTTGAGAGTGTCAGAATACCGTCAGATTCCTCAGAAACAACGAGCAGCGGCTCCGAAATTACATCACCAGCGCTGAAGCGCTTCACTATCTCGTCCACCAGTGAGGTGTCGCGTGGGAAGTCCGTCAGCTGCACGAACGGGAGCACACCCTCCATTCCATCTTTCGTCTGCACGCGGAAGCACGTGGACTCTACGTCTGTAATCATGACATTACTGATCGTCGTTCCCACTAGCTTCGTAGCACTTTCCGGGGCGGCAGTCGGTTTGTTGCCCGAGCTTTTTGACGTCGTATCGAATGACAGCATCAGCCGCTTCTTACCGGCATCACAACGTGTCACGCGCGCTTTCACCACTTGACCAAGGACATAAGCCTCCTCGAGATTGGTAATGCCAGCCTGCTGGAGTACACCCATGGGCACCAGACCGTACACATTATTGTAAAAGGTAACAATGACACCGTATTCAGCAATTTTTGTGATGAAACCGTGAGCAATGAAGCCCATCGTCGCTTCCTCGAACGAGCTGAGGATGGGAAGCTCCGAAGCCAGCAATCCCGATTTCATTGTCAAGAACGTCTTCTTTGCTTCATGGTCTACATGCAGCACACGAGCGCTCACCGTCTTGCCAGCCTTGTACTTGTCATTCTTGTTGGTTTTCTTGTTCAGCAAAAAAGCCGTCATATGCTGCGGAGTCACCAGGCCACGCACACCCTCGCTGATCTCCATCAAAATGCCCCACGGCTCAATGGACAGAATCTTGCCGCTGACCTTGGCTCCGGGCTTAAGGTCCTTGTGACGCAGCACAGTCTGCGAAATCGAGTGTTCCTTACAGGTCACGTTCACGACGGCGTCGAAAGGCGAAAATCCAAGCACGCGGCACTTGATGCTGGAGCCCACAGTAAACTTCTTCTCGAGCTTGTCGATGCGCTTGTCGGAGACGTTGGAAATATGCACATATCCGGGGGCAAAAGCTTTCCATTTTGTGTTTGTGGTCGATTCCTTCTTCTCACTGGCATCCTCCATCTTGACGTCTTCGTCCTTGCTCTTTAGCGACAGCAACATTCCAACACCGGCGTCAATCCGCTCGATGGTGGCCTCTTCAACGATGTCGCCCACCGAAAAGGGCGCCTCCGGCACTTGTAAGTGCACCACATGCGGGGCCATAGACAGCGTAATCTGCTTGGCAACGTAGTCGATGGTCATGATACGTGCACGAGCCTTCATACCCTTGCGGTACGATTCTTCCCAGCCCCGCTCACAGGGCAGACTCATATGGTTCTGCTCTACGGTTGCTGTGAAAAAAGTAAGGAACGCCACGCTCAGGCCGTTCTCCAGGACTTCTTCAACGCGGACGTTGAGCAGCATGCCTGGTACAAGCTGCTTTAGTGAGAACGAGTCACCCCGCGTAACCGCTTTGACAACCTGACTCCGGTCGGTCGTCACAGTGGCCGTGTTGGTGTGAGTGTTCATAGACAGCACATTAACAAACAAGTGTTGACCTTTCAGCACGGATGTCACGAGCTCTTTACGGGGCACAAAGGCGTGCACGCCACGGATACCGACATTGACAATCGCCCCGTGGTCCTCAACGGACGACACTGTAGCGTGCAGCGAGGCACCTTTCACAAGACTGCTAGGGCCAAGCTCTGCATGAATTAATGACGTGCGTAACGACAATTGAATCTGTTTCCGTTTGTCTGCTTTAGACGTCGCTACTACCACGCAAGACACGAATTGGCCAATCTGGAAAATAGAACTGAGCTGTGGCAGCTCTTGGTCCTCGTTCTGCTGTATCTTTTGCTGTTTATGACTCTGCATAAGTTCATAAAACTCATCCGAACACTCGGATAGAGTCACTGTGCCGTTTAATTTGTTCGGTAGACTAATCATTAGGTCCTGACCGTCTGTGATTTGGCGTACACAGCCCAGTAACAGCATGCCCTTGCGCACTGTCTTGAAGCTCAATAGTGAAGCCTTACCACCTTTCAACTCTTCATTGCTGCTGCTGTTCTTCTTGTCGGTATGAACTCCCGCTACTTTCTTCGCCTTCTTTTTCCTTGGCTGTTCCTCAGTTGATGTCGCAGCCAATCCGCGTTTACCGAATAACGTCTCACCTGGTGTAGCTACAGACGTGACAGCCTTTGAACTTGAAGTCTGAAGCTTCTTACCACGTGGAAAACTCGTTGTTTTTGCTGTTGCTACTGTCATCGAGTCCCACGTAAAGAAAATATCGTCGGTCGAATGAGATAGCAACGTTTCGTGATCCAGTACAAAATGGTTGGTTGAGCCGAAAGAGATACTTAAACAAAGAAGAGAACCAGGTGGATACTTACTTGTCGTATTCTGATTCTATAGAGAAAGTGAGCCCTTACCGATGAATAACCGGTATACTCTGCAGCCAGGCACAGTAGATCTACCCGCCGACCAGCTTCAAATAAAGGACGTGCTATGCTAGGAATGGGATCTATCAGGTTACTCACCCCTTCGACGTACTGTCACTGGCCAATGCATTATAAACTCAAATAGATATTGACGGTGTATTCATGTTGTACGGACGTAGTTTAATGTCAAGCAATTTGAACTAAGAGATGTTGCTAAGCAGCTGCGTATGTAAAATATAGTAGTGACACGAATGGTGCAGACACGTAAGCAAATCTGTATGCAGTTCAGAAGCGTTTCAAATACATTGCTTGATTTTTTCATTTTCGGTGAGATACATCGTCATGAAGATGTTTTGACTATCAAGCAAAATTTGATTATGGTGCGTGTCGGTGTGGCAATCAGACAAACGTTATCTCAATTCAGTCAAGAAGAGTCCAGTTCAAGGCATTCGAAACGCAAACGTTTGGTTGCTCGACGCTACATTGACCATTTATTTGTCTGACAAACATCAAACACTTTGGAACTGAGAGCATGTCTTTCTATTCGTGCGTGTCTTTATTTGATTCACTTCTTGTCCTTCCTCTGATAAATACCTACATGTGTCCTTCCTTCAAACGACTGTCCTGCTGCTGGTCGCCTTTGTCGTTGAACTCCTAGGATTGCTGTAATATTGTAACGTCTAATTGCTGGTGCTACACGGTTTGTAATATACAGTCGAGCTCGGAAAAGGTCTCTCCTGTCGAGGGGTCCAGCATCCAGGCGCTCAGCTCGCACGGAAATTCCTCATCATCCCCCTCGGCCGCGACCTTGACAAGGGTGACGCTCACGACGGCACACACAACCTTCTTCCCGATGTCGAGTGCAAGCAGCTCAACGCGCGGCATCTTGGCCTGCTCCTCGGCGAGCACCATGGACGACTTGAGCTTTAGCACGGCGTACTTGCCCGTAAAAGCCTTGGGAAACTGGAAGCGGCACACGGGGCATGTGCTCTGGCTCTGTAGCCAGGACGAGATGCACGGGTAGTGGAATGTGTGGCCGCAGGGCAGAGCCACGTGGCCGTCACACGGGTTCTCGCTCATGCAGATGACGCACTCCTCGCCCTTGTGTACCTCTGTGACCTCCTGGCTCTCGAGCTCGTCCAGGATTGCCTGGTCTGCAGGCGATGAGCTTTTGAGCCGCGGTGACACGTAGCGCATCATAAACCGCACCCATGTCGTGGACCGGAACATCTCGAGCACATCGCGTGTGACGGCATTAGCTGGCGCGTGGTATTGAACTTCGACGCGTACCGTGATTTCCATGGAAAGAGCGTCTAACTGTGACTCGCTCGTGCTGGCTGAGATGCTTTTACGGATTGTAATAGTGGCTCTTGCTTACTGTTCGCCACGACAAGGTCTCCTCTGCTTTGGAAATGCAAAAGTGAGCAAAAGAGTAGCGAACCATGACAGGCAGACAAGGAAGACGTCGCCGCACCTTTTTCCTGCCGTCTGGGCTATGCTCGTTCATGAGCAGTTTCGATGATTTTACTACGGGCAGGCGCCGAGTGTGGTCCAGGCGGCGGCAACAACGCATGTACATGTACACTTACTTGCCTATCCTTTCTCTTTTCATGCCGTTGCTGGTAACAACGTGCTGGGCCGCCCAGAGCGCTGCAGACGCTGCAATTGCGATGGGAGGCTCGAAAATAAGACAACCTTCCTTTCAACAGATGAGCTGCTCCCTGCAAACTGGGTGAGCCTTGCAAGGCTCGCTAGCGGACGTCCATTGGCAATGACAGCGCTGCAGCTACAGACGTAGTGGTCTCATGTACTGTACGGACTCCGTTCATCGGAGCTCATAGGATAAACCCTCGTCCAGCACGCATTTCAATCAGTCACCTTGAGCTGCGCATGTGGCTTGCGTTGCTCTTACCCACGACTGTCACTGACAGTGCGATGCTGGCATTTGAGTTGAGCTCACGGCTCAGGTCCGCTGTCTGACATACTGCACCGCGTTCGTCCTACGCCTGGCATGTGAGTAATGATCACCGTGGAATGAGCTCAAAGCGCAAGAGACGTCATCCATTTGAGCGGATCCTCAGACTCCGTCAGATAGTGCAACAAGTTGCAGTCGTCGCTTTTCATCAGAAGATGCAAAGAGCATGGCAGCGGACTGGGCCGCGAGCGAGTGAGGATCAGATCAGTGGATCGATTCGAAAAAAACCTTCGAGTAGCTGGTCTTGACTTGCGGTGTCTTCTACTTCGACTGTCTTGGTCCGGCCATGAACGGACGATGACGCAGCAGCTCGGATACCGAGCCAAAACAGTTTGCCAATTGCTGCAAACAACATTACGCACACTATTCCTTCACGTGGACGCTGCCGTGTCAAGCAGCGTAAAAGATTCTAAGGAGGCAGTCACCGCCATTCCTTTGCAATCACGCCCTGGTGTAACGCTCATATCTGCTTTCATCGCTTCGTTCGCTCAGAACGGTGTAACGAAAGCAAATCCCGGACCAGACAACAGCGATTCGAAATGGAGGTGACGGTGCTACTGCACTCCACTAGATACGGTTCTGTTCGGCGACATGTTCCGCTTGCTGCGCTCACGCACATGTGCTGCAAGGGTTCGACAGCAATGGCGGGTATTTGGAGCAAAAGGCTCGTCACATTTACATTCACTCGTGCCTGTAACTGCATAGCAACGTGCCCCATTTACCGCTGGCAATTCTCCAAGGAGTTTAGCGACAGGTGCGACGGCGCTTGCAATCGACTGCGGTCCTTCATAAACATGTCAGCTCTTAGCAGCGAGTAAGCATCGCACAAGCCGTCGCTAATGTGTAACATTTGAGAAGCTTTCCGCTTTGATGCGCTTCCTACCTGTGCAAGATGACCACGAGTGGAGCGGCGAAATATTGGAAACCGTCACGTCAATAGTTGGTACACGGATCATCTTCACTCGATTTGCCTCAGTGGAAATGATCAAGTTCAGCGCCGGGTCTTGTCCAGCGTGGCGCTAAGGTAGACGGGCCAACACCAGAGGTGCTTTCGTCAAGACACTCGGAGAGCAGTAAACGGCAACGAGTCAGAGTAAGTTCAGACAGATAACGCAGAGCTCGCATATGCGGGGCATAGTAAGACTACATTACGGTTGCGATCGGCATCGTGATGGTTCTAATGCAAGTGGATCCCTAGCTACAGTGAGGAGACAGTCTGCCCTCAAGTTGAGGCCTACCATTCGGCATTTGTCGTGTGCCACCAAGGTCTCCGATTCCACTAGCAACGTCCTATGGCATTACAAGAGCCCCGCGTAGGTGTGTGTGTACCTGCAGCAAGTTTGTTGATAATTGACATCCATGCTGGTGTGGGACTCTGAATCAAAATCATCAACTGCTTCAGGCCCGAGACATCGTGCGCCGTTGGCATGGGCGGGAAGTATCCGCACCCTTAGACGGTGAGTGTTCTCGTGAGAAGCGATCACGCCGTTCGAATTGCCGTGAGGCCATCAGTTCCGCTGAAACGGCAAAGCAGCACTTGTCTACTCTGTCGCTATCAGCTCCCAAAAGCGTACATGGTAAAACATTTACAATTGCAGCCGTGCGGTCGACCCTGCTGTTACCGTTTGAGCTGGATGGACTGGAACCACTGAGCTGTAGATTACCGCGATCCGTTGGCAGATGCAGCAGGCTGCAGTGATGACCACCATGGCTCGGACATTTATCAATTCTCAAACGATCAGCGGCGAAGGTCAAGTACTGTTGTCATGGCACATGCTAACGGTTCGTCAGCCACATAACGACAATTGTCTTTCTCGACGAGAAGAGATGCCAGTACGATCTAGTGTTATAAGGGTGTCGTCAAGAGAAGTGCGGATCTAGCTCCGTTTACAAATTTAGAAAGAAGTCTTATATACCCCAATGCAAGCAACTACTATCAACAGGTCTAGAAACGAAGCAGTTCAATGAGGATAGCTACGAGAAACAGCCATTTTGCTAGCCCTATAGTCACTCTGCTGCTGCCATTGCTCACCGCAGGTCCACCATTGTTGTCTCTTGTGGCGTTACTGGCAGCGACATAACGCGTGGTGGTGGGGGGAATCGTAGAGCTGGAGTTGGCGTCGATGCTCGGCGATCCTTGCGAAGAATTGCAGCCGACAGAGCCGCAAAATGCTCGAGCTGCAGCGGTGAGAGCTACACGACCAGTATCGCCGGGTGCCAAAACATTTCCGATCGGCTCGATGTCACTGGGTCCAACATTGCCTGGCTCTTGACTTACCGTGCCGATATTGACGATCGTAATTGTGTTGCCAAGATTAATACTATCCAAATCGCTGGACTGCATCTTCTGGTCGCTACTGCTCTTATGTTCGCTATCATCATCGTCATCATCATCATCATCGTCATCGTTTTTGTCGTCTTTTTTGTCGTCTTTTTTATCGTCGCTGTCATTGTCTTTACGATAATAGTCGTTCTTGTCGTTCTTATAGCCGTAAGCATTGTTGTGGCCGTAAGCATTGTTGTGGCCGTAACGGTTGTGGCCATGACGGTTGTAGCTGTGACGGTTGTGCATGTGCATACTTTCATGAGAATGATCGGTTGGACCCCTTCTGTCTTGAAGTGGATGCCACTCATGATCTCCATGAAGCGGAGCCTCTGTTTGGTCCCTGGACATTTCGTAATGTGCGTCTCGAAGGCTCCTTTTCCCGTTTTCCGTCTCCTTCTCAACACAACAATTCATGCCGTTTCCATCACCGGATCGGCCACCACTCACATGGGTGGCAGCTTTTGCAACCAACATCATCGTGTATGTCGTTCCTGCCATCACCATAAATCGAAGCACACCGCTTTGCCCTGCATACGACATATTTTGAGGAATTGACGGAATCCGTCACGCCATAAAGCTTCTTGCCATCGCACATCAATCACACATCACTTCCAATGAGCCTCGTCGAAGAACGCGTCTACAAGCATCGATCGATCAAAACTAACGGTATTAACAGCTGTATGTGCTGAAGCGGTCGTTTCCTGTATATAACGTCATCCTTCGGATGTTTCCGATGAGCTCGACGAAATTTCACGCGCACGTTTGTGTGACGGGCTGGTGAGGGGTCGTGGAACTGGGGGTTTTCCGTACGCACCGATGGCATATGCCTTTTTCATGCCCACCATGCACCGACGCATTGCGATTTTGTGATCCACAATGGGAAAAGGATATTCTTTTCCAATGAGGCAGCCTGCAGCGTGTTGGACACTCAAGGGTGCTTTCCAGGGTTCATAGATATACTTGACTGGCATCTTGCTCAGTGCCGGCACGTACTTGCGAATAAACAGACCGTCGGGGTCCCATTTCTTGCCAAAGGTTGACGGCGAGTAGACACGGAAGTAGGCTGTGAAAAAATAGCTGCTGCTAAGCCAAAGCCAGTTGCCGGCGTTAATACTCCAGTCGTGATCGATCAGACGTTCCTGGAAAACTTCAAGCCCACGCACCCAAGAAATGTACAGATCGCCACGAGTAAGAAAGCATGCTACTGAGTGACGCGCTAGATGATGCATCCACCCTTCCTCCTTAAGCTGAATCATAATGGCGTCGATCCACGGAAAACCAGTCTGACCATTTGTCCACGCCTGAAACTGTGATCGTGCGAGCTTGTCATCATCAGTCATATCCTCCTCCTTTTGTGGAATTGTATGCCATCTCCAATCAATTTGGAGGCAAGTAGGGCTCTCCTCCATTTTGTCAAAATGTGGATTGGCAAGGCCATGGCAATGAAAGAATTCACGCCAAAGGAGCTGGCCATCCAAGCTCACAGGTGTAGCTGAAAGCGCCTTGGCATGGTGCTCTTGAATTCCTCGAACGTGGTACAAGAATGTCCGCGGACTGATGCAACCAAAATATAAGTACGGGCTTAGTGATGTTGTCGATGAAGATGGTGTCGTCTGCGCTGGAGACGTCTTGGGCTTCTCAAACTTAACCACGCGGCCTTCATTGTGACAGTAGTCACGCAGAATGCTCAGCGCTATTTGCTCGCCACCGTAGATAAAGGGGTGTCTCTCGGGTGCATCGTAACCAAAGTCCGTCACCTCGGGAAGCGTGAACTGCTGCTCAGAGCCCGCAATCTCTTCAAGGTGTTTCGTTATTTCTTCAAAAGCGTCTATCTCTGCCTCGTCTTCCGTCTTCTCCTCTTTCCCATCTAATCTATCAGGCTTGCCACGATTTTTCCAGTAATCCGCAACTTGCTGATACAACTGACTTGGCAAGAACGCAGGAGCAGGAACTTGTTTCGGTGTCGGTAGTGGCTTTGGAGGCTTCGGATGTACAGCCAACGCCCGAAGAAAAGCCGTGTACGTCTTGGGTGGTTCTCCTCCATTCCCTGCAATAATTGCATCCAAGTCGTAGAGTGTGTATCCATGTGTCACATGGGTTTTGATACCAAGTTGTGTTGCCAAAGCTACGACACGGTTATCTCGATCAATAGCAAAAGGTTCACTTGCTGCGTCAAAAAAGAGGTGCGTAATACGCCATGCCGGCAACAATCGCCGTAACACTTGCACACCGTCTCCTCGAGCCACCACAAGGCGTGACCCACGAGCTGCCAATGCATCCGCCAAGTCCGATACGCTTTCCAGCATAAATTGGAAGCGATTAACTCCACACAACATGATTTTGGGACGATGCACAATGTAAAGTGGAATAAAAATGACCTTGTAGCCCAAACGATGCGTCATGTTTTCCTCCTGCTGCTTCACCAATTGCAACGCTTCCGTGAGTGCGAGATTGTCATGAAGACGAAGATCGCGTCGAAACCACATCAGAATTCGCACGGTATCATCGTTACTATTTTTTGGACCAATTTTTGGACTATTTTCAGTTAAAATGGGCTCTTTTAGGTCCTCATTGATTGCTGCTGATAGCTCGAGAGACAAAGTATTTGTCGATATCGACTCAGATTCGAGATTTAATGAAGCGTTAATAGCTGCGTGTACTGCATCGAGTGTAGCAGCATCTAGTGTTGCTTCTGGAAGATCAGAATCGACACCGACGACGTCCAATAAAGACGACGCAAAGTTCACGAGGTCGACATCATCTGCGTCCGTCATGTTCGACTTTCTGATCGACGATTGGTTTATAAGAGCAGGACCAAAAAGCTTGTAGCTACAAAGTTATATATCAACCACCTTTTTGGTAACCATCAACCATCCCAAATTTATAAAAAACTCATCTCATTGGTCAAGAATGCAATTTGGACCATCTCATCGAAAAAACGTGAAGGTGGACGATACATAACGCCTTCCCTTACTAAAAAACAGTCTGTATGATAAAATATGCACAATCAAGTCGAACGTAGCATATATCAAAAGTCTATGGGATCTCGTCAAAAAAGCTCGGGTCCTGGAGCTCTTGGGGATTCCCATCATGTGAAGAAAAGAGTTCAGCTTCTTCCAAGAACTTTTCATCCACCACGTTAGTTTTGCTCTTGAGGTGCGCAAAAACACACAGACCAATGAGTGCAAGAGGCACTCCGAGGTCTGTAACTAGCCACATCGTACGGGCACCGTAGTGTTCATAGAAGTAGCCGCCAATGAGCGTTCCCGTTCCACGTGCAAGACCATTTTGCACCGCATTCAATACGCCCATAATCGTCCCTTCACAACCTGGAGGAGCTGCTGAGTAGACGTATTGTGTGCATGCTGCCCATGCCAATCCATACGTGACGCCGTGTAAAAACTCAAAAGGGATCGCACCCCATGCATTCGTCATAACGGCGTAGTAGGACACACGGAGAGCGTAGCCCATAATCGATAGCAGCAGTACATTTACAATGCCAAATCGGTTAATGATCTTGTGGGAGAAGAAGAAGGCGGGCAATTCCGACGCTGTTTCACACATGATGGCGATACCAACAATCTGTGCATTCTGATCCGACAAATTATACAGGTTCAGTGTGAGGAAGCTAGACAGTACTCCGTACATGAGCCCCATGAGGAACACCACGCCAAACAACACGAGCACGTCCACCATCCCACAGATTAGTCGGATGTTGTCCATAAACGACGGCCGCTTCACCGTGCCATATTCCAAAGTGTCACTCAACTGTCGATGGTGTTGCATCGGTGGAATCGTGCGCAGTACAAATAGAGACATGAGACCGAGTGCCAAACTGACATTGAACGACCACGAGATGCCAGCAACGGCCACAATTAGGCTCGTGACATAAGCACCAACACCGTAGCCGAGTGCACCAAATAGCCGCTGCTTACCGTACTCACCGCCGATCTTGTCTAAAAGATTGAGCACTGTGTGATCCAATAACGACCCGGTCGGACCCACTTGGAAGTTGGACACAATGATAACGACAACCATCCAGTCAAAAGACCAGTAAAAGAAGCGCACCGCAAACATAAGCAATGCGCCCGTAACGATGCAGAAGATGTGAATGAGTCGCTGGTTCTGGATGTGATCGGCCACAACACCCCAGAATGGTGGGGCCAGCATGGTACACAAGCAAGGAAGTGTCTGCAAGAAACCAATCTGCACTTTAGTAAACTGCGCCGTCTGCTGGTAGAATATACTCAGGAAGTTGCTCTGTGCAGACGTCCATGCGTTGCTAATGAGGTACATGAGTTTGGGCTGCCATAGTGAGTGTTCAGTCTGTCGTTCCGAAGCAACTAGTGGCGTCTTGCAATCCAATTTTGCCTGACACATGACAAAAGTCTCAATCTCTTTCTGTCGACTGAAGGGGGTCTTTCAAGCGACCTACGACTTGGACTGGAATTGGAAGACTGAGGTCCAGCCAAAAGTAATGCTTCATGTCCGTTCTCACCATTATCCCCCTCTTAAACTGGGACGGATGTCATGTCGTTGTGGTTTTGCTCGTCATTGTGTCACGGTGGACTTGTGTCAATTCCTCTGGTCTACCAATCATATGCCTCAACTCTCAGGAACCATTGAAAATTTGCTCACACGTCACACATTTCTTGTCGTCGCACATGACGTTGACTGGTCTGAAGGAACTTGTAGCCGACAAAAGCCGCTGCATTGTGTTGGATGGAGGATTTGCCACTGAATTGGAGAAAGATTCACGTGTAGATCTAAGTACCTCTAGCTTGTGGTCAGCGTTTTTGCTGTTGGACAGGAATGCACATCTGCAACAAGTGATTGTGAACGCCCACAAGACCTACTTTCTAGCAGGAGCGGACGTTGCAACTACCACCAGTTACCAGGCTTCAGCTGACGGGTTCAAGCGTGAGGGCGTGACATTGATTGACGACGTTGAGAAGCTCTTTGCTAGAAGTATCGACCTTGGCGTGCAGGCACGAGACGCTGCATGGAACGAAATGGACCAGAGTCAACGGATGAAGCCCCTAGTGGGTGCCAGTATCGGCTGCTACGGCGCTGCGTTGGCTGACGGATCGGTGAGTTAGTTGTCCGAGTTTACACCAACAAGAATGGGAAAGTGGCGACTCACGAACTTGGCTGGATCTTGACAGGAATACCGTGGTGACTACGGCAAGAGCAAGGAGCAACTCGTGGCATGGCACAAGCATCGCTTTGCCTTTTTCACTAACTACGCACCCGTCGACTTACTCATTTGCGAGACGATTCCGTGCCTCGTAGAGGTGGAGGCGTTTGTGGACCTGTTGAACGAGTTCCCGACTGCTCACGCCATTGTTGCGATGGCTTGTTGCAATGGAACGGAACTTAACAGTGGTGAGCCGATTGCTCATGTCTCCAAGATTTTGTCCAAACTCAAAAATCGGTCACAGCTAGTTGCTGTTGGTATCAACTGCACACCGCCGCAGCACGTAGAAAGTCTGCTGCGCAAATTAAACTGTCCCTGGCCTAAGGTAGTTTACCCGAACAGCGGAGAGGGATGGGATGGAGTGAACAAGAAATGGCTTCCAGCTGATAGCGGCGATGACCCGAGCTCCTGGGAAAAGTTGTTGCCCAAATGGTACGATGCCGGCGCGCGCTTCTTTGGCGGCTGCTGCCGAACTTCACCTAATGACATTCGCGCTATCCGTGACTACTTTGAACGTCGTCAGCTGCTGTAGACGACGCTACGCTCTAAACTCTTTCGCTCGCTATTAGAACAGTGACGGGGTGTATTTGACACTGGAGTAAGTGCTGGTGAGACTGCTGGCTGACGCGACTCACTCGAGATAACATGAGCTTTTGGGATGCAAAGCTGGCGCCCGTCATTCCGAAGATAGCGAAGATGCGAAATGTTTGCACAACACCCCTTGAATGCTTGGTATTTCACTGCGGCTGATATAGGCTTAGAGATCACATGGCGTATTTAATGATAATGAAGCTCTACGTGTCTTTGAAATACTCTCCAGTGAATATTGAAGCAGTTGAAGGTCGTTCTTGCAGTTTGGATATGTTTTCCGTGTAGCTGGTGGCGCCTTTGCTTCCTTGTTGAGCAATGTCGTAGCAATCCCTCAAGACACGCCTAAAGTAGTGACGGCGGGCTCAGGCATCTTGATGAGAGAGGAAAGAAAACATTGTCAATGAAAGAGGTTGCACATGGGACCGTCACGACCGATGCAATCGTTTGAAAAGACTATAGATGGCAGCTCATTTAATCAGACGTTGTGCAGCCTCAGTCAAGCCGCCAACGGTCGCACAGGTCCTATTGCGAGCCTTTCATGCTGCTACGACGCACGAAATGTTGATGTGAGTCTTGGTTTGGCAAGTCTCAGCGTTGTTCGGCTTTCTCTTCTATGTCACAAGCTAACGGCAACAGACAGATACGTGCTTTCTCCAAGCGCCGCGTGCGACGCAGATGCTTACAGCGCTGCACTATGCAGGAGAGGAATCACATCGTCGTCTCAATATGTTGCAGCAAAAGTTGTAACGGTACGCGTCCAAGTCCGACATTGCTCTGCCATTCTCCTCTGCAGCCGCCTATGACCAGGAAGTACAAGCGACGCACCGCAGTTCACGAGTCGGAGACTATCCACTGTCGACCGATCATCATCAACAGAGTCCGAAGTTGACGACGTCGGCAGACTACGAGAGCTCCAACGACAACAGATGCAACTGGAATATCCGTGCGGGTGAGGTTGGTGGTACAGTTATGATGGTTTTGGAGCTTCAACGGCCTTTTCTTCGAGACCGGCGCTATGCCTTACACCGTCGACCGCGAGGATCAAAGTACAGTCCTTTCGCGGGGTCACGTCTACGATCCGCTCGAGATGATCGATAAGTACGGCAACCAGCCTGCCGCTGACTTGGAGCGACTGCTGACGGCACAGTCGAAGGTTCCCATTGCAGCACTGCTTCGCTCTCGAATTCGGCGGTGTTTCGTGCGAAGGAGTTAATTGCACTGCTCAGACAGCTCGACGCCATGCTGCCATTGCCACGGCTGGGGTCGACACAGATAGAAAGAACGCCAACTGGAAATTGTTTGCTGTACTGAAACTGATGGGCCTCGGACTGACCCCCCCCCCCCCCGAACGCAATTCATCGGTGGCAACAACGAAGTGAAGAGACTGTACGCCTTCTGCGAGGATGAACAGCGTCCCGGGTTTTTGGTAATTCAATCACCTTCCTGTATCGCCCTGTTCACGACAACCTTAAGCCCGTATCTGACGTTTAGTTATCTAAATGTACGTAAATGAGCTGCATCGCCCTAAAGCCACACTGGCCACACTAGCCACACTAGCTCATGTTGCGCGAGTATCGAATTGCTATGCGTAAAGTACATCGAGCTTCGACTCAAAGAAAAGGAAGCAGTTTGTAAAAAACGTTCGCGTGACAGCAGCTCGACAAAGACTACGTATTGCGTCTGTGGAACGATTACATATCGAGTTAAAGGAGCAGTACCACAAGTCTGCTATTCATTGCAAAAACAGACGAAAAACTCGCGATACATCAATTGCATTACTAAAAGGATGATGTTTACGCTGTTTGTGGGAAATTACGCACGAAGGCTCGACTTTGGATACTGGACGTCACGCCATCGTATGCTTTCTCACTCGTAAAGTGCCGTGGTTGCATACGACTTACTACCAGTTAGATCTTATAAAAGTTACGAAAAACTGATAACGTCACGGTTTTTATTTTTAGACTTTCTAAAAATAAGTGCTTCTAAATATATTACTGTTGCAGGTAGGTGGGCCAAAGTGCGATAAAATTAGCGCCCCCTAATTATTACGCTTAGAATCCTTCCTAAAAGTAGAAAAGAGTGTAAGTACCGCTTGATGAAACTATGATCTAATGGATTATCACCAACAATAACACAATGTAATTCATTAGTAAGCAACCTGCTTCTAGGTATTGCTGAAAAAAAGGCTGCATATCCGTTCATAGTACCGTTGCTAATTTCTTGGCGAACAACCATCTGTCGATCAGCTCTTTAAACATTTTTGGATGTCATTATTCAATACAATCCATGACCGAGAAATATAGTATGAGCAATGACTGGCTATGGGAGCCGAAGCTCATGTACGCGCTAAGTGCCGTCTGGGGTTCCACGACCGCAAACTACTTACCAGTCTATTACCAGCACACGGCTGGGTTTTCCAAGATGCAGATTGGATTATTGCAGACACTTCCCAGTATCGCCGCCATCTTGGGCCCACCATTTTGGGGCGGTGTAGCCGACCACATCCACAACCAGCGCCTTGTGCATGTGTTTTGCATTGTCAGTGGCACGATGCTGCAGTTTTCGGTTCGATATTTTTACTGGTCACTGGGCTGGACAGTGTTTATGGTTCTCATCAGTCAGATCCAGAGCTTTCCTGCGGGCTCATTGCTGGATCACACTGTGCTTGATTTACTGGAAAAGGAAGGAGGAGAGTACGGAAGACAGAGACTTTTTGGAGCTGTGGGGTGGGGCATTGGGACCTACTTGACAGGAATTGTGGTGGCATTTGGAGGGATCTTTTGGTCGTTTAATCTGTGTCTCATCGCAGGGTTTTCGACGTTGCTAGTGCTGCGACTGATCCCGCGTGTCAAGTATGGCGTTGAGTACACTTCACTGGATACTCCATGTGAGGTCGGACGAGGGAATACCGAGACTGCGCTGTCGTTTTCGGAGACACTGCATTTGATATCCCAACAATTGGACGTGCTAGCACTGTTTGGTGTGGTTTTCATCATGGGAAACATGAACGGGGTATTCAGCAGCTTTCTCCAATTGAATCTTTACAATCTCGCTGGCGACGATCCGCATATTATTGGCGTAGCTATCATGTGTGAAACGGTGTCGGAGTTGCCTGCATTTTTCTTTGCTGACAAAATTGTGAAGAAAATGGGTATAGTGAACGTACTTCTTGTGTCGCTTGCGGGTTACACGTTACGAGTTTCTTACTATGCGCTGATGATAAATCCATGGGGGGCGATTCCGTTTGAGTTCCTGCACGGCATCACGTTTGGATTGACGTGGGCAGCTTGTACACAATACGTATTTTCTGCGGCGCCTCGTGGATGTGAGGGAACCTTCATGGGCGTGTTGAGTTCTGTTCAAAATGGTTTGGCGCGAGCGTCGGGCACGCTTATCGGTGGATACTTTTATCAAAACTATGGCGCTCGTGTGATGTGGATTGTCACGGGGTTCGGCCTGCCGCTGTCGCTGATTAGCGTTGCTACGTTTGCATATTTAAAGCAAGACGAATGCAGTAAGGTGCCGGAGGAAGAGTTGTTGTTAGAGCATGCTGCGCTGTTTTCTCCTCATCGGTGTGACGTACAAGGATTAAAGTCGCCATTGCATGCACCAGGATTAAACTCGTCTTCACACTTTCTGTACGACTCCACTTAATAAACAACACGTAACAATAACGCTGAATAACATAACACTATTTACGCGGTGGACTGATGACTTGTCAAATAAATTCGTACACATTCCTGTACTACAAGCGAGGAAAGTTATAACGTCAAGAGGCGGCGATGCTTATACAATAAGCTCGCATACTGTCCAATCCACGTGGGTGTTCTGTAATTTATGCTGCCAAGATAGACTAGACTCACTAATGTGATGCCGGATAGTTCACGTATTTTAAATAGAGTCTTTGGGAACAAAATAGAGTACCTTATTTCTACATTAGAATCATTCTTATTTCTCGTAAAACGCCATGGAGCTGGACCTGAATTCGCGCAACGTTAAGTGGAATCGCGAGCAAAACAAGCGACGCGAGCAGATCAAGCGCAAGATTGAAAAAGAACGTCGGGATCGTGCAGTGGCCGCCAAAGCTCACGAAGAATTGGAGAAGATGCAGCAACAAAAGCGCGTGGAGCGCAACGCGGAACTCGAGCGGCAGGAGCAGCAGGCGCTTGAGGAGCAGCGGATTACGGGTGGCATTAAGTACTTACAACAGCTAAGACCCGTTCCTACGTCTGAAGATGGCGACAAGATTACGCTGCCAGTGTCGGCGTTGGAGGAGCTCAACCCACAGAACGCCTTGGAGCTCGGCGTGTTCACGTTCGAGCTGTCGTTCGAGGATCAGTACGTCTCACAAACGAGTGGAGAGACTACGATAAAGAGACAGACACACGCAGGAGTGCTCGAGTTTGTGGCGGACGAAGGAACGGTGGGGATTCCACCAAAAGTCGCTGCGTCGCTGTTTAAATATGCTACAGAGATACCAGGCAGCATTCAGGTGCGCTTCGTACGGTTGGAGAAGGGAACATTTGCGAGTCTGCAGCCGAGAGGAAATGGATTTCGTGATCGTCAGATTGACTTTAAGCACATGCTGGAGCGCTCGCTGAAGACGCACACCACTCTGACGGAGGGTGACGTCCTGTTCATCCGACATGGCAAAGAGACGTTCGAAGTGCTCGTATCGAGATTGAAACCTGAGCGAGCTATTAACATTCTCAACACAGACCTTGAAGTGGATATGATCCCATGCGAAGCTGTAATAAAGGCGAAAGAAGCCGAGAAGCAAATGGATGAAGAGGCGGCGCGTATTGTGGCACTGGCGCAAGAAAAGGAGCGGTGGAAAGCAAACAAGATGGCGACTTTGGTACCGGAACCTGATGCAGACGAACGCCCATTGGTGAAAGTGGTGGTCAAAATGCCTGATGGACAGGCAACTCGCCGGTTCTTACACTCATCTCCGCTACGCAACGTGTTTAATTTCGTCGAGGCACTTACAGGCGAGGACGCTCGGCTTTTTCAGCTGGCGGCTACATACCCACGTCGACTCTTTGGCGTAGAAGAAGCTGAGAAGACGCTGCAAGAAGTTGGTTTAAACGGCCGACAAGAAGCTCTATTTGTTGAGAGACTGGCAGCAGCTGAGGTTTGTAATGAACTTGTCACTACGGACAAAGCATTGCATGCAGATCATGCATCAGTTGCTCGGCCCCGAACGCAATTACCCGGTGTATGGGATGAAGCTCGACAGATTTTGGAAGAGTGGCTTGATGAAAGTATGCACACAATAGTGGTTCCTGCAATTCATGCCATGGAGCCTGTTATTTCTGTCACGCAGTCTGCGGACCAAGAGATTAAATGGCAGGCCCAGTTGAGCGAGCTAGAGCAGATGGGTTTCATGAATCGATCGCTGAATATTAAAGTGCTGGAAAGATATCAGGGTCGCTTGCTACGCGTTGTGAATTTTCTTTCTGAAATGGTGACTGCAAGTGTCGACAGCGGCGAAGATTGATCTTAATTAGCAGCAAACAAATGACACTTACCTGAATTGCAACTGCTAAAACATGCTCGCGTTCAAAAAGGAGCGAGGCAATGGCTCTCCATTATTGTTTTATTGTCCCAGGAAGCCAACGCGCTCTACTCTGCGTCCTGCTTTGACGTCTCTGTCTCTCTGCTCGCGCAGAGCTTCCTGCAGCAGCTTAAATAGCTCTTTCGATCGTGCGCACGCCTCATCAATCATCTGCTGCATCTCCTCGATTTCAATGGCACCCATTCCACTCTTTTGAACACCGCAGACACTTCCCTCAGGATTCACGGCCACACTCATTTGTGCTGTCGTGCACAGCTCCTCCTCCTGTAGCGGGTCCGTGATAAAGTAATCGCCAATCTTACTAAGTGTCACGCAAATAGGCCAATGCTGAGCCGTCATGAGCTTACCAGCTGCAGGATCCGTGTCCACCTCGATAGTTTTGTCCTCACCTTCCACGCCCACAAGACGCACGGACGGAAAGACCGTGTCGTTAAGTGCCGTGTAAATGGCCATGGAAATGACGTCTGGCAAGTTTCCACTGGACTCAAATACCATCACGTCAATACTAATGGACCATACACTCTCTCCTGGAATAATACAGTACTTTTCGAGCTCAGTATTAGAGCACGAGCACAACAGACGTGTCATGAGCTGCGATAGTTCCACATTCAATTCATCTACAGCGCGTCCATAGAGTTTGGCCGAGACCGAAGGACAACAGGAAACAGCGACGTGGACAATACCAGCGTTCGGGGATTCAGGCAAAGGAGAAACTACTTCCAATTTGACAGAAGCTAAAACATCGGTACCCGATGATTCAAGCGACGCACGAGCTGAGCCATTCGACTGTGCAAGCAACGAGGTTTCTAGTGTTAAACTTCGATAAGAAAGACGATCCCGTCCGTCCGCACGCACATCAGCGGCGACACCCTCGACAATGTACCTTTTCTCGGATGAGCTCACCTTTAGCATTGAAAAAGTTGGTAAACTATTGGTTGTGACTGGGCAAAACGGTCTTAAAACCATGCTCTTTAAGTGTATTATAATGCTAAAAAATAGGAGGTTTTGTAACATTTAGTTGCGAGATAAGTACGATTGTTGCAATCAATCGACAACAGATAAAGACGCTCGGCATGGATCGTAAAGTCCTTTGTTCTGTATATTTTTCGTATTGCGTATTCGTTTGGTTCTTCTTGACTTCTACACGATGCTTGCCAATTGTAACCCTCGCGTATCTACGATCGCTATAGATTTTTCCGGCGAATGTAACCGCTAGAGCTGAAGGCAGGCTTGCAAACGTATCGCCTTCCGATGGAACGGAACTTACCCTTTTTCAAGATGAGGTATCCTATCACGGTAAAAAGCACGAATGCTGCAATGACACCGTCACGCACACGAGTCGCTACCGGCAATTCCAGGCGCATACTGAGTGACACACTGATAACTGCGAGCGTAGCCAATGCTGCCTCCATCATCATGTTCAAAAGACTGTGCTGCTGCTGGAAAGTAAATGGCGACTCATCCCGCTTATCCGGTGTGAAGTTTCCAACAAGCAAATCAAACGAATCCTGGCGAATGCCGTCCGAGTAATTGTTGAGATAATAACGAGTCACCGAATTGACGCCGTCTTGCAGAGCTCCTGCAATCGTCCGTCGTCCTGTGCGCGTAAAGTCTGTCTTTAGTGCACCCGTGCCAGCATACATTCTGCTCACATAGTCTGCGTTGTCGGCCCATGCATTTTTAAAAACGACCTCAAAACTCTTGTAAGGTGAATCCAGCACACTATTACACTTGTCATTTCCGGTGCTAGACGGGTAGAGCTGTAATGCCATAAGTACCGTACGCCGCGCAAAGAGACTCATCACCACATTCGTACGATCTAGATTGTCCATGCAGTTTACACGAAAGACACCGCGCTGGCGTGAGAGAAGTTGTCCTTCACCGTTACACTCAAACCATCCATACTGCGTGAACTGTTCCTCTACCTCTGTCATGAGCTTGGATAGGTTATGCCATGCCATCTTACGGCACTCGTGGTGAAAGTCGAACCACACGTACGCAATAGGCTCTGCAAAAAGCTGTGAAATCGACGTAGGCGCGAATGGAACACTTATTTGCGGCAGTGGTTCCTCTCTTGCGGGAAGCGATATTGATGTCTGCAAAGTCGAAACACTAGGCGGTCTAATTACTTTGTCAATGCTAGCTGTGGACGCATTGGTAGGTGATCCTGCAGCAGAACCTCCTCCATTCGATGCTGCAAATCCATTGCTTCCGTTCGATTCCGGTGCAGCGGATAGCGAGAACGACATGCTTTTGCTTTGACGAGGCGACATGGCGTGAAACGCAGGAGAAGCAGATAACGGCATCGGTGGTGCCGCCGAAGACCCTACGGAGCTGGTTCCATCGCCTGATTTTGAGAGCTGGTTGTACTTCTTAACGTATTTACCGAATGCCGAGCCGAGTTGTGCTTGATCGCGTACTGTAGCACTTTTGCCGGCCTTGTCAATGAGGTTTACACACGTAATGTGCCCATATCGCTGGATGAGGTTGTCCATATGTGCACGAAAAGCCAATTCATTCCAATCCACAACACTCGTGTGTCCCGAGAAGGCGTAGCGCGTCCGCGGCATGTACTTCAAAGTGACCATCTGGTCCCAATACAGAGGAATACTACCTCGGACCTGCACGTACGAGCAGATGCCCCTTGTTGGTTTAACCAGTAGCATTTCCGTCTCAGCAAAATTAGCCACACATCCGTCTTTATCAATGCCTCGTACATTAAATCGAGTACCTACACGTCTCCAACTCCGTCTCGTAAAGAATAAAATATCGCAGCGTTGGCCATTGACGTCGCACTTCTTAATGACTTTTACAAAGCCCGAAATGACTGGTACAATCCAGTCACTGAGCTCCAAGTCAATGAAATTGCCCAACACAGGCTTATTCCAAAAGAAATCTTCCTCTGCACGTACATACAATGGCGACTGACGTTGTGCTGCTGATGAAGACGACGCTGACGCCCGTTTTTGGGCCGACAGAGTCAGATCCAAGTCGTAGCTAAAGTAAAAAGTGCGTGAGGTTAGTGCTGACGTAAGCATACGGCAGTATTCGCGCTCATCTTGCTTCTCTCGAGTACTAGCGTGTTTAAAGAAGCTCTGATGAGCAGCGATGCTTACAGGCAGCAGTCTTAGCTCCAGAACGCAGTAAATCTTTTCACTATTTGGTCCCGAGCCCACGACACGTGAATCCGTTACGACCGCTAAGTATGGACCGCTAAGTAGAGTATACACTCCGTATACTACGTGTATAGACACGGTAGTGACGTCTTCACTGGGCTGCACAACACTGGCCTCTAGTTGCTGGATATCGACGCCGCCAGTCGACGCATTGGTTGACAATCGCAGCCATGGACCAGCGCCTGCACGGCAGTCTTCTAGCAGCAACTCCGTTCGCTCTTCATACGCTTTAAACATTTTATGGGATGGCGAAGAGCGACGAAGATGGATTTGAGGTGAGATGAAGGGGGGAAGTCGATAAAAATACAGGTGAGTTGATGTTTTCTACTAATATTCGATATATTGCAATCTTTAATAATAAAAATGAACATTATCAAGTCATATAGGCTTATATCTATGAAAGACCTGTTAAAACTACAATGTATACGGCCAAAAAGATCGCCATAGTGTTCAGCCTGTCGTTCAATTGTCGTCCGTATACAAAAAACCTTCTATTATCAGACGTTTTAAGTAATATTTTTTTATGTTAGTTAATGGTACTTTTAAAGTCACCCACTGTAGATTGTCGAATTGCGACCGAGCCACGCTGTCGTCCTGCACCAATTGTCCAATTATTATAAATACGTCTGAGTAATCTGCCATTGTTGTTGCCCCAGTGGCGTGTCGGGCGATATTCAACCCATCCGCGGCGTTCCCTTTAACGATGGTGCTTCGCCATGTGGCGCTTTCGTGCACCAAAAGACTTGACACCGCGCTCCAGCTCGTAAGCCGGTAGTGCGAGGTCGCTCTCCGTCTTCTTCAACGTCTTGCGTGTAGCAGTGTGCTCCACGATAGAAAGGCGCGACAGTAGCGCCGGCTGTAGTTTTTTTGGGCTCGTTGCTGCCACTGATGGCGTTGCCACAGGTGCCATCTGCAGCACGTCAGCAAAGGTGCGGACCTTCTCTCCGTTCTTGTCCACGACCTCCCAATCATCCTGGATCACAACCCACGCATCGGTGCCATTGTTAACGGCCGCCACCTCGCTCCAGTCCTCCTCGTCTGCGAGATCGGACGCAGCGTCTTCATCCGCATGCAGGTCCACGAACAACAGCTCCGTAGGATCCTGCGTGCGCGCAGCAGCAGCCATCGGCTCCCGCGTCAAGTCGCCTAACATGGCAGCAGCCACATCCTCACGGTAATTGGCAGCCACCAGCACGTCTCGACGCACATCCATAGCAACCGACGGAAAAAACTCGCCCAGCACGTGCAGCTTTTGTTTGCTGGCCATTGTATCGATGGGGCGCATGCGACGCATAGTAGCAAACGCCTCCGTAGTGTCCATCTCGTCAATGAGCCAGCGCTTGGCTGCCCGAAGGCTTGTGCTCTTGCGTGCGTAGTAGCTCGCCATCATTAATGTGAAAGTCTAAATGTCACCTGTTACGACCAGGGATAAATTGAGAATGAGGGTTGAGATGGGACCGAGTTGCCGTGCAGGTCTAAGTCGAAGTTTCTAGCGGCTGGGCGAAAAGCCGCAGAAGCCTACGTCGCGTGTGTCAGAGACTCAGAAAGAATATCATGTTGAGCAGGGTATAAGAAGTAATAGATTTCAATCATATGCCATAGCTAATGGATGTTTCTCTTAACTCTATTAAGTATGTAAAATGTGTGTATTCGAGGTGTGCTAGTCACAGTGCCAGAAGAACAAAGGCAACAGCCGTTGTTTACACTGCAGTGCCAATGGACGACCCGTCGGACAGCTTCTCCGACGGCATACGACGCGGTAAACACGTCGTCGGAGTTTGGTGAGTGGGCTTGACAAAATTCCAGTCGCTCCACTTCAAACGACACAGCACATCTTCAACGAAACGACACAGTTTACATCTTCAACGACCATGACCGACTAGGGTAATGTCATCTGAATGTCGTTCGTACGTTATCGAGATTCTCTTAAATTAAACAAACTAACGAGAATATATTTGCTTCCTGTGTGACGTATCACATCGTTCGCCGCTTAGTTATCACTCTGGTCCTACCCTTTTTGATTGTGCTGATGAACTTGGTAGATAATTGGCAGCCTCGTATGAAAAAGGCATTACAAGCCGTCGTCCTCGCTCTTGATTCCAATCTCCTAGCAGCTACTAAGTGTCACCATCACTCTCGCGTATAAACCCGCACATTTACGTGAATCAAATACCACAATGCATTGGAGACACCTTATTTTGTGTTACTGCAGCGTCCTGGGTGCGTATAGGGAGATAAAGTTGCACTCGATGGCCATACGATGCATCTACACACAGCACAAAGAAATTCTAGGAGAGAATACTGTCTCATCATAATTGCAGCGCTATCTGGAGCTCTGGGATCAATTAATGTATAGTGGGCTTGATTTACGATATGATTATGTACGAGAGGGTTCTGCCACTATAATTTGAAAAAGAATCAGCGAGAGTCGCAGCAGGTTATAAGCGCTACATAATTCAGGTGGGAATTTGTTGGCAAACTTAGAATTGAAAGCGAAGATACGCATCTATATGCAGCTTGTATTCGAAACCCTAGGAAATCTCGCCGACAAGACCAATCAGCACAAGGAAACTGTAAGCTATCCAACGTGCTGTCGGCCTTGGAATGAAGAGCAAAGAGCAATAGTCAGGATTCAAATGCTGTGCAGAAAACAAGGATACGAGCAGACTGCTCATTAGTGGATTTAGGCCGCGATTCTGTCGTCGCTTTTGCTGGGCATAATTGCGTGATCGTTTTGATATTACTGTTTTACGAAGTAATGGGTTTACTTGCTTTGCAACTACAAATTTGAGACGTTGCAGCCAACTGCAACTTTGCGGTCACGACTTGTGCTGAGTACGTTCGCTGGCAAGGTTTTTTGACGACTTTTGATGTGCACTAATGTATTGAGGCTGCTTCGCACGACAAACTTATAGTCTATGCTCACAGAGCATATTGACTACGCTGGTGACGCACCCAATATGGGTTGAAGTGCTGATCACCGGAACACACAGCGCTTAAACTTTCTCGGTCAAGAAGTGTCTTTATGTAGAAGCGCTCATTATTTGACTTGGACTTGTCCTGATTATTGCAAGTACCGTAACAACTTTTGATTTGGAATACGCAAGGTAGATGTTATCCAGATGGTCATCAAATGGCTCAACAAACGCATCAAAACAGATTGTAAGTCTTCCTCATCTCCGCCACTCTTCTGTCCTCTTCTCTACAATGCGGTAAACATCCCAATTTCACAAAATACGCCCACATTGTCTTGTCCAACGTCGCTGCGTCGACGTGAGCGCAATCACTCTGCCTTGGGAGCACGACGGTGTTTAAGATTGCTGGTGTCAGACGCCTCGAGCAACTTCTTTGGCTTCTCTACTTCCTCCACGTCCTTTTCGCCTTCCGAGTCACTGCGGATATCCTTCTCGACGTTACCGTCACCCAGTGCCTTGATCACCATCTGGACGATCAGTATGCCCCAGTAAACGTGCAGCACAAGCAGCAGGCACAAGAAACCGAGCCAGATGATCCATGTCCAGTACCACACAGAAGCTTCAATTCCAGCGAAGCTGCCAGCCTCAATGATTCGCACAATCAAATCGCGGTATGCAAACGCATAGGCACTGTGCAAAATATTGTACGAATAAAAGAACCAGCGCACGAAAAACCACACGAATGCAAAGAGACCAAAAAAAACGTTGGCCACTGTCTCCCACTGCAGGTACACAAACACCTTGGCTGCAAACACACAACAAAGCACCATAGACGTTATTCAATTATATATTGCATGCATACATATAGAGTAGGAAGGACGCTACAAACATACCGGTCTCCAGCAACAGGTCGTTTACATCGTGGATCATGAGCACGCAGAGGCCAATTTTAGTGAGGTCAACATAGTACGAGAAAAGCATGAGCGAAATGGTGGCAAAGTGGTGCACAAGCATTTCAGCGTTATCTTTGCGCTTGATTGTGTAATGTTTGTTTGTAATGTTGAGCATAAAGTCAATGCTCTGGAGCCAATAGCTTAGGTAGATCATGTAGTACCAGCGCAGCCCCTCGCTGGCCACGTGCGGAAAGTCTTTAAAATACTCCTCCTTGTTGAGAAACCACGTCTCATTCCAACCAACGTAAAGGCCGAGAATGTGGAAGGCACCTACTGCCGCATTCTTATAGAGCGACTCACGCATCTTATCCTTTTTCTCTTGGGTTAACCAGCCTTTGCGCAGCATGTACTGGACTGTCGGTTCAATAAACAACCTGTCGACGATGCAGTGATACACGTACAGATTAATCAAGGCGACGCCGAAGCGCATGGCCTCTGTCGTGGGATTGCACTCGGTCAAATAGCACGGCATGGCTAGATGTATGAAGGTTGTGGGGTTTTGTACTATGATATACAATTTAATAGACTTGTAGGTTGTGTAAATCAATCAATCACTACTTGTACCATGTAACGAATGTTGACCCCCAAGTGTTCTAACTAACGGAGAGCAAGGGGTAGGAGACCTACATTGAGATTAAAATCGTCATCCGTGACACCACTTCAACTTAGGCTGCAGGGCCTCTCATATAGTATAATGCTATGCATACCTTAACAGGATCATACGCATGACTGGACAAATGGTGCAGTAGACATGAGGGTATCCAAGTGAAGCCAATGTCCAGCACTGTCTCTTTCCCGTGATGCTGCATACCGTGCTGCACATGACTTAACCAACAGAAACGATCTCAGATCATTGTGCCACTGTCTTTGACTTACACGTCCTTTAGTTGAAGTTGCTACACTAGTCACGTTACCAGCCATTAATCCGATTCACCGTCATGTTAAACCACATACGTTCGCAGCTCCTTACGTGTCCTAATGGCTTCATTTCTTTCTTCTTCTCCTTTAAACATCCATACCATCTGTAGTATTTATTCGTCCGCAGTCACTTCAGCTCGGTACGGGCGCTCTGTCGGTATGCAAAAAGCTGCAGCGACGGTCCCAAACACGCAACCTGCGTTTGCAGGCCACACATCATTGTGCAGGTGTTGCGTTGAGCACCCTCCGTGTCGTTGCTGCTTCATGAGTCGGCTTTGTGCCAGGACACAATTATTCTCGCGACTGCAGTGCGTGTCTGAAGACTGCTAGTGGTGTGACATTGATCTGATTTGTCTAATCTTTCCAACACAGGAGGGACCGACAACGGGTATGTCGACATCAAGTGGGATGCAAAAGGACATGATCGTCAAGGATGCAAAAGGACATGATCGCTAAGGTCGATTCTAACAAGGATAGCAAGTTAAACAGCGAAGATGCCAAGCTGTAATATTGGAAAATGCTCAAGATTATAAAGACTAACCTGCCTTCGTCCATGGACTCCACCATTGGGTTTGCGCTCGGCATTTACTGTTCGTAGATGCGGTCTCTGCAAGCCAATACTTGTTACCTCCCTCAACGTGTCATCCTGAGCACAGACAGCAACATGATGATGTACCGTCCTGATAATATATTCATCGCATTGATATAGAAATGTTTTCTGCTCTACTCGGTTGGAAATGCCTTGGCTAGAAATCCGACGATTATAGCCCGATCGTCTGCGCTGCTTACACCCATACTCTTTAACTCGCGCGAGAACGCTGGCACGCTGCTAATTCCGTTGCTGATAAGGTTAAGTCCCAAGGTGGCATATAGGATGATCTCTGGCCGTGTGAATGACAAAAACGTCTGCTTCGCGCTCTCTGAGCAGGTCGGAAAGCAGTCGAGCCATAGTTTCTCCCGTAGACGAGTCTTCTGATCGTCAGTCACCACCTGTAGGTAGTAATGATACATTAAAAATAAACATCAGAAAATTACCGACCAACTGCATCCAAAGCTGTCCAGGACGGTACCGTTACAGAAATGGAAGTCGATGTCTCGTCTTCAACTTGGCCCTCCGTCTACATAATGTCATCAAAACAAGAAAAGAAGACCGTATGAGTACCAGCGTGTTCAAGGCATGCCGAGAGCGGAAAATTAGGAGTAGGCCCTACCGACAAACCTACTGTACAGAGGCCATGAGGATGAAGATTTAATCCCCGTGCTGTCAACTGTGTTGCCTGCATCAAGGACAGTATCAATTAACCAACGATCATGTTTGATACAGTGGACATCGTCGTAGGTCTTCACCATGCTCAAGCATCCAGTCATCTCAAAACCTTTCTACAAAGCAGTCATACCGTCGGGTCTTTCTCAATGTAAATCCTATACGCTTCATTTGTTCGCAGTCGCGGCGTATACAGCTTCGTTTTCCACTGCTATTGTAGTAGCCATATAAATCAAAACAACGATCTGCCAATTAACTGACACACTCGAATAAAGGAAAATTGTTGCAAACCCTTTGTCGCACCTCCGTCTCATCTTCAGCATAGTCAAATTCGATTGGAGTTATCCATCCTCTCTCCAATAATCGAGCCAATATATGTCCAGCCATTCTCGTTCTTGCCTCACCCACGAGTGTTGTTGCTGTGGCGGTCGAAGCAGTCGACGCCGTGCCGTCCATGATGAGGTCTGCATCGCTCTGTTCGCGCTTTACCGTCGTCATCTGCGTGGTAAAAAGCTGCACGCCGTCACGCTCCAGCCATTCATTCAGCACCGTCTCTTCCATGAATTCCATATCATTCTCTTCTGACGTCTCCAGGATGCCGGCGTGCTCTAGCAGCACCACAAACTCGTCTTCGCTCATTTTGCTACTGCGACCGTCAGCAGTTTGTGGCGAATGTACGTCTGTAGTTACATAGAAGGATACTTAATCTCTTTTCTATCCCACTGTACTTCTGTATAATTATCCAGACCATTGTGTCGATCGAAACGCTCAAACACCCTTGCCCCTCCCTATATACCTGCTCGCTGCTGACAGAGCTCTGAGCCTATTGACGACTCACAAGGGAGCCTTCGCTTGCCATGCTGGGTCTTGCATTTGCATACTTGTGCTTCACACCATTGGTATCCTTTTTTGAAGTTGCTAAATGCGCCTTATCGAAAAGGCACCTGAGATGTGTCGTTTCAAGGGACACGAGCGACTTTATAGACACCAAAGGAAAAAGATCTACGAATTTGTTTACCATCAGTTACAACACTTATGCATATCCACTTTTTCCTTGCCATTCTGCACGGGCAGACCTTATATTCCTACAGGTTACGATCGTCGATGTAACGAACGTACACCTCAGAATCAAGCCGCTCTTACGAAAGAAGAGCGATGAAAACGAAATTGTCAAAACCCCGAGCTAAGAATAATGAAGATGTCACTGCTCTTGCGGTTCTTTAGATGCCCTTTAGATAAGGGCAAGGACCGACGGTATGGAGCGACAAATATCACACCATCTCTTTCATGAGCTCATGTGGTGGAGCGACAATCGCATATTTCTTTCAGCGATTTCGACTTTCCGCTGGTACTCGGACGATCGACTAACGGAGGGGTATCCCGATTACGTGTATAAAGCCTTCCTCACCTTGTGTACCCGTCGGTTGGGCGGGTTGCTCTCTTCTCGGTAAACTTGAGTCGATGTTGAACTTGATTGTGTTAGGGATTGGTGGGGGGGGGTGATCGAGTAAAATTCCTCACACGATCGCAGTTGGGGTTAGGGGTGATCTATTTGAGTCGCACTGATCTCCCTTGAGATCGCCTTGCCCAAGTGGTTGATGTAGCGGAGCTGCACAGCTCTTTAGCCAGAGGAAGACTTTCGGCTGGAAGCCTCTTAGCTCTAGAGAACTAAATAGAGTTAAGGCTAAAAGCCACTTAGTTCTAAGGAACTAATTAAACGACTTAAAGTCACCCTGTTCTAAGGAAGTAGGAGAGACTTTTAGTCAGCAAGCAATAAGCTTAAAGATCAGAGAACCAACGCACAGAGTGCAAGAACAAGCTAGAGCTTAGAGGTTCAGAGAACCAACGCACGAAGTGCACAAGGGAACAAGTCAGAACGACTTACGATCTTAAACTCAAAAGGAGAATTGATTTTATTTATGCTTTAAGATTTTATGAATAGTCCTACTCTAAGTACACTACACTAGATTAATTACTATAATAGTAATTATTATATGCAGACTTTGCTATTGAACGACGTATCGTCTAAACATCTGTGTATGATGTACTTAATACAGCGTTAGTGATTTGTCGAATCCTAATCGATAAGATACGGTATTACCGAATACCGTATCTTAACGCTCATACTTAATACCTCTCTAAAGAGAAGTATAATAATGCATTATATGCAATACAAAGGGGAGTTTAACCGTAAACTCTCGGAAAGACGCTACAACCGTCGTGTAACCCCGTTACAGTTGATTCTTGATCTGCTTGCCTTCTGACCACTTGAGCCGTCTTGCGATCTTGTATCTGGACTTCTTAGTCCTCTGCGTCTAATCACAGCTTGAGAATGTCTTGAGAGTCCTTGACGCACCTAGCCAAACAATCCAGGGCGTACAATTGCGAGGGTAAGGGTGAGCTTCACGAGACGTCGGGTGTCCAAAGAATCCATCCCGGAGTAGAAGCTGACACTTGTTCCTTTCAAAGTGAATTGAGCTCTCTTTAATGTTAAATAATTCAATACCAAAGCCTACGATTCTGCCTATCTGTAGTCCAGGATCTATTGCCACGTATCACCCTTTCGAAATAAAATCAGATCTTGTCATGTAGTCCACTCCAATATCACCGCGATCTGAATCTCTGCCTCAATCGGATCTAATACGATAATAGTATCGGATCGCGGTACTAATAGTTAGTATCGGATCGCGGTACTAACAGTTTGTATCGAATCGCGATCCGCCGGATCATGGCTTGTCACTATCGTCTTCCAATTCACCGGGTCAGGCGAAATGGTCCATCTACATGATATGTCATGTCCACCTCATTCCAGTCTTCCAGAGTGATGTAGTTAGCCAGACTGTGTTCCATATACTTAAATATACTAATTCACCATCTTAGAGATCGCGCTTACGCGGATCGCTATTTGAAAGATACTGAGATTGCAGTTACGTAGTTCTGGGCCGTAGTTAATTCAACAAAGAGCTGTGAGCACCACCATTCACTGATGTGCATTCCATTTGTAACGTCTCGAGAACTTCTTCTGCTGGATCGCGATTCATCCATTTACTCATTATGGACTAAACCGAAAAAAAAATGCGCGATCTCACGTTGCAAAAATCATTCTTTTGCTTCGCCACACAGGCAGCGATACGTTCGGCTATTAATCCTGCTACGAGGTTCGCGTCTCGTGGTCGTGATAATTTAATTTCATCACGACGCTCTCGCTCACGTCACCGTTCACGGTTTCGACGGCGTGAGTCGCCTCACCGTTCACGTTCAGCCCACGCTCGCGCTTGCATCGGAGTAGCCCGACTCAATGGACTCATATGAACGAAGAACATCAGGAACGTCACTAAGAAGCGAGGAGCGCGGTCTCCACGTATCCTGTTTGCGTCAGTACCCAAACCAGCTTATACGATACTTGCGCGCGGATGAAACCACGCTCTTCTCGTGATCCGGCTGTATCACTGCACGTGGAAAATCCATGTTGTGGAGTAGATTCTTATAATGTTATGATAAGACTCCAAACCACTCACTGGGCCGGACTGCCGACGGTCGGAGGGGTTACCCCCAATACGCTTATGGACCTTCTCTCACCTTGTGTACCCGTCGGCTGGCGGGTGGCACTCTTTGGAAGACTTAGTGAGGATTTTTTATGTCTGCCTTGAGAGAGGTATACCTGGAGGGGCACCGAGTGACTATTCTTGACTCGGTGGTCCGGTAGGTGGCCACCCTATCGACCTTGTCGAGAGCGGGCTTAGAGCCATTTTATCAGGGAGCTTGTCGTACCTGGCCTTTCCTTGGTTGGCTCAGGGGTTCTTACCATCTATCCTTTGCTTGGTTCCGGACCTCTAGGTGGGAGGGCGATAGCGGGTTTTGCGGCTGCTACTCGAGACGAATCCACAGGCCAAATATATTCTGGGTTTCTTCTGCACTTGAGTCTAGCAGACCGACCATCTTCAACAGGGGGCCAAAATATATCTTTTCCTAGAAATTGGTAGTAGATCAAAAAAAGTATTTAAGCGCGACAAAGTCGTGTCACGTGAGATTCTGTTCGCGCTTGAGTCTAACTACACGACTGTCTAAAATGGAGGAGGGCAAATTACATATATTTTTCAGAACAGGTGTGTGTTCAGACTCAAATTACTTTGAACGCGACAAAGTTGTGCCACGTAGATCGCACATTGAGTAGCATTTTATATAGTCCTATCCTTTTAATTCCTTTACTCTATCCTTGCCAACCAAATTTCTTGTGTCGACCAGTTTGATACTTGTAGTGACTGGTTAGGAGTGGCTGAACCTCAAAGGACACAGTTAAACCGATGAGTAACTCTGGTCAACCGATGAGGGACCGGGCATACCGATGAGGGACCAGTTCATCCAACAAGAGACCCAGGTTTACAAATGAGGGGACCGTGGTCGACTTTTTTCGGTACCGTCTAACCAGTACCCTATTAATGACCTCCCTTTTGCTGGTCATTTACATTCTCAGCCTACGGTCGCTTCACTCCGAGGTCCCCTTTCTCCCCGTTCCCTTCTCTCTGGTGCGTGGTCCCTTCTTCCTGGCTCGTAGTCACTTGTCCCTTCATATCAATTCTTCCCATCGATTCTCCACATCTCGAATAGCACTTCACCACATCCACGTGACCTTCAATACGATCTATAATATATAGTACCTGGCCTTCCTCATCCACAAGCGGTTGTGAGACCTCGCGATGGTAATGCTGGCGTCCTGTCACACCAGAACGATGTCGATCAGTCTGTAAATAAGGCTGTCGATGCTCTAATGAAATCAGAGGCTGCTCTTGAACGTGCTGCTTAGGAGGAGAGGACTGAGAGTAAGATCTGAAAGTCGAACCGTGAACTACTTAAACAGTTTAGGGCTTTGGAACGCCAGTTCATTGGTCATGCGTCATGCACAGGCGATTACGCAGCCTCGCCCGATGTCATCGGCGCGTTGAGTAAGACGGGAAGGCCGTTCGACTTACGGACCCCTAAAGCCGGCATCGGAGCCAAACAGTGAAGCGTAGCCGGACGATATTCCTTCAGCCGCCCGACATAGAATGTCGGGTGGAGTCGCAGTGAAGAGGGGATGTCGAGTGTATAAGCGTCGCCAATTGCCTTCAGAACCTTGAATGGACCGATGGGTCACTCCAGCTGTGGTTTCAATCTTCGATACAGTGAGCTACATTCTTGAGTGACCCAGATCTACTGAAGAGGGACCGAGGTTTACCGAAGAGGGAACCAGGTATATCAACGAGGGATCGGGTCTACCGACGAGGGGCCGAGGTCGACCGATGAGGGACCGGGTCTACCAACGAGGGGCCGAGGTCGACCGATGAGGGACCGGGTCGACCCAATGAGGGACCGGGTCGACCGACAAAGGACCCAGGTCTACCGACGAGGGACCATGGCCATCCATCCAAGGAGCTATCTATTGGCTGAAAATTCAACCAATCAGAAACCTGGATTTTCGTTGGTTGTCCACGCGTCACCGTTTCGTGAGCTCGCTGTTCCTGCTTCGCGCCCCTTGCTCGGGACTTCAGCAGCGCCGCACCTGTCGGTCCCAGTGGCATCCTGGTTACATAGCTAGTAGCAGATGAACCTTCCGACGAGTGCTAAGCCGTGACAGGTCGACCGATGAGGGACCGGGTCTACCAACGAGGGGCCGAGGTCGACCGATGAGGGACCGGGTCGACCCAATGAGGGACCGGGTCGACCGACAAAGGACCCAGGTCTACCGACGAGGGACCATGGCCAACCATCCAAGGAGCTATCTCTCGGGGCCTATCGACTTGGTGTTTCCGGGTGCCTTCATCCGGAACTTGGTCGGCTTGGATTGCGCGATCTTTTTTTGTTGTTTTTTGGGGACCTTAGCCTCTCGGTTTTCACCGTCGGCTGATGGTCCTCTGGATCATGATAGGCATCATGACCCAAGGTGTCCTCTACGAGGACATAGGGTCCTTCAAGAATGCAGCTCGATGTATCGAAGATTGAAAACACAGCTGGAGTGACCCAGGTTGGCCACAAACTACCTAACAATGACAAGCAAATAACCCTACGTGATTGACGTGGTGAAGACATGCGCGTGCTCAAGTCGCCGTACGAAGGGAGGGAAGCCCGGTAGGTAATCTACATACCTTATCGATGCGGCGATGGCAAGATATTTGAAAGCGTTGGGTCGACCCGGTCCCTCATCGGTCGACCTCGGCCCCTCGTTGGTAGACCCGGTCCCTCATCGGTCGACCTCGGCCCCTCGTCGGTAGACCCGATCCCTCGTTGATATACCTGGTTCGCTCTTCGGTAAACCTCGGTCCCTCTTTAGTAGATCTGGGTCACTCAAGAATGCAGCTCACTGTATCGAAGATTGAAACCACAGCTGGAGTGACCCAGGTTGGCCACGGACTCACCAACCAAAGAGCAAGCAAATAACCCTACGTGATTGACGAGGGAATACATGCCCATGCTCAAGCCGCTGTACGTCTGAGCAAGCGCAAGGGGCGGCTGTGGTGAAGTGCTTTCCTAAATTGTGAAGAACCCAGGGGCCAGTTGGATTGAAGGGACAAGGGGCCATGGACTAGGGAGAAGGGACCACGCACCAGAGAGAAGGGATCGGAGATAAGGGAACCTCGAAGTGAAGCGACCGTTGGCTGAGAATTTGAGAGACACACAAAGGAGAGGTTATTACCAGGGTACTGTTTAACCGGTACCGAAGGGAGTCGACCATGGCCCTCATTGGTCGACCCGGTCCCTCATTGGTCAGGCCCTTAAACCTTCCGTAGATAATATTACACGATCACCTTTCTCAAACTTTCTCATGTTCATTCTTCAACTTTTGTCAGTGTTCTCTTTCTGTTGGTCTACCGCAGATTGTAGTACGTCGCGTACAAACTGGGTGATGGCTTAACGTTGGAGTATAAACTCCGACACAGCCATGTCATCAGTTGGTCGCGCCGATACAATCGGAGCGTAGTCAGCAGTACGTTAATGCTTACCCGAATTCGGGTCAATCAGTGTCTGCGCAGTCCATAGAGCTGAATGGGACGCCACGTCACATGGCGTTGAAGCAGCAGTCTTTGCCTTTGATCGGTGTACAATATTGGCGCTCAAAATACCGTGAGCTGCACTCGATCCTTGTTTATTATCTTCACCCCCCAGAGTAAAGCCACTAGGTGTTGTGGGTCGTTCCACGGCAAGAAGGGTAGGAACTCGAGAAGACGAGTCGAATTTACAAAAAATGACGTTAACCCTGTTGACGCGTGTACGGCATTGTTTAATGCGAACGCAGCGAGTGGTAAAAATGCACTCCAACTTGTAAATGACGTAGCGTAACTTCGAAAAACGCCTTCGAGGACCCAGTTCACGCGCTTGATTTGCCCATTCATTTTAGGATGGGACGCTTTCGACATCTTCAGTCTTTTTCCGAGACGCTCGAACAGTGACGTCCAAAATGCGGATGTGAATCGCGAATCACTTCCCGAAAAAATGTTTTCTGGCAGGCCATAATGACGGAACCTTGCGTCAAAAACGTGCGCCACGGTCTCTGCCGCGTCGATCGTAGCGTGAAAAGGCACTAGATGTGTCATCTTGCTGAATTTGTCAACAAAAACCAGAATACCCGTTCGAGCTTGACTATCGGGCGTGAGACCGAAGATAAAGTCCATTGAAACTGATCGCCAGGCCTCGGCTGCAATCGGCAACGATCGCAGGGGAGCCTGCGACGATAGAGATGGCTTCACACGCTGGCAGTTTTCGCACGTTCGAATTTAGTTGCGTACCCGCTTATACATGTGGGGCCAGAAGAAGTCTCGAGACACAGCCGTGAAAGTCTTTTCGCGGCCTAAATGGCCACCAGATGGGAAATTGTGATACTTGCGGATGATTCTTGCTCGCAAATCCATGTCGTTGGCGATCACCGTGCGAGTAACATCGAATTGGTCGATGATGTACAGGAGTAAGTAGTCTTATAAACCGTATTAATGAATATGGTCGCGCTTGGCTCGGGATAAGGCTCCCAGTGCAGCATCGCTGGGAGCACGCAGATACTCGATAATGTCTGCATAATCCGAATCGCCCTTGTACGCTGCAACAATCTCATCAAATAAATTAGCTCGGGTGTAACCCAAATTAGGTTCAGCAATACAATCATCGCACATCGATCATCATCATCGTCGTCATCAGTCGCCTGACGACTCAGCGCAGTCCGAAAATCGTAGTCGGGGCGTCGTGACAGAGTGTCGGCTAGAATATTAGTCTTGCCTGTCTTGTAATGTATGACGAAGTTGTACTTAGAGAAGAATGAGGTCCATCGTGCCATCCGTTGGGGCAGGTGTGGACACATCATCGCTGTGCGAAGCGATGCATGGTCTGTATACAAAGCAAAATGTACGTTCACCAAGCAGATGCACGCGAAACTTGATGAGTGCATAGCGCATCGCTAACAACTCCTTGTCGTAAACCGGATAGTTCTTTTCGGCTGGCTTCATCTGTCGCGACTGATAGATCACGACTCGTTTGCGGCCCCCATGCCCTCATCATCAAATTGCATGAGGGCACAACTGATTGAGAAATCACTGGCATCGCATACCACGTGGAACGGCTTGAGTCGTCCGGGAGGAACAACACTGGCGCTGAAGCCAGGCTCTTCCTTACTGCTTCGAAAGCTGCTTGGTGCTCGGGACGCTACGACCACGTGGCTTCTTTCTTCATAAGTGACGACAAAGTATGTAAAGAACCAGCATAATCCTTTGTATACTTGTGCAAGTAATTAGCCAAGCCGAGCCACTGGCGTAACTCTGTAGGGGTCTTGGTTGTGGGCCAAGAACAGATTGACGACACCTTCTCTGGGTCTATTTAAAGATATAGCGCAAACAATTACAAAAAGAATTGAAAATCCTATAGTTAGTCGAACTCCCTTTTTACTCACATAATAAACCAACACCGGAATCTCCGATGCACAAAAAAACACTTCTTTAGATTCCCGTACAACTTGTTGTCCCGCATAACTTGAAACACTTGCTTCAGGTGTTGAAGGTGAACTTGGACATCGCTGAGGTTGCCCTCGGCGCGACTGTGGACGAAAATGTCGTCAAAATAACTTGGAGCAAAGTTCCGAAGAGGTCTCAACACTTGAGACACCATGCGATGTAAAATGGCCGGAACGTTCTTTAACCCTTGTGGCATAACCAGCCACTCCCATAACATGCCACTCGGGGTGCTTACCGCTGTGAATGGGATATCACTCGGTCGCATCAAAATATGTTAACAGCCATCGGCCAAGTCGATGGCACTGAAGATGACACTTCCTGACATGGAATGCAGCATCATGTCCTTCCTGGGAATAGAAGTTTGCGCAGGAATAGTGGCATCATTTAGCTCATTCAAAATATGCAATATCCGCCAGCCTCCCGTAGCTTTCTTCACGCAGAAGGTTGGGCTCGAATGTGGTGAGATACTCTCACGCACATGACCCGCCTTGCGGCGGCCTTTTAAGGAATGCGCCAATAGCTTCGACTTGATCTCGAGGCAACGGCCACTGCCGTGTCACACGATACTTCGACCCTGGCACGAGTAAATATCGTGCCGAACAACATGGTCCGCAGAAAGTTCAGCCGGAATCTTGTCCGGGAACACGTCTGCATACTCACGAGCAATGTCGTAGACAGGGTTGCCAAATCCTTGCAGAGTCTCCCACGATTGTGACACAAACCTTTCTTCACGCGCAGACTTCGGCTCAGCGCTTCGAGGACGCGTCATATGCTCCTCGTTTGCCACATTAATTATCTCGTTGGTGGTTAGACACACTTGTTCCACAAGGCCTCCCTTGAGTTCACGTAGGAAATGCTTCTACTATTATCTGTGCGAATACACTTCATCTTGGTATTTAACTGTTTTTCCATCATCGACTTGTATTCGATTAACTTATCAACCATGGTGGACTTGGGTGCGAGGTAGTATGCGACCACATGGCGTGAATTATCATCCAGAAGCGTTACCACGAATTTGCTCTTTCTAACGACTTGGTCATCATTGGATCCATTACGTCTCTGTGAAAAACTTTTTGCAGTGAAATATCGTTTTACTTCGCCGTAACTTGATTTCGGAAACGGCTTGACTGACGACTTCCCAGTCACTCATCCTTCGCATATCTCGTCTTGATCATCATTAACAGCAAACGAGTTTCGCATCTTGAATCTTCCTACACACTTGTCGAGGTTTTTCATTGCTTTAAAAGTCAGATGTCTAATCGCGCATGCCACAAACTTGTACCTTCAAATTTAGCTTCACCGCCAATCTCTTCATTTGTGTTAGCTGATTCCAATGTGTCACATTCCAACACAAACATTTTTTTTGAATAGCCTGAATTGCCACTTCTTGATCTTTCCTGATCTCACATGTTCTGTCTTAAAATGTTACGTCCGAAAAAAACAAGGAGCAACTTTTCAGGGACGTGTTTTTATGCGAAAAAAGTGGACACAAGAAACAAGATTGCTGGAGATTTCACACAAATAAAAGAGCTCGGAACAAGCGTTTTCTGTGGATGAACATGGCTTTGAAGGTTGGATACTTGATAGTGGTGCGAGTAGTCATATGTGTCCATTCCAGTAAAGTTTGTGGAGATTCGACCACTAAACAGGTCTATATCATTTCGATTGCGAATACAATAACAGTGCTGGCTGTTGAAGTTGAAACAATTCGTGTCGTCTTTTGAAACAAGAAGCCAATTCGGATCGAAGATTTTTTTATTAAAAAATTTTTTAAATAAATTGGGGATTTTAAATATTCATTATGAAAGTTTTTTAAATAATAAAAAAATAAAAATTAATTCAGATTTGACATCGAATTGTACGTTCCAGAGCTGGATCGTAAACTTTGTCAATTCCCGCATTGTCCGAAAGAGGATTACACCGAGACCTCTTATTATTGAAGTTGCTTGTAGCCTTCAACGCGATTTGCTCTTCTCATTTCGAGCAATGCCTTCGATTTCACGACGAAGCGTCTCCTTGGCATGAAACAGATCAATCTCTCCCATATTCTCGATGTCCATGACGACCTGATCGTATTCATCAGACAAGCTTTTAAGTAATAGGTTCACGAGTTGCTCATCCCGCAAAAATTCATCATTGATGGCTTGCATTGACATACACAGCTCACCAAGCTTGAGAAAGTGATCCATTACGATTTCTCTTTCTTCATCTTGATCTCGTGCAGCTTTGGACGCATCTGTACCCGATTATGTATGCTTCTTCAAAGAAAAAATCTTCTTAAAAACTCTCAGGCTTCCACTGTCGTCCCTGCACTCCGAATTATGGATTGAAAAAAAACTAGAATTTATCATAGTACACATATTTGCAAAGGCCTTCATATCGTTGACTTTCCATGTTGACGCGTTAGCGTCACCTTCACTCGAGGCCTTCGTCGCGTCGATATGTTCCAGCAGTCCCTTCTTGGCGAGTTTTATTCGTGCGTTAAACTTCCATGCGAAGTAGTTATCTTTATTCAAGACATCATTTGTCTCAGCCGTAGTTGGGCTCATAACCTTTTGCTTATTCACTTACAGAGGTGTAACTGTGAGCGAGGAAGTCAATGGAAACGTATATTAGCTCTTTTAACATACCTACAAATATTGCTAGCCAATCGATTCGTGCTTGGAAATAGCCATGTAGAAAGCTCATCTGTAAGCTTTTTATATCTGAGCCCTCAACATCTGCCAGTGGTGTCGTTCACTCTATACAGTGTGTGTCACATTAGCACACTGCTTGAGCAATCGCTGAGTTTTCGTCTTCAACATCATTTACATTTAGTTCATCCTCGTCTCCATTAGGACTTTTTTTGCATGTGCATAATTAAGATTAAGCGATCGAAAATGTCTTTAGTCTGGTACCGACTTTATAGATATAGAGAGAAGAACAGACCGTCTATTTCAAACATTAAGGATTGGTAAGATGTCTGGAGTGCTTCTACCAGGACTTCGTCATTCTTCGCCTCGCTGGCTCAATCTGCTGGCTCGAGATGTCGGGCGTCACGGGGGACACTCCGAAAAGGGACGTGGAATCGGGTATCCAGCCCGAGGTGTAAACAGTGGCTCAATGATCGCAACAAGCGCCGGGCACCACACCGATCAGTCCCGATCGACCGCTGATGCACCTGGACGGGGCCGATCAATTCACGTTCTTGGCAAGTTCACTTCGTGGGACCGAGATTCGCGCTCAGCGATCGAATCGGCGTCTTGAAGGCTGACGTAGAATAGCAGGAACTATTGGGGAAAGAGGGAATGATAACCGCGGTCGTCGATCCTCTCCCCCCGGGGGTAACAGGGTTGGTGCTCCCCTTACGGTTCGCACGCTGCGCTTGCCCCCCATAGCGCACGCAGCAGAGGGAAAACCTCCCCCTCTTATCCTGGGCCTCCCGTTGGAGGGACTCCCGCCCTGGTCGGAGGGGGCCGGTTGACCGGCTCTTTGAAGGTCTTCGTCTCTTGGCCGTTGTTGCTCGAAGGCGCGAATTGGGAAGTACTTTATAGATATAGTGTTCTCCTCTGTTTACACACCCAAATACTTTTCAAGAAGGCCTTGTCTTTCGATGCCGAAGTCCTTGCACGTCTACTTAAGGCTTCATGTTTCATAGCAATAGAATGTCATCGCGTGGAACAGGGTTATCATCGTCGTGGGTATAGTTGTATCAATAAGGCTACTGCTGATGGTGGCGGCGCCTGATTGTCGCAGCGAAGCGATATTTGATGTCCGTGAAACATATATTCACGCAACATCGATTGTATTTTCTGCGTGACTACAAGTCAATTTATGGTCTCAAAAGCAGTCTGGTCGAGACTGAAGCACGGAAGTGAATGGATGGTTCTTTCGTTATAAAATCAGGCGATGCTGGATAAAAAAGCAATCGTATTTGTCTTCAAGTTCATTATAATGACCATCACCATGTAAAATAATATGTCCAGTTGTTCCAGCAGCAATGTCCTCATTACATTTAAGGTCATGTTCGCCGTCATCGCTTTCCGCATCGTCATGTTCATCTTCTGACTAGATCTCTTATAATGTCTTTACTTCATCAGTGTCATCGGCTAAAGCCGCATTGCTGTCAGCAGACACTTCATTGTCTGCTTCAGCGACCCCTTAACCGCTTTTGGAGCGTCGCTACCTCCTGCGATATTTTACCCTTTTGCATTTCTTTGAGCGTATTATCGCCATTTTGGGCAGGAAGCTGTACTGGGACTGCTTTCCTACACGCGATGGTCGTCGCTTGCCAAGTCATCATTGGTGGCCTCTTTATTCGGAAAGTCGCATTCTTGCTCAAAATTTGGTTGTCTGTCATTGCGCAACACTCCGCTCCACAGAGCTTAGTGTGCATTGTCGCCATCAGTCCAATCCTGCATCGCACCCACCAAGATGTGACAATTCCTCTACATCAACAGCAAAATTTATCAAATTTGCCTCTTTTTATACGTTAAAAGCCAACGGTTTTTGTTTTCCATCCGCTATTGTAGCCGGATCTTCACGTTCAGCTAAGAAAAACCTTGTTATCTACATGACATTTTATTGACTGTTTGCGGCAACCCGATCCTGCACTCCATCCATACTAAGCTATTCCTTCGGTGTGTGGTAGTACGTAGGCGACTCCGAAATGGTAATGTATAGATTTGATCCACATTTTACTTCGTATGAGGTCTTTGCAGCACACGCATTTTTATGTAGCCAGCGGTCTGGAGAGCATGTACGAAAAAAAACGGCAGACCAGCCTAGCGCATCATGGTCTTTACTATCCCGTAAAGTTTATTGTGTGCGTTCCCTTTAGCTTTGTAGCCAAATTTTGTGTGCACGATAGCTACCTTCGCAAGCTCCTGCCCTTCATCCGTCATACTTGCCTCACTGGGCTTCCAGCTCTACACTCGGCGTCGTCACTTGACTCACGAGTCACCACTTAATCAACTTGTTGGGGGCCGGGAGGGGCGTTGTCTTTCAGCCAAGCAATGTATTTTTCAATGACTTGTTCCCTTCATATTCATACTTTAGCAGGTAGAGCCTTGATGTAGCGAGAGTAGCCATCCACCACAACCAAAACAATAGAGTGTTAATAGCAATTGCTTGCTCTCGGTATCCGTAAATCCGCAAAGATCGTGTCACCTATCGAGCGACATCCGAAACGACTTTTGGCGTCGATTGTAAATGGCAGTCTGGACAATAATCATTCCTCGCCGCTTTAGAACAATACCCTTGACCATGCCATAATCATCCCCATCAGTTGGATGTATACTGAGCACGTGTGAGCCAATCGCTCGTACCAGACGTTAATGTCTTCATGCCATTCGTCACGGCAAAAACTGTAACCACATTTTGCTTCATAAAGTTGTGATGCCACCGCTGTTATGTGCAATAAATGACCAAGCTGTTGTTCATGTATAGTATGAATCACTATGGTATTGTCCTTGAGTCGAATGCGTAACGATTTACTTGACATTGTTACTTCATGAAGGCATTGCTATGTAGTATAATTGCCTTATCGGATCTGCTCTTTGGCTCGAATGTTGAGATCAGGTGCTTGTTAAAAAATAAGCATCTGTAGCATATAATTTATTGTGACGAAGCCACTTTCCCGCAGCACTGCAGAGGCTTGCTCTCATTCACATCATAAGCGTTAATTGTGTTGTTATCTTGCCTACATATAGCTCTAAGGTATTCATTATTAAGCTAAAGAAATACAATATCGGGTACACATTGTCAAGGAATGTGGGACCTGAACAGTGACGTGAAAAGCCAGTTGTACACCATGTTCGACATCTAGACCTGATGCTGCGCAGTCTGCCGACCGAGATGTGTTTATATGATAAGCTGAGAAGGAAGATACTACTGGGCTCAGACATGCGCATACACGCCCCAAAATCGACTTTGATATGATAAATGTACTCTACATTCCTCAAGAAGTCTGTTTTCACGAGTATTAGCATTACAGACATTGCAAATTATACATTAGATAAAGAATTAAAACCAAAGTAACGCTAGTCGAAAATATCTATGTCTGAAATTTTTAAAGAACGAGCTGATTTGATATTTTTCCTTAGTTTTCCATAATGCTACGTTTTTGCCAACACGTGAACCGTATACTTTGAAATCGAGTTTTAATAGATACTAAGACTTCAGCAAAGCAGCGTATCTTCTGCTCGCCGCTGCAAATATTGTAGAGAGCCTTACAATACTGGAGTCGCACGCATACTGTAGCCGCACACATACTGTAGCCGCATACATGCTGTAGCCGCAACACATACTGTAGCCATAGAACAGCAAGTTCCCGTTAGACATTTTCCAGTTTTGCCCTCGCCCCACTTTGTTGTCAGTTAGTGCTACTACTTGAAACAAAGGCAGGGCACTGCATCATCCCAGAAGTGGTATACAAAGTCCTTGATGTAGGAGGCCAGCTCGCGCCTTTCAAATTCGCTCAGTTGACTGGATCTCCGTATGCTTTTTTAAAGGGTGAGCAAAAACATGGGCCAATGGCTGGCAAGTGAGCTTCTCAGACGGCAGGTTTCAGTCGCATTCTTCCACGAGAAGTCAGACCAGAGACTACCGGCTCTTGGTCTTCCATTATGTTGACGCGATTGAATCCGACAGAGGCCACGACAACTACCCAGCAATCTGGAGCCAATCGATCCTCCAAGAAACGCAAAGCCATTGACGCACCCGCCACATTCCGTGCCTCTGCCGCTGCACGTGATGCCATTGGAACTTTAACTCGCTGTTCGCTCTGTGGCTTTGGCGCTTCGACGCTCGACCATTTACTCACTCACGTGCGCAAGTCGCACGACTGTAATTACGAGCAAACATTGCCTCAAATGGGTACGTGACCACCAGTTGGTGGCTACTGATATATCGCTATGAATGGCAATGATTGATATTGTCTTGTCTCTTTCTCTCTCTCTCTTTGTGGCTACAGCATTGTCCTTTCACGTAGCGCAGATGGTAGTGCAGCATGTACTGGACCAGGCAGCACTAGGAGGTGCTACGAGTGCGTGGCTTGGAGCTATGCAGCAGCAGTTTCCAGTGGCGGCCGACGTGACGGTCGCTCTTGAACGGAGAGACGCACATGGCGTTGCAACAGCAATTCGCAGCCTTCATGGCACGACACAAACGGGAGAGGATCAAACGATGCTGACGACGTTGCAACAAGCTGTGCAGATCTTACGGCAGTCACCACATGCACCCTCAACTACAGACGCCACTCCAGTTCCGGCAGTGGCGATCAAGCAAGAGGCCCCATCACGTGAGTCAGCTGTAGCAGCATCAGTAGAAACAGAAGACAAAGCAGTGCAGCAGAAGGTAAAAGACTCTAGTATTCACGAGGCAGAAGCGGCGCAGGCACTTACTGGACTACGAGCTATTGCCTCTAGTGCTACGACAACGGCGACGACAGCTCCACCTGCAACCACGACTTCGTCCTTGCGGCCACCAGCTGTGCCAAAGTCGTCTTCTATGGCTCCCCAAGCTTCGTTTCCGTTGTTCACGCTTGGGTCACCGCTGGCCATTACTGCGCCATCAATGCAACTTAGCAGTCCACACTTAAATTCGTCAGAGGTGTTTGCCGACAGTGCTGCTCGGTCTCCTGGTAATCCGTCATCGTTGCCGAGTCTCTTTGCGCGGAGTCTCTTGGCACCATTGGCATCCCCGTCTAGTGCGACAGACCCTGGAGACCGATCGGCTCTAGGTGTGGCTGGAATGGGATACCAGAATTCCATGATTGTTCCGGACCAATGCAATACACGGAGTTCTACGATTCGACCGGAAATTTCCTCAGCATCTCTCACGCCAGTGTACTACTCACAGTTCCAGGCGCTTCCTTCGGCTACTAATGGCGTTAGTACTGGCACTGCTGTGGCAAATCGACCAACGCCGGAATCCCCCCTCAAGCGCATAAGCATCACGTCGAAGCAGCTAAGCATAAGGTGCGACGAGGAAGTTGCGGCAGCGCGTGCCGCCGCAACTACAGCGGTGACAGCAGATACGGGACTGGTATCGCTGGGTCCAATCTCTGTGCCTGGTATGCCCAGTACGCCTGCAACCCGCAAAGCCACTCCTCGTCGTTGGACCAAAGAAGAGGATGACGCACTGCGCACTGCTGTCGAAAGCCACCGCGAGAAAAATTGGAAAGCTATTGCCGCTCAAGTACCTGGTCGCAATCACACGCAATGTCTTCAGCGGTGGACCAAAGTGCTTGCTCCAGGTTTAGTGAAAGGCCATTGGTCTCCGCACGAGGATGAGCTCCTGCGGCGTCTTTTAGCAACGGAGCAAAAGAACTGGGGTGATGTGGCCTCGAAGATTCCGGGTCGCACGTCAAAACAGTGTCGGGAACGCTGGCACAACCATTTGGATCCGCAGATCGTGCGTGGCGCGTACTCACCTGAGGAAGATCGACTGATTTTGGAGGCACAAGCGCGACTAGGCAATCGTTGGTCGGTCATTGCAGCGATGCTACCAGGACGAACCGAAGATGCTGTTAAGATCCGTTGGAAGTCGCACTGTCGTGTGTGGCGAGCGCGAAAGTACTTGCGGAAGAACCCCAACAGCGATGTGAACATGTTGAGCGAGCCGGTGCAAACTCCGAAAACGCCGTTGATACCTCCCACTTGCGACTTTAAGTGGCCGGTGTCATTCTCAAATGAAACAGCAGATGAGCAAGAATTGAGTGCCACGGTCGTTGGCGAAGAGTAAGACGCTTTATGAACTTCGGTCGACGTAACTTTCAAAAATATGAACCTGTACTGTATCTACTATGTTTGGGACGAATCTCTACATCAAAAATGATTATCATTATTTTATTGGCTGACAGTGACACCCATGACGGTGCGTAATTCAACTGAGCTCTTCGCTGCTGTGTCAATTTTACGCGACATAGCAATGCCTTTTTTGCATCAGTGATGATCTCTGACGTCTCTTGTGTACATCCATACATTTGTCTCTTACTAAAACATAGATCTCATCTCTGGAGCTCGCTTTGCAGCCGACGTATCTCGACAGTTCCTCGGACCGCGCAAGTCTGGCTATTCTCCGTGAAATTGGCGTCTCCTTTGCCGAACTTCCGCTTGGCTCTACACTGACACTCAAGAACGAGTCTGTAGTAAACGTGGCCCCCGACGATGAACTACGAACTGAGCATTCAAGTACCACCGACGTTGTCTACAAGGTCGTCTCAGGTCCCATGTTCCTGGACGTACGCGACTCGGCCAACTGCTGGGTGCGCTGTTCTTTGACAGAGGGTATGACATTCTCGCTACGCTCTTGCACGCTACGCCGCTTCGGGACCATTGACCGCAAGGCTGTGCAACTCTTGGAAAACAGCTACGAATCTCAAATTCTTTTGACTTGCTTCCCTCGACCGGCGGACGCAGCCAGTCGCTCGACATTGGCAGACGGCAACGCATGTCGTGAACTCGTGTGTGAGCTGTGCCGTGTGTACTACACTACGGAGTGGATGACGGGCACTGGTGGTGCCATGAGTCTACGTCACGGGGAACGCATCTACGTGACTCCATCGGGTGTCCCCAAGGAACGTCTGCAGCCGGAGGATCTGTACGTGCTAGACCCTGACGGTAATATCCTCTCAAGCCCCAAGGCTAAGGATAAAATGAAAGTCCCAAAGCTCTCGGACTGCGCGCCTCTATTTCTAAACGTGCACAAAATCCGCAAGGCTGCCGTAGTGCTACACAGCCACGGCATCACATGCAACTTGGTGGCTGCGCTTTGCGATGGTAAGAATGAATTCCGCATCTCGCACCAGGAAATGATTAAGGGCATTACTGGCTATGGATACACAGATACATTGATCGTTCCTGTGATCGACAACGCACCGAAAGAGTCTGTGCTGGCTGAGCCGATTGCTCGTACTATGGAGGCGTATCCCAATGCGCTTGCTGTGTTGGTTCGTCGTCACGGTCTCTTCGTGTGGGGTGACTCGTGGGAAGCTGCCAAGCGTCATGCTGAGTGCCTCCACTACCTGTTTGAGACGGCACTCGAGATGCGCAAGCATGACCTGGACTACACAGTCCCCCCTGTGTCTGCATCGGTAAAAGCCAATGGTAACTCTCATGAACATCTGCGGGCCGATGAGACGCGCAACAGCATGGCGGAGAAGCATAAGGTAGTAATGCTGGACATTGAAGGAACTACGACGCCAATCTCTTTTGTCCATGATGTTTTGTTCCCGTATGTGACGAACAATGTTGCTCGCTTCTTGGAGCAAACGTGGGATTCGCCTAGCACGAAGGCGGACGTGGCGGCTCTGGTGGACCAGTATAAGAAGGACAAGGCCGATGGAGTAAACCCGCCTGCACTAGATGCCCAGCAGAGCAGAAAGAACCTAATTGAGGATCTCACTGCTTATGTTAAGTGGAATGTCGAGGCAGACCGCAAAATTGGACCTCTCAAGCAACTGCAGGGCCACATGTGGCTCCAAGGCTATGAAACCGGTGAGCTAAAGGCACTTGTGTTTGATGATGTTCCTCCATGTCTTGATCGTCTGCGTGTTCGTGGTGTGCGTGTGGGCATCTACTCGTCCGGTTCACGCCAGGCCCAGAAGCTGCTTTTTCAATACTCTGACAAAGGCGATTTGCGCGAGTATCTGACTGTTTATTTTGATACGAAGATTGGCCACAAACGTGAAGTTGAGAGCTACAAAGAAATTGTTGAGAGTCTCGGCGTAGACAGTGCTAAGGATGTGCTTTTTGTCACGGACGTGATTGAAGAGGCTCAAGCCGCTGAAGCAGCCGGACTCGACACTGTTTTGTCCGTGCGTCCAGGCAACAAGCCGCTGCCGGAGTCTCACCACTTTGCTACAATTCACTCCTTCAGTGAGCTGTAAGGCACATGGTCCACGTCCTGCACACAACGTATAAACACTTGGTGACCATATTGTAGCAGAACATTTTGCTATCATACGACACCGCCGCTTCACTGCTCTTGAACACAGCGTCGTTTTAAGATCAATCTGTAGCCATCCTCTTTAACTGTAACAATTACTCTTATGCTCTAGAATTCGTTTGGTGGTCTCATTACCATCACAATTACTAAAGCTGCTCCACCATGTCGTCTTGCGAGGAGCTCACTAGCTCCACAGACGCCACATTAACATGCCCCACCTCTACAGACCTTCAAGAAGACATGTCTAGCTCCACTCTTGCGCTTTTTGCAGCTTCCGAATTGCCTTCTTCGTCTCATAATGATGCTGCAAATGTAGCCACAACTGCGCTGCATTTAGAATGCTACGCGTCGGAGCTTCTACTGTGGCTACAACGATCCGACGCGACGTCTCCAGCCGACGAAGCGCTTTTTCTTTTTTGAGACGAGGCATCCTGAGTTGCTGGATGATCTGCCGCTATTATTTACGTGGCTCTCGCTCTTCTTAGCGCAACATGAAGACTCGTCCAATGTTGAGGCCATGCAACAGCTCGATAGCTCCGGCAATATATCTGCAGTTGCCGAGGAATTTGCACTCAAAAGTGCTCTGACGCTGCTTTACTGGAAGCACGAGGATGAGCGGCATCAGCTGACTGAGCAGAGGGTAGACACTGTGGGGACGGACACGAGTAGTAAAGCGAGGACAGTGTTTCAAGACGAGAAGGGACTGCTGCAATGGGTCCTCGAGCGCAGGCAAGTGTCTCTTACGCGACAGGACATTATCAACCACGTGCTGGAAGAGTATCCAATTTTTGCGGCGTCCAAGAGCGCAGCAGCGCTTAAAGTTTGGACGTCGAGGTTCCTGAAGAAACACATCCAGCCACAGCCATCAATAGTGTCAGCAGCTGAAGCGGTCGTGTCCAAGGTGATGGATGTGAGCCAAGTTGCTGATGAGACGGAGCTGGCGGCAGTGGAGGCGCACAAAGGGGTGGAGGTCGAGTCGGCGACGAGTGCGCCGACGATGCTTTTGCCACAGTCCCAATCTGCGAATGATACTCAGGAAGAAGTGGCAGATACAGAATCTAGGAGAATCACGACGATAGTGCGGCATACGAGCAAGCGGCGATCATGTTCAGGACGCTACACGCTGTTCTCGAACGAATTTAAGCTGCACGCAGTAAATATGCTGGAAGAGGGCAAAAGTGTTGCTGAAGTGGCAAAAGAGGTGGGACTGAAGAACTCCAATTGCTTAAATTATTGGAAAAGTATTCGTGACAAACTAATCACGTCAGAGCGGAAGCGCTTTCGTTTAGCTGGAGGAGGACGACGTAGTAGTTGTACATTCGAAGATGAACTGCTTACATGGGTCAGCCAGCGTCATCAACGAGGACAAGGTCAGTATTATCCAACGGTGAGAGTTGAAATAGAAGTAGAAGTTTCGAGCTAACTTGTTCTCGCATCTGTGACAGGTACCGATGTCAAGGCTGTTCTAGAGTACATGAGGCAGCATCATTCGTCCTTTACGGAAGGCAAAAAGGAGCCGACACTACGCAAGTGGATTCTGCGCTTCTTCAAACGTTGCTGGCGAGCTCCATTTACATCGATGGACTCGCAAGATGCAGAAAAAGCGTATATATTTGTCTAACATGAGTCGAGCATGACCATTTTTGTATCTGTATTTGTTGGAATCTCGGGCGTAGCTGGAACATATCCATTTGCTGATGCAGTCGCAGACACTTAGAGATGAAGATGTTAACAACGGTTACGCTGACAAGCTAGAAGTCGGTCCTGGACTGATGTGTCTGAGGCATCTGACTCACTCATTAATGTACTTCTAGCAGAGACAAAGTCAGCATCACCTTTGAATTGACTGCAGTTGACGTGCCAGACGATATTTAAAGACGAAGAGCAAAATGGGCCTCACCTCGTTTGCGCAGTTGCTACATCGCGGGGTCTACGGGACTTTGCGACTTAAGAAAGCGTACTTAATTGCCATTCTCAATCGGCCGAATTCACGAAGCCTCGCCTTAAAGGCATTGCCCGCGAGACAAGTCAAGAACAATCCTGGAACATCGATTGGGTTACAACACGAAGCACAGTGACATTCAGACAGGTTGAAGCAGCTGTACGTCATACGAGTCTGGTCGTGCGCAGTTACTTTTTTCACGTACAGTGACTCACTTGGTGCGTTATTTCAATGATTTCAGGATGCCAACTTGGTCGCAAAAAGATCTCTTCAATGTATTCACTGTCAGATTTCAGCAACATTTCAATGCGAGTGATTTGTCGTGAGACGTTAAGCATCAGCTTTGTTAGTGTGGTGGATAGGATGTTCAGTGAAGCCAATGGATGCCCTCGGTATTAGAGGTAAAATCATACGTTCTGTTGAATAATGCGGCTCCAGATGGAGGCAATGAAGCCGGGACTGGTTACCACAACACAAGTCGCCCTTACTTTAGCAGCCTACCAACTACAATCGCTGTAGCTCTTAGGCAAACTACTCACCTTCTCTATGCGGCAGCAAGTAATTGTGGAATCACCATAAATTTATGTTGGTGGTGCTAAGAGCAGCTGGAGTCGTATTGCTGGTGGTGCTAAGAGCAGCTGGAGTCGTATTGCTGGTGGTGCTAAGAGCAGCTGGAGTCGTATTGCTGGTGCTGACAAGCAGCAAGTAAAGGACGTATCTGAATAGGCAGTATAATTCTTTCTGCTCTATTTTTTTTGACGTGAGCTCTCTGTCCATCTTTTGCCTGTTGGCTGGTAAGCTAGTCGAGCAATTCCGCGCAAAAACGGCACGAATGTTTTGACAGAGTCAAAAGTCTTGGGTGGAGTTTATTTTGCTGCATGAGCCGCCAACTTCGACCAACATTTAACGATCTAATAGAAGGCGTACGATATGTATCTGCATCTATACTACTCCATGGTCATACTGAAACGTAGTTATACTAGACCTCGTGTAAGTCCGAAATGACAAGAAAAACTTTGTTGTCATCAAAGGTCATTGAGATCATCTTTCTTTGCATTTTTTACGCCTGAGGCTTTGTTTGAATGCATTGGTCTGTTGTGTGAGTGCTGCAAATTCAGGCATCTTCAAAGTAGCTAAATTGTTGCGCACTTCTTTAACGGACCATTAATTGCCCAGATCGTCTATAGTACTTACCAGTGTAAAGCAAGTCAGGACAAACTTTTCGAATGATGGGTTGGAAATTTGCAAATTTTCGCATTTATCGAATATCTCGAGTATTATTTAATGGTCTATTCAATTTCATAATTATGGTCCAGCAGTGCTTTTCCTTCATTTTCCAATGTTTTGGCTCTGCACTTATCCAAATCAGATTGCGTCGGTCAAAACCTATTCTGTGTTCTAAGAAATTCCTCAACGGTGGGAGTGTGGCGGCGCAGTCATTCGTAAAAAGTCGTTTAGAAGATGATCCAAGTTGTTCAAGTCTCACTTAAAGTTGTCCCATGCAGAGACTTTCCTGTCCACTTTCTTATAGAGTTAAGAGCCCAAGACCCCCCCCCCAACGTGAACGAAATGCTACATGCCACTACAACAACGAGATGACTACGTCTTTTGACTTTGTGAAGGAACCGCAAGGGTTTTAAAGATTGTCAGGCTTTATAGTACACTAGAACAGAGACGACTGAACTTGATACAAGCACGTTATGCCTTAGAAGATAAAAGGTATCCAAGTAGAGTCTTCTGGACGAGATCGCGACTGGAGATAAGGAATAAATTGAAGCGCCAAGAGAAGTAGGGCGACTTATAAAGATTAGGAAGCAACAAGCGAAGTATTAACTTAACTCAAAAACTCGGGAGACTTTAGGTAACTAAGTTGGCCAATAAAGTTGACCATTTAAGTTGGCCAAAAAGTTGATACTTAGCAATAGTGAGGCTGAGATGTGTGGCGCAGAGATGTGGCCCAAGTTCTCCTCTATCTCCGAAGGTAGAAGAACTTCGGCGCAAAAAAGTTTTCTATAAAGGGCTATTCGCACTATCCTCGTCTCACGAGACCGAGAAGTTCTATGCAGCCAATTAGAAATCGTAAAAAATAAGATTCCGCCAATAGTATAGCGCGCTTGATTTTGCCTCAAATGAATGCTTCAAAGAGACGCACAAAACTGTTAGCGAGCGTATGGTCTAAGAAATGTGCGTCTCTTGCAATAAAGCACCCTAGTCTCTAGAACACAGATTAGCACTGGCAACTTCGATAGTGGTGCCTAACAATATCGCAAGAACAGGCAAAGCCATCTCTGTCCAATTCACGTCAGATCCTTAGACTTTGTCCACAACTTGAGCTACACAAGAATTCCCTCCATAGCTGACTAGATTTTCCGCTTCAATGCCCTGAAATGGATATTCATCGGCTACCCGCTCATCGTCAAATAGTAATTTACACACTTTGCTTCACCTACGGTATCAAGAGAGCAAAGGTGAGATCGCTTCCCTGATAACATCGATTGGTCCGAAACTTCCGTGTCATTCGCCTTTGATGCATATCGATGTCTTTAGAAGGGCACAACGCCCTCCACCAGACTTTACGATGCCACATTCAATACCAAATACATTTATCACATACAAATGCTGTCGTGTCATGGGCCACACAATAGATCAACCAAAGACAAGCTAAGACTTGTTCACGATAGATCATAAGAGATTTCCAGCAGCAGATAGGAGACGATTATATCAATATGTAAATAACTGGCTGAACGTAGTAGAGTAGTATAAGGTAGAGATAGAGAGAGATAGAGAACGTAATGATGAAGAGGTCGAAAGACGAAGAATGGACATAACAACGATCTTGAAGCTGGGCTGTGTGTTGACTCGTACTTAATCGAGAATACTAGCTTGAGGATCTCCAATAATAACTTGACGGGGTTTTTCAAAGGCAAATTGGCTCGTGGTTTTTCATTGAGGGAGTTTTTTCCCGCCGCCTTTTAAGGCCAAGCCAGTTCCAGATCTGCGCCGCCCAGCCAAGCACTCAAACAAGAAGAAGACCATCTCATACTCACTCGTCCTGTCTACGACAGACCATGGCACGTAAAGCAGTTGGACGTCCAAAGAAGGTCGATGGGGATCGTACGCGTAAGCCTCGCAAGAAAAAAGATAAGAACGCTCCCAAGCGTGCATTATCGGCCTTTATGTTCTTCAGTAACGATATTCGTGACACGGTGAAGAAAGAGATGCCGGAGCTGCAGTTCCTTGAGATCTCAAGTGAAATCGGACGTCGTTGGAAGAAGATCACGGATGAAGAACGTCGGGTACGTTGATTGTATGACTGTGATTACTACTATTACTACTATTTCATGTACTATTTTCTAATTAACACTTGTTTTCTTTATTCTCTGCAGCCGTACGATGAGTTGGCTGCTGCTGACAAGAGAAGATACTTGGAAGAGAAGGAAGACTATGTCCCAGATCCATCTTTTGAAACCACCAAAGGGTCTCGCAAGAAAAAGGATCCAAATGCTCCAAAGCGTGCACTGTCTGCTTATTTCTTCTTCTGCAATGATATTCGTCAAGAGACACGTGATGAAAACCCAAACAAGAAGATTACGGAGATTGCTACACTTCTGGCGGAGAAATGGCGAGCATTGCCGGACAAGAAACGCCTTAAATACCAGAAGATGCATGATGAAGCGAAGGTCAAGTATCAGCACCAAATGGACGTTTACAACTCGAACGGTGCCGTGGAAGAAGAAGAAGAGGTGGAGCATGATGATGAGGACGATGAGGACGATGAATAAGCTGATTGATCCATGATCAATTTCCTTCGCTGATCCAAGTTGCATGCAGTTTGAATCGACGGCTAGCTAGCTGCACACAAGTGTACGCGGCAAAATCCGCTAGGTTAGTTGCCAGGACGAGGAGTGAAACAAGTCTGTAAAGCAGCGTGTAGGCGCACCACTTCTTTTAGCTCGTAGTACGCAGGACACACAAAGTAATTCTCTTTTTATTCTTTCAAGCTTCTGTTGGTATATGCATAAGCTGTCTCAATAGTTGTGCTACAAACTCGTCATCATATTGTCAGGATATTGTACTGTAAAGTCCGGCGTGTACGAACTCTTTAGATACCATACCCGACTGTTTCATGGTCAAAGATGTCCAGTCAGTGGAACGGAACGATACAAACGTACAGTTTAAGGGACGGGCCCACACGCAGGGAAGCTTCAGCGAACGATTAAAGCAGCTACGCACCCGTGTCTTTCTATTGAGTACGTAAACACAGATGCCACTATATCTACTAGGGCTATCGAGCCGAAAGCGTTAATGTAACAGCACATCAAAGTCCGGGGTCACCACGAGATGGCGCTCAACATTGCCCAAAATGCTCAAATGCTTCTCCGTCGTGTTCACAGCGTACACTTCCTCGCAAAAGGATGGCGTCTGGGCTGCTGCCACTTCGAATTGCTTGCCACCAAGGATTAGCACCATCTTGCCGGACTTGTGCACGCAAATCTATCGGCAAGAACATCAGATCTCGGCAGTAAGAAACAATGAAACGCAAATTATCGCACCTTGCCAATAAATCCGCCCGGTGCGGCCTCAATAGAATGGTCAAACACTCCATCGTCACTATCAGTTCGCACATCAACACAATTAGAAACGCCGTATACACTGCGGCTTCTGATATACGTAGCATGTACGTACGGAGACTCGTCCGTGCTGTTGCTTTCCTTTGACTTCTTAACTTCCTGGTCCTTCATGTCGTCCTCATTCTCCATCCCTTGATCTTCCGTACTATTGCATTTCGATACAGCACTTGAAAGCGGTAATGTCGTCGGCATTTGAATAAAGAAAAGCGAGTCGTCCAAGGCCACAATGTCACCCGTAGCGTCGCAGAAGATGGCACCAGCACTCGCCGGTTCCGGTGGTCGCACAATCGGCAAACTCATTGGTTCCATTACTGACTTGATCACTGGTGGCCACACTTCCTCGACCTTCAGTTCCGGCATTTTTCCTCCAGGCATTTCCTCCTCGTCTAGCACACTGATACCTGTGCCGCCAGCAGCTGAGTAGTCTGCAGATCGTGGAGCAGGAGTACTGCCACCCCCACTGTATGAAGATCCACCCGAGAGCGTGCCGACAAAAGCGACTTTTCCACTAGGCAGCACACCCCGACCACGTCCACTACCACGTCCCCGACCGGCGCCACGGCCTCCTCTGCCTCCACGACGACCGTACTCGCCTCGACCTCTATTGTCGTGTTTAAGCGCTCCAGGACCAGCTGAATGCAGCTTTGCATCGTGTGAGCGTTGTGGTCCAGAGATTGATATATCTCCATTATTTTCTGAAGCAGGACGACGTTTGGCAGCCTTTGGTACGAACTTGGGGGGCCGTCGTGCAGGGGCAGTGGACGTATCAGTGGCTGTGCGGAGAGATCTGAAGGTAAAGAGTTGTCGTAGGTGTTAAAAACCAAGTGTTATTGTATAACAATAGAATTTGAGAGGATATATGGTGGATAACGTACGCGAGCCGTGTGCTGGACGCGTTTACGCGTGGCTGCACTGAGCCGTCGCTGTTAATCTGCTTTCCAGCCATTTAGGATGATAGTTTTATGTAGCCGATTATCGAATAAATGGTTTTTTTTAGTAAAAAAGTTAAGTATCGTATCGCTGAAAATTTATAATGTCAGTTTTATCCTGGATATATCTGGGAGTGCTGCACTCAAATTAACCATTTGTTAAATTATCCATTTGTTAAATTATCCATTGGTTATTTATCAATTTGGATATCATTTTTTTTAGCTAGACGGTTTTGGTCCAAGTTTGAAAGGTGTTTTTAAAAAAAGTGCATTTGTTCAGGACGAGAAAGAAGCAGTAATTTCCGTATTATGATCCTAGGAGAACAATCGATGGGCTGCAGGGCAACGAAGTGCTCGGTGAACAACCAGTTTATTCAGCTACAATACTAAGTGTTTTTGCCTCCGACGGGGTTGGCATGAAACTTTAGAGCTTAAGTTTTTTCTCTTGTGGCGACAACTTCAACTTTGCTTCAGTCTCTTACATTTTATTTCTCTTATAAAGTGTCAAAGGTAAACAAAAAGTGATGCGCTCGCTGCCACACACTTGACAAAAACAATCAAACGTCAACATGTCAGAAGAACCAGCATCTGCGCCGATAATGCCGTCCAGTGAGGCATCACCTCAGGTGGAAAAGAAGGAAAAACGTCCGCTACACTTTGAAGACGAAGCGAATCTCTTTAAGACTGTATGCCGTACGTTTATGCGCACCAAAAAGTGTGTACGCACCGACTGCAAATTCGTGCACGACAAGCAGCTGTGTCAATTCTTTTGGAAGACTGGACAGTGTAAATTCGGTGACGAATGCCGTAAGAACCACTTCGTGACACAGCATCATCCGACAGCTGAGGACGAGGAGGAAGCTGCTGCTGCTGCTGTTATTGCAGTTGTTTCGGGTGGAACGGAAGAGGAGAAGAAGAAAACAATTAAGAAGCAAAAAGACAAGAAATCTAGGAAAAACAAGGTTAATAATGGCCAAAAGCTAAGGACGGACAAGTCTGAAGAGGAAGAAGATAGTAATTCAGACAATCAGAGGAAAGAAAATGACAAGAAAGCTAAGAAAAAGACAAAAAGTAATAGACGCCAGGCCACGAAGAAAAACACCGAGAGCTTTGAACCTATGACCAAGCCAGTCGATCTGCGTGTCACGTACGACTTGGGCTCCAAGGACGATAAGTTCTCCACGTCGCTGACTACGCGTGATGTGGTGCTTGTACCTAATCTCTTCACGGACTTTAAGAAGGGTGAGCTGTACGCCAAGCTCATGCACGAGTTGGACAATTGCGGTATTTCACGCAAGGAGCTGCTGAAGATGTGGCATGGAAACAACAAGATTGATGGAACTCACTTCATTGTGGACGACCACTCCAGTTGGAAGGCCAAGTGTCCCACGTTCGACCTCGTCACTGACCGACTGAAAAAGTTTTTCAATTTGGACATCAAGGCCACTCGCTTTAACTGGTACGAAGACACTTCACAATGGAAGCCATTTCATTTCGATGCTGCCGGTGTTAAGCCCCATATTGCTGCTATTCAAAACTTCACGGTCGGAATCTCGTTCGGTGCCACTCGTGATGTTGCTTTTGAACATGCCGATACGAAGACCGTCGTGAGTATGCCTCAGCCGGATGGATGCGTTTACGCATTCTCGAAGGACACGAACGTGTTTTGGCGCCACGGCATTCTTCAGGACGTGCCGGTGCGAGAAGAAGGCCGCATCTCGGTGATCGCGTGGGGCTGGGTGGACAACATGATGGACGTTGCATCTCATGCTGCGACTCCTGCTTTGTCTCTTGCTGCGACTCCTGCTTTGTCTCTTGCTGCGACTCCTGCTTTTTCTCTTGCTGCATCTACTGCTGTGTCAGCGTCGTAGTCGTTCTCTACACATCTAGTCGACAGCAACCATGCCGTAGTACTCGTAGGCAACGTCACTATCAGGCATGGTAAGCGCTTGATAATAGTAGCTTGACTGTCTTTTTGAATTGTAGAGCGCCGGTGTATCTGAGTCACTGAAGATTAATACTAAATTGTCTGGTAGCAATACTCATTCATACACAGATTGAGGCCGTCGTTGCAAGTGAACTTGTCCTTTCTCGATCACAACCAAAAATGAGCGAAGTTCAGACATAACGTTTGCTGACTCGAACTTGTGGGATTACACGCGGATAAGTTCTCTTTAACATGCACCATGAGCAACGTCCGAGCAGCATTGACGTAGTATACATTCGACAGCCTATAAACTGATTGCAACTTTCAAGCGTTGCCCTGAGACAGGATTACTACTTCTCGTGATAGTTGCCCCGTTTAGCTCTACAATGATCTCATTTCTCTGCTGCTGAAGCTTTGTCTTTCTTTCAATCGTCTGCTTTTGCTGCTTTGAAAGCAAAGCTTTCTCCACGTCGTCCAATTTTGCAATCTCCTTGAGCTGCTTGTTAATTTTCGTCAGCTGCCGCTTCAATTGCTGCTGATAATCTCCAGCAGCTTCTCCTGCAGTTGCATTGACTGCAGTCTCTGCTCTCTTGATTTTCACTTTGTCCTGATGCTTTTTGCTCTCTTCAGTGCTACGGGGTCGCTCTTTCGCAGCTGGAGCTTCCATCTCCTGTTCTAGTGACAATTTGTCCATCAGGAGCTCCTCGACGGCAGTATCTCCGCCACCTTTCACCTTGGTAGATCGTGCCGCCTCTTGTTCACGTCGCTGTCATCATCATAGCAAGGGAAGAAGCATCATATCACGAGTTTAACTCACTCAACACGCAACAGGGAATGGTACACGTACACGCTGTGCAACAGTCTTGTACTTGGGCACCTCGTCCGGTGGAACGTAGCCCTGACGAATGCGTATCGGCTTGCGCGTCGAGCCGTCAGCACGACGTGATGCAGGGACAAAGACCTCTCCATTTGTGGCGCGAACAGCCCCAAGCGGCAGCTTTTTCTCCTCTTTTGTCATGTCGGGATGTTAAAAAGCGGTGTATGTTAAAAATGAACCTAAAACCGCAGTTAACTACGCTAGGTCAATGTATTCCATTGACAATTATAGGACGATAACGTTGCGACGGTGCATGACTACGTGTACTTCACTCGGAGGCGGCGACCATGTAGCGGGGGACGTGGGTGTCATGATACTGTTTCGTGCAGTCACTCGCCATTTGATGATGTAAACGAGAACGGCGCAGACAAGACCAGCGATGCCCAGCACCAAGAACGAGTAGAAGAGCGCACTATTCGTGTTGCTAGTGTCGTTTCCTTCGTTTGTGCTACTCGAAAGCTGGTCTGCTGGTAAAATTGCCTCGTCGCCAGAGTGAGTGGAAGTGGAGGTGGAGATGTAGGCCTTTCTTCTGGAGTCTGTAATCTGTCGGGGCAAGGCGGACACCTCCAGTGACGTACTTTCAACTACCACTTGCTCTTGCTTGGGCTCGACCGTTCCTGCTGAATATCTGGAGCCATCGGTGAAGGACTGGAAGGTTGGTTTATCGGTGGCAGGAGATTGACCACTGGTGGCAACATCGGAGAAGGAATCAGAAGCCACGGCTGCTGTGAAGGTACTCCCAAAGTTTGAACATGCAGCGGTAGGCTCGATGTTCCCGATGATGCCGGCTTCGTCCCTTGAGGAGCTACTGCTAGCAGCGTCGCTCTCTCGATAGCGAGTTGCTACAGAAGATGAGGCTTCTTCGTCACAGGGACTAAAGGATAATATCTCGGGTGATGAAACACTGGAGAGAGGGGACTCAACTGCTGCCGATACGAAGGTCGAAGCAATTGCCTCCATGTTACTGCGAAGCACTTTGCCGTGAATGGCCTTCTCAAGGCTATCATCATGGCCTAAGAAACTGCTTCCTGCTGCATCGGGCACTAAGTCTTCCACGTTGGCACTGGTGCGACTTGAAGAGAATGAGATATCAGCGTCTAACACAGACGACTTGATTTCTTGATGGTCGAGTGTGTGTGCATGAGCGTCGACTTGTAGTAACAATAATGTAATCACCGTAAATAGCACGAGCTTGTCCATACTGCTGACAGTTGTAAAGTGAGCAATCCAACGCAAGGTTGACTTGCATACACCGCCCTGGTCTCGAGTGAATGCAGCAAGAGAAGAGATGAAAGGTTCAGTGAAGCTGGTTTAACATCCAGACAGCGGCGGCATCAGAAAATCTTGCATTTCAGTGCGGCAGTTGCGTCGCCAGCATAACTTCAGTATTCATCTTGTATATGAGAAGAATACGGTTATAAAATCGCAATGGTGTGGCTATCAGGTCGAGTCCGAGAAGTTTGGGCCGCCATTACAGATGAGGCCAGAAGAGGGTTACTAACGTTAATGCCCGTTTGAGCAAACATCCGAAACGCTCTCCGTTCGTTGCGGTAGCTCCGCTTCTGCTTTGCTCGATACCCGACAGTGGCACCTATCAAGCCCACGATTCCGAGCATGATCGATGCGTAGAAGAACGGGCTTTTCGTTACGCTTGAAGTGGCCGACAAGCTGTTATCGACACTGTCGTCTGACATTTGATAAGGAGACAATGTCGGGGTAGATATGGGAGGCTGGTTATCGGTGCCTGATAAACTAGATGAAGCAAGTGCATCCTGCGAATTGTCGAAAGGGATCTTTTCCACCGAGTAGCTGGGGTTTACCGAAGAAGAGAGCGAAGATCCAGCACCATCGCTTGAAGATGTACCATCAAAAATTGATGAGCTGCTAGAAGAAGCTTTTGTTGACGGAACTGGTGGGGTCGAAGCACCATTTGTGCTGTTAGATAATGATGATGATGGTGGGGTTGGCATCGGTAAAACTGTTACTTTCTCTCTTTGGACATCCTCCCACTTCACATCTCCTGCCATTGATTCAGAACCAGACGAAAAGTCACCGCCGCTGCTGGTGTCACTCATGCCTTCGCCGTTGCTCTTCTCGCTAGTATCCACGGGTGGTATTTTAACTTTTGTGTCTGAACTTCTAGCAATTTTTTGACCAGCCAAGGAACAAGCGAGAGCTCCATCTTTGATCGATTGATGAGCAACAAGATCGTTCGTGCTGTCTAAGGCTTGCGTCGCATGCACCCGGCCTTCGGAGTCAGGATGTATTCTTTCGCCAGCAACTTGCTTATTACCGACAATCATCCCGCAATCCACACACCTCCACTGGACTGAAAATGACATGGACGTGTTTGTACCTAAGAGTTGCTGGAAGATATCACGAGATAGAAACAAATCTCCACTTTCGCATGCAGCGCACCGATCAGCAACTCGAAGAATTGGCCGAGAACCGAGCAAACAATTCTCACACCACACTTCAACGCACTGTCCAACACATCGAGCTCCTTCCGGTTGTGCACAGCTCATAAAGGTGTAGAAATCTGCATCAGTCGTGTCGGTTAGCCTCGCTGCTAGTCCATGAAATTCTCCGTTCTGTGCTTGGATAGTGGTGCTGGAAAGGACGCCAATTAGTACCGAACTCTTCCTCATCGAGTTGAGAGCAAAAGCTGAAGTACTACAATTATTGCATAACTATGAGCTGTTGACCGTCGCAACGATGGATAAACATAGGAAGCCTTCAACTTGACCTGTAGTGGCGTTTCGTCATCGCAACTGTGACGCTACGCATCTTCTGTACATATATATCTCAGACTCTGACAATACGAGTACTTATCCGACCATATTTACTGTTTTAAATGGGGTGCAGCAACCACCGAGCTTATAATGTGAATAAATGAAAGCATTTTGATAGATGGTAGACAAGATCATCGAATCAGTAAAGCCTTCAGTAGCTACAATGGTAATGGCGCTGAAATTGAGCACCTTCGAGGCCGACATACAAGAGAAGCTCACCTTTGCATAGCGGATAAGGTAACGACCTGCTGCAAGGAAGAACGATCCAAGTACATATGCAATCGACAAGTACCTGATGTACCTGTCCTCGATAAAGGCGCTCAAGTTTGATAACCTACGGTCAGGTTTTGAAAATGCTGGACCAAGTGTTGCTGGCTTGTCCGTCGCATCTTGTTACCTGTCTGGAAACGCACATGTCAAGCAAAGACACAAGCACGCCAAGTTTAAGTCAGGGAAAATAGAAGAAGATCATTGTCACTAACGACATATTCTAAGCCATTGATCCAGCGCATCAAGCACCAATACGATAGAGAATGGACATACTAGAAGCTTTGGTGGATAAAGATAGCAGATGAGCAATAAAAAGTTAGCTGCAACCAGGCCAAGAAAAATCCAATCCAAAAATAGTCAGTGTCTCGCCTTCATGGCATGAGGTATGCGCGGTATGAAAAAGTGCTCGCTGGATGCGCGAAGCACCCAAGCAGCCGAGGTCCATCACGAAGCAGCTCATCGCATTCATCAAGTTCTTGCACATCGTGTTGCCCTTGATTTAGGATACCGCGACCAGGCAGAAAAGCTACACAAGCGGAGCTGTCGTATGCTAAAAAGTGAACATACGTAGGCTACATGCTTTGCGTATGTGACTGGAGGGCATCAAATGACTGCAGGTTCGAAAAGTCGAGCAACAAGTAATCTTAACTATATTATCAAGCAATAAATTCCAATCACGCAGTTTTGCAGCTGTCCGAAAACATCTTCACGATCTTAAAACGAAGGCGCCTTCAGCACAAGCAATTAAGTCGGCCCAGCGGTGCTCTTCAGGCTCCGACAGCTGCATCGACACGAAGGCGTATGTAGCTTTGACTGGTCAGCACATTTTTTATATTGGTGGTCCCCAGCACGGAAGTTAGGGGCTGAGGTTGAGATATGATGACACGCAAGCACATTAATATCACTGCCATTTTGGCATACAAATAAAGTCAATAAGATAGTAGTACCGTAACTGTCAGTAAAATTGTGTATTTAGAGTTTCCGGAGGTCGGATCATGGATGCATATCGTCACATGTCCGTCCGTAATTAAGCTCGAAATTTGAATGAAAACAATACAAAGCATCCGACCTGTAACAAGGTATCTAGTTACACGTAAACATTAAGTAATTTACTTAATGTAAGGTCTAAAAGTATCCATGATTACTTTTGACCTGTCACTTGGGTGCGATACACAAAGGTGACCCACCCTCGTGAATGTGATATCCATTAATGGATTCACATGGGAAGGGATGACGCTAGTTGAAACTAGGCATCGCGACGTCTCAGAAGGAAGTCATTAGCGAGCTTAAATCTAGATTTAAGCTCATGCTTCAGTGTAACGTGGTTCACGACGGTTGTAACATCATTTCGAAAGTTTACGGTTAAACTCTCCTTTGTATTGCATATAATGCATTATTATACTTCTCTTTATAGAGGTATTAAGTATGAGCGTTATAATACGGTATTCTGTAATACCGTATCTTATCGATTGGGATTCGATAAATCACTAACGCTGTATTAAGTACATCATACACAGATGTTTAGACGATACGTCGTTCAATAGCAAAGTCTGCATATAATAATTACTATTATAGTAATTAATCTAGTGTAGTGTACTTAGAGTAGGACTATTCATAAAAACTTAAAGCATAAATAAAATCAGTTCTCATTTTGAGTTTAAGATCGCAAGTCGCTCTGACTTGTTCTCTTGTGCACTTTGCGCGTTGGTTCTATGAACCTCTAAGCTTCTAGCTTGTTCTTGCTGTGGTGGAGTGGGATTCGCAAAATTGCTGATGTGATTCCGACTCTCCACTGGCGCCCGGACGACCGACTAACGGATGGGCTACCCCGATTCCGTGTATATAGCCTTCCTCACCTTGTGTACCCGTCGGTTGGGCGGGTTGCTCTTTTCTCTGTGGACTTGAGTCGATGTTGATCTTAATCGAATTAGGTGATCTTGTGGAATTTTTCGCAAAATCGACCGAATACTTGGTGTGATCGTACCAATAGATCCCAATTGTCGAATAAGGCGGAGCTTGAATCTTCTGACCACTTGAGCAGAACCTTCTGACCACTTGATTCGTCCTGCACTTGCTTGCCCTGCCCTTACTTGTATTTTCTGCGGCCGATCGTAGTTGAGTTGTTGTGTTGAGTATTCCTTCACATGGCCAAACAATCCATGGTGCACTTGTAGTCGATATTCTCAGCGTCGGGAGGCCAAAGAATCCAGCCCGGAAGAGAAGTCGACACGTGTACTTAGAAGCAAATTGAACTCTGTTAATGTTAACCAATCAAATACCAAAACCTATGATCTTGACTATCTGTAGCTCAGGATCTATTGCCACGTATCGCCCTTTCGGAGAAATCAAATCTTGTAATGTGGTCCACTCCAATATCGCCGCGATCTGGATCGCTACCTCGGTTGGATCTAAAACCATTTTTGTATCGGATCGCGGTACTAAATAATTAGTATCGGATCGCTGTACTAATAATTAGTATCGGATCGCGGTACTTATACTTAGTATCGGATCGCGGTACTAATAACTAATATCGGATCGCGGTACTAAATAATTAGTATCGGATCGCGGTAATAATAATCAATATCGGATTGCGGTACTAATAATTAGTATCGGATCGCGGTCCGCCGGATCACGACTTGTCGTCTTCACCGTTTCTCGGGTCATGTGAGATGGTCCATTTATATGACGTCATGTCCAGCTCATTCCAGTCTTTTAAAGCAACGTAATTCACACCTGACCGTCTTCCACATTATTGAGATTACCAATCCTCCTTCTTAGCGATCGCGTTCACGTGAATTGCCATCAAAAAGTATCGGAGATCGCAATTGCGTAGCTTCTAGGCCATAGTTAACTCCACATAGAACTACGAACTCCACCATTCACTGTTTTCCATCCCATTTGCCATCGTCTCGAAACTTCTTCTGCGGGATCGCGATTCATCAATATTGACCATTTCGGACTTAACCGAAAATATGCGATCACACTTTGCCAAATTCACTCTTTCGCTTCGCCACAATTACAAGCCAGGCTTGTTGATTTTGTCGGCAACCGTTAAGGGTTTTGAGAAACCATGGTCAATTTTAATTGACTCAGGGGCGTCGGGTAATTATGTCCGACGTCGTTACCTTGAAGGGAGTCAGCTCTATGCTGAGGCGCTAGAAGCGCAAGAGGGTGACAGCATAACCGTGCGCCTCGCAACAGGTGTACGTGTCACCGTTCCTAAAGTTCCGTTGAACTTAGGTGTGAAGTTCTTAGACTATAATAGCGTTGAACGCTGTCTTGTCCTAGATTTGGACTCGAGACATGATCTCATTCTCGGTATGGCCTGGCTGGAACGCCACGAGCCGTGGATCGATTGGAGATCCAAAACTTTAGGCGCAACGCGCAATGCTCCTAGCAAAGCTTTGGAGAGTCATGCCCACCTTCGCTAAGAAACAGAAGTGCTATTGGCGCGAGCCATTAATTGATTCAGTTAGTGTGCTGGACATTGGAGTGTCTGAGTTGATAAACTCCGATGTCAACAATAATAGTGTCGAGCAGAGCTCAGTGACACTTAGTGGAACGGCACGTACTCCGTTGAGTGATACTAAAAGTAATATTGAGACACTGGATGTCGGTAATGACATCGGCTCTCGTATAGAGCAAGTGAAGGTCGATGACCTTGTTAGTGAAAGTGGCTGTAAATGCGATTCACTGGATGTCGGTAATGACATTGTGGTGGAGTGGGTTATCAAAATTGTATGATAAGACCCCTAAACTACTTACTTTGCCGGACTACAGACTGTCGGAGGGGGTACCCCGATGCCGCGTATGGACCTTCTCTCACCTTGTGTACCCGTCGGCTGGCGGGTTGCACTCTTCGGAGGACTTGGTGATGATGTAGACGTCTGCCTTGAGGGAGGTAGACCTGGGGGGCCTCGAGTAGATATGCTTCACTCGGTGGGCCGGTAGGTGGCCACTCGATCGACCTTATCGAGAGTGGACTTAGAGCCAAATTCTTCAGAGCGCTTGTCGTCCCTGGCCTTTTCCTTCTTGTTTCAGGGGTATTAACCACCTGACCTTTACGTTGCTCCCGGACCGTGAGGTGAGGGAGACCGCTTCCGATAGCGGGTGTTGGGAGGTGTTGCTACTCGAACGAGCTCACAGGCCAAATATATCCTGGAGCTCTATTCGCACTTGAACTTCGCTACACAGCTGTCTTCGACGGGGTCCAAAATTCATCCCTTCCCGGAACAGTGAGTATCTTAGAGCAAGTTCTTCTTGGGTGACGGAGTCGTGCCACGTGCGGGTTAAGCTCGCACTTGAGTCTAACCACGCGTCTGTCTTCAAGGGGGGGGGGGGCAAATATATCTTTTCCCCGGAACAGGCGTGTGGCCAGACTCGAGTTCCTTTACAGCGCGACGAAGACTTGCCAAGTAGATCGCAAATTGAGTAGTATTTAATATAGTCCTATCCTTTTAACTCCTTTACTCTATCCTTGCCTGAAGCTCTGATTCCTTGCGTCGACTGGTCTGATCCTTGTATTAACCGGTCCGGAGTGGCTGAACCCCGAGGGGCCGAGGTCGACCAATGAGGGACCGGGTCGACCGACGAGGGACCCAGGTCTACCAATGAGGGACCGGGTCGACCAATGAGGGACCCAGGTCGACCAATGAGGGACCCAGGTCGACCTATGAGGGACCCGGGTCTACCAACGAGGGCCAGGTCGATCAATGAAGGGCCATGGTCAACTCCCTTCGGTACCGGTTAACCAGTACCCTGATATTTTCTTCAGGGGGTCCTGCGGATTGTTCTCTGCCAACGATCGCTCCCCTTCGAGGCCCTTGTCTTTCTGGTCTCCTGTCCCCGACCCACGGTCTATAATCCGAATCCAACTGGATTCTGGGATCCCCATATCGCAAAAACAGCACTTCACCACAGCCGCCCCCTGCACTTGCTCAGCCGTACAACGGATTGAGCACGCGCATGTCTTCGCTTCCTTCGTCACGTAAGTCCGTTGCTGTCCCCTTTGTTGATCGTCCAGTTCTAACTCGTGTCGTTCCAGCCATGTCTTCCCCCGGTTCTGACCCACCGTCTGCTGACCCACCGTCCGCTGACCCACCGTCCGCTGACCCACCGTCTGAGAGCCGACATCGATCGCTTCCGCGCCTTCGGTTGACCCTCCATTTGAAGAGGTATCCTTGGCCGACCTTCCCGGGCCGGTATCTTCACCGTTGAGTTCTGCCGAAACTGTCGTCGTTGATAGCTCTCCCGTCTTCACCGCTTTGCCTCCTGCCAAGACGGCAGATTCTTCTGCCACATCGGTCTCCATGGTTGACAACCCGTTTTCCGCGCCAGTCGACGTGCGTGTAGCTCTGAAGGAACTGCAAGCTCTCGTGGACACGCAATCTCGCTGCATAGAGGACTGCGAGGGTCGGCTAGGTGTCGTTCCCACTTCGGCCACTCGTTGTGAGCGTTTGGAAAAAACGTTACGCGACAATTCCCAGCTGGTGGTCCAACTCCGCGAAGCTCTTTAGCGCGAGACGACACTGGTGGATCGCCTGCGATGGAAGATCGACCACATTCGAAGCCGTTACTCGCTTCTTGCTGCAGAGCTTGATCACGTCGACTTCTCCGATGGTACACCTCCGGGACCAGCTCCTCCTTCGGCAGCTTCGCCGCCGGCCGTATGTTCCCCTTCGAGGCCGGCAAAAGCTCTTGGTAAACTGTCCAGGAGGCCGTCACCCCGTGTGCCTGCCAAAGCTTCCAAGCCTCTGAGGCCCGACACATCCGCGATACCGCTGTAGGAAGTATCTGGTGGCCGCTCTCCTGTCACGCTGGAGTCTTCGGACGACGACCTCAGCGACCTCAGCGACGACAGCGAGACACTTCGGGCGGCCCTGGCCAAGTCTTGTTCTTCTGGTCGGCGCCCACCAGTTCAAGCCCTTTACGTCTTCCGCCGACGTCCGCTCCCCCATTGAGGTCCACCTCGGCTTCCGGCCTCTTGCTGAAACGGGCGATGTTCGGGACGTCGGACTCGGAGACTGAGTCTTCTGCGGAAAAAGAAAAGAGCGCGCCCACTGTTGCGGACAACAATTCGCCACTTTCGACCGACTCTTGCTTTCTCCCCAAGGATGCCATGATCCCAGGGTACATGCAGTCGAAGACCTTCTCTGCCGCGAAAGTGGCGCCTTGGCCGGTCGACCTGGTCAATCTTGGTGCATTGTAACGATATCTCCAAAAGACTTGGTCGACCAGCTGGATCTACCTTGGGGTTAGTTCGGTCTTCCGGATTTGCTTGGTCCTTGGACCCCTTTCTCTTGTTCCCCGTAGGGAATCCGCTTCCTGTAGCGGGTGTTGGGTGTTGACACTTACTTGACACCTCAGGCCAACTATCCTGAGGTTCAACTTGCGTAACTTGAGCCGTCTAGTAAACGCCTCACACCTTCACCATCCCTAACAGCCCACCGCCATTAATCACGACGTTCCTCTTCGTGTGATTGCATCACCTCGAAACGATTCATACTCGCTCGATTGCGATCAAAATCTTCCAGCAAAGCACCGCAATTTAATCGGCCTCATCTATACAAGACGGTTCGCCATAACCTTTCCAATACACCAAAATTTGACGGTACACCCGACCATAACGTGTCTTACGGCCCGATCGTACATCTGCAATCCTTTCCACTTCGAACTCACCCTCCTCCAGATCACCTTTCCAGCTATCTTCTGGTAACAATGCTTCATCGAAATCTATTCGATCCGCCTCCACTGCATTTAGCAAATTCGTAGGCCGTTCCGGGAAAACTTTGACCAGTTTCAATTTAGAAACATGGACTATTGGAAACAGTCTATACGGGTTACCTGCGATTTCCAACCGTACAGCGTGATCACCACATTTGTCGGCTACACGAAACGGTCCGTCTCACATGTGAGCCAGCTTCCGAGCGTATCCATCCTTGACCCGATCTAGATAGAGCCATACTTGCGATCCGCAGCTTATTTTCAATTACTCGTGATCTGCATTATGGCGATCGGCTCGATCTTGAATCGCAAGTTTCAGTCGATCATTCACCACCGATCGTGCTCTTTGATACTGGCGTTGTATGCCATCTCGCCATCGTCATGGATCTCGGTCACGTGGCTTTGTGCTTCCTAATGGCAGGGTGGCCTCCAAAGTTGATCGTGGGTCCCAACCGTGAATAAAATAGAAAGGTGTATCCCCACGGACACGATCTTGCGCGGTATTAATCGCAAAAGTCAATCGCTCTGCATATTCGTCCCAATCCTATTAATTCTCATCCTTCACATACATATTGATTGCTCTGGTCAGAGTTTGAACCATTAGCTCAGCTGTGCCATTTGCTTGCGGTCTGTATGCCATAGTAGCCCGCTGTTTCTGTCCTGCGATCTTATTAATAGCTCGGAAGAAATCAGACATAAATCCCGTCTCTCAATCATGGCGGATTGCTTCACTTGTACCAAATTGTCGAGATACGCATTCTTCGTAATTCTCTGCAATGGTTTATGCAGTTCTAGACGAACTAGCCTTCGCGATCACATAACCAGAGAACAAATCGATCCACAATAGCAGTTCGGTGTTCCCTTTGAATGATCGCGGCAACGACGGGATATGATCCATAGCCAAGATTTGAAAAGGATAGGTTGCCTGCAAATTTCCTGGTGATCTTCCGTGATCAGAGGGTCTCCCTTTGCCCGTTTCACAATCCACACATTCTCCTACATAGCGTTGCACACTCCGGTACAATCCGCGCCAATGAAAATATATCCTGATTCGTTGGTAAGTCCGACCGATTCCTTGGTGACCGCCCTCCAGACTTGTATGGTAATGATGTAAGAAGTCTGACTGCAATAGCTCTGGTATCACCAAACGGTCCAGCTCTGCACGACTTTCGGATCTCGCCACCGATCCAGGGCAAAAAAATAATAATCCACTTTGATCCACTTCGTATTCGGATGCGATCAGCGTGCAGGTCTTCGCTTCTTCTGCTGTCAACCTGGCGACCTCCCCGATCAGATATGTCTTCAAGCTGGATATCCAATTCTCTTCATCCTGTGCTTGCCTTATTCGATCGATCCGCACTTGATGCACGATCTCCTTCTGTAAAACTTCTGGTTGACAGCGTCTTCTTACGGCCGATCGAGTGATCGCAGCTACTCTGACTACTTGATCGACTTGACTCGGAAGCAACAACTCATTCAATTGATTGAGTGTGATCAGATCTTGGCGGTCTCTGTCGGAAACAACGGATATACCTTTCTCTTGCTGTAGAGCTTCGCTAGCTAGCCGATCAGCACTCTGATTCTATTCTCGCTTCATATGAAGGAAATCGTGATTCGGCCACGATCGGAGTTTTTCCATAGCTTGACGACGCAGCAATTGTAGGCCGGGTGCTTTGCAGTCGATCTCGCCACGCATTTGCCTGATCACCAAATTTGAATCACCGCAAATAATTACACGTCCCCTGGTCTGATCAGCTAGCAAATCGAAACTGAGGATTAGTCCTCGATATTCTGCTTCGTTCACCGTCAGATTAGTCGTAAATTCAAAGGCGGCAGCTACGATCGTCCACTCTGGTAATTTCCATATGATCGCACTGTATTCTCCGCCCTTCCTTTTTACCCTAGCCGATCCATCGAAACTGGCCACCAGGAGGCTTTCTCCTATTTCCACTGTGGGTGGCGGCATACTCATTGTTTGCCTGGGCTGTTTCCTTGGAGCGATCGCGATCAGCACTTCATCCACTTCCTCACGGGGGTTTATACTCGAGGCCAGTGTATCCAATATCTCGTCCTCGCCCTTCTCACTTCGGCGGATCTCCAATGTCCAATTCAAGAGTAATGCAGCCCATCTGCCTAGTCTCCCATTGAGACCCGAAGACTGCAACAACCAAGCCAGACTGGAATATCTCGTAAGTACTACGATCGCACGTGAGACCAACATAGTATAACAAATTTACAAAATTCGGAGGAGAGCTAAGACTTTCTTTTCAACCATCCCGTAATTAATCTCATTAGGCTTCAACGTCCGACTAGTGAAGGTGACCGGCCAAAACACTCCATCAT